>VXBW01004971.1:667065-727793 GCA_013400375.1 Thinocorus orbignyianus
TGCAGGAGGGACCGGCTGGGGAGAGGCGGCCACCTGCTGCTCCTCTGGGAAAACCCACCGGTGCCTGGTCACCCACCAAAATACATAATTCCCCCCAGAGTTTCAAGACCGTGCCCTTTATTTATTTATTTATTTTCATTTAACTTGCTCTTTTGCCAATTCTGCATTTGGTGCTTTGGTGCTCTCACTTGCCAGAGAAAATGAGCTGCTTCTCAAAGCCGATGGCCAGGGGTGGCCGCGCTTTGGTGTGGTGAATGCCGCTGCCCCGGCATGGCCTGGCTCCTCACGGGGAGATGTGGGACACCGAAGAAGGGAGACAGGAGGTGTGACACCTACCCTGCATGGGGAAATAGGGGTTGGTGGGGTGGAAGATGCAGGAAAGCATCTCGCAGCAGAGGGACACCATCAGAGACCTTTTTCTCGTGAAAGGATGCAAACGTGGAAGCCCACTTGGCCACCGTGTCCAGCCATCAGTAGAGCTCGTTCAAGGTGCACGGGACTCTCAAGAACGTCTCTCTGGCACAAAACAATAATTCCGTGTCAAGAATTGTCCTCAGCTCTAAGGGTGCATCTGTACCAGGGCTGCAGGGGCACTGAGTGGCTTAAGAACAGCTCCAGACGCTGCCAGCTCCCACCCTCCTTAGCACATGCGACACTGCCACCCTAAGGCCCTCTGGCAGCTGAAGGTACTGTGGGGCTTACCTGGGCACCCTGTCCTCGGCCAAGTGTCTACTGCTTGGTGGGCCACTGAACATGGGAGGGTTTATCTGCTGTCATGCCTGGGCACAAACTGCCACGAGGACGTGTCCTCTTCCCTTGGTCAGGACGTGTCTGCAAGCGGAGGGACAGGCTTACATTCAGTAACCACTCTAAAGCTAGTTTCCTAAAAAAACTGTTTCTGGGAGACCAATCATTTCTGTTCCTACTTGCTCAGAAGACAGTACCTCGAGTTACAGAATTCTGAGAGGTGGAGCCCTCTCAAAGAGAGGAAAAGCCAAAGATAGAAGGCTTCTTATTTTAAAACCAAGAGGCCTTAATGCTAGACACTGCTGATGTTTTGCTCCACTGTTTCATCTGTCTCAGTCTCTTTCCACCACCAGTTAGAATCACATTTCTGACCATAATAACCACAGGGGTTGCAGCAGTCACATTTCCCCCAGCCCTTGTCCCTCGATTAAACGAATCAGAAGTTCTGAGAAATTTATTCCAGCCACTATGGAAGAAAACTATTGCTTTGCTGTGTGCAAATAGCAGGGTACAGCCCTGCAAAAATCAAGCACAAAATGAGACCTACCACAGCTGAAGCTTTTTATGGTTCCACTAGAGATTGGAAGGCTGCAAAGGATATCTGAATTGCCACAGCACTCCTAATTTACCAAAGGGGTCTAAAAGTAAATGGAGCTATTATAAGAAGTAAGATCTTGAAGACAGCGGAGCCCATAATTTAGATTGCTATTCGTGAACAAAATGATGCCCAATTAGATGAATGGGAGAAACACAGCAGCATGAGAGGAGTAACAGCATGTTTGAGCTCCACGTTGGCTCCATGAAAGGCTGGAGCAGTGCAGAATTCCTGTGAACATCCAGAGAAAGGCATTTCATTTTCCTTCCGAAATGCTCCTGTCACTGAATGTCTGATAGGAGATCTGCACACATCCACTCTGCTTTATCTGCAAAGGAATTCGTTAGCAAGCAGAGTGGTTTCAGGCATTCAGACCAGGTTCATTCCTGCATATTCATGCAGAATCCCTTCTTCGGGGTGACCTAGAAATAGAGGCACAACACGAGGAACAGAGAGCTTGCATTCGAAACAGAGGCACAGCACAAGGAACAGAGAGTTTGCAATTACAGTGGTTAAAATGTTTTCAATTCCCCCCAGAAATCTACCCTTTAAAGCTCTCTCCCTTGAAATCACTTTCCAGAGTCAGGACAGTATTGCTGTTCTCCTAACAGAAAGAAAGTAAGAAATTACATTCCTGAGAACAGAGGAAGTTAAGAGAGGTGACAGGGGGATTGAGACATTTTGAGTTTTAAAGGAACCAGGTATTTAAGGAAGGTATTGGGAAGAGGTGAGAGAAAGAGCTGTTTAGGGGAGAAACTTGTGATTGGAGCTAAATATTCCAGACGCTTCAGTCAGGAGTGCATTCCCTTATCTGCCCCAAGCAGATGAGTTATCCCTTGGAAATGCACCTAAGACCATATAAGCCACTTTTCCCCACGTGTAGGCGGACTCTTCAGGGAATTCAGTATATTCGTAAAGCAGAATTTCCCTCTACAAAAGTCACACTGAGCCTTCCAAATAGGTTGTATTTATCTGGGTGTCCACTAGCTCTATTGCCCACCATAGTTTCTACTGATTTGCCAGGGAGAGAGAGCAGATGTCTTGCCTGCCATCCCGTCAGGCACCCCGTCTTACAGGGAACTCTTTAAAAACCGACATCCCATCCGCCATCCAGCAGACACCGGGCATTGTACACTTTTAGAGCTGTAGTTACACACACCTGTAGCAATTTCCATCTGGTCCTAGTGGTTTCAAAATCTTCATTTTCTCAGTTTCATCAACTCTCTCTTCAAAATCCCTTCCATTGCCAGGATATCCACTGGTGAGCTCTGACTGAAATAGTCTATGAACTTCTCTGCAGTGGCCTTGTTTTCTCTGAGTCCCCCTGTAGGTACCACGGTTGTCAGTTAGTCCAGCAGACTTCTGGAAGCCTTCTTGTTCCTGAGGACTGAAAGATTTATTATTAGCTTTGATACCATTGAGTAATCTAGCTGCACTTTTAAAGTTACTTTTTAAAAAACACTCTTTTTTCACATAGTTCCTCTTTTTGAAACTGAGGACAAATACGGTGTTTTTTTTGGCTGCTGCTGCTCCTGTAATGATACTGCATCAAAGTATGTTAAGGCGGTTGTCACAGAATGGCTCCTCAAACATGAGATTTCAAAACAGATCCTGAATGCTACTCAGGGTGAAGTCAAAGGCTATTCCATGGAAGAGACACTGAAAACATCTAAAACATCAGTCTCTCTGTTATATCTAGGCGTAATATTTGTACAATCTACATACAAGCAACAAAAGCTCCCATCCTGCTCGTTTTTCTGCCCTTGCCCATCAGCTTGATCCTTGGCATTTCTCTATTAGTAAACCAGACCCAGTATTGGGCTGGTTAATTATGGAAGAATTATGTGTACTCCCCTAAAATCTCCCTACTTAGGCTTGACATGTTAAACTATGCAGATGCGATTTAATTTCTAATAAGTTTGACACTTGGATTTGATTTATATAGCGGCTTTTTCAAAACCAAAATGGTTTTAGAGGGAGGTGAACTTCTTGTCACTCTGAAATCTGGCCAACACAGACTAAAACGTTGCCTGGCTCGGTAACTCCTATGGGGGCTGTGGTACTGTGAGACTGTTACTGGAAGAATGTTTATAGAAGTGCAAGTAAATCCACATCCACAGATACGCTGTGCCAGCTGGGACGGGTTTATGGCACGCAGGCAAAGGGCTTTGCTGCAGGACTTCAGAATTTTTACAGGACTCCAGGCAGGGGATGGATCCATGAATGTTTTAATAAAAAGTATCTATTACTGGCAGCATAAGTACACAATCCTGAAGAGAGGCCAGTTTCCAAACCAACACAGTGGTGTTGAGTATTGTACTTGTTGTTTCATTACTACCAGGAGATAGAACAAAGCTCTCTTCTCCTATATTTGTTTGTAGATCACTGAATGGCCATTGGTTAGAATGAAAATGTACTGGAACAGTCAATTTTCTGCCTTTTTATTTTTCCTGCCATGGAACTCATTTTAGTGTTATGATTTGATTTTCATTTAACCAAGGCAGAGAGTTCAAAAAAGTAATGTTTTATCTGCCACCTGACATCTCTAAAGGAAAACACAACAGAAGTTCCTAACCTTTTATAATACTGTTTTATAAAATCAACAGTGAAAAAGTTTTCAAAATAAAAGAAATGGGACATATCGCCCCAGTGACAAAACAGAAATTAAGATGGAAACTATTTATCCCTATGGTGTATAATACTAAACCATGTTACGATGGCAAAATAAGAATATAATCTATTAAATATGCACATTCAGAAAGTATGTCAGTACATGCAGAAGTAATATTATTTGTCCAGTGACATACTCTTTATCTGTTTTATCAAATTTGGTTCCCAGTAATTCTTTACAGACTGTTTAATGTGAACACAGAAATTAATAAACCTTCCTATTTATTTGCTTAATCTGTTGCCAGATGGATCTGATATTCCATTTTACTTGTTTGGCAACCACACACGTTCTTCAACTGCCTGTTTTAATCCTGCCTTTAAGTCTCTTAACATAAATAAAGATAATCCATCCAGAATCCTCTTCCTCTTTGATCATTTTATCTTCAGCTTCTTCTGTGTTTAACTTTACATTTTTATTCTCAATGAACCTGGTGTACAGACCTACATTTTAGAGTTTTAAATGCCATTTTACTGAAAACAACTGTGAATGAGCGTTAACCACCAAATGATAGCGAATGTCATGTAGCATTTGGCTGGGTTCTCCTTTTTCTTATGCATCACAGGGATAACAGTATAAAGCCCCCTATAAGACAGGTGGGCTTACTAACAGCATTTAATAAGACAGATGAATACATCACATCTGACTTCTGAACATGGCCTGCCCTATTAGTGCTAAAATAGTAAGTAAGCACGTGTTGTGATTTGGTACATGTTCTTCCCTCATTTATTAAGTCACAGAGGCACAAAGCCTCTAAAGATGACATCAGAAGTTATCCAACAACTTATAATAGCAATGAGAGGATTATGAGCTACAGTAATCTTTTCTTTGAGTCACTGACACGTGTAAGCAAGATCCTCAGAAGTGATGCAGCTGCCTTGCAAGTGAGATCATCTTCAAAGTAACTAAAAGGAAAATCAAGACAGAAGGCAAAGAGGTATCATAGTTACATCCATAAAATCATGTCTTTTGAAATTACAGTGGAAAAAGAGAAGGGTCTGAAGTAAAGAAATCTTGAGTATGTCTTCTTCAGTAATTGTTGGGAACAGCTGTTTCATTCTGCAAAGCACAGCACTGAAGTCAGAGGTATGTGAGTATAAGCTCTAATTGATCTGCACACCTCTGTCTCACTGATTTGAGTGGAAATGGAGCAGGTCACTCACATCAGCAACAGAACACTTAGAATCATTGGGGTTTATGTGATTTAAAAATATGATCATCTTAGTTTGATTTTGAAAGCTGAAAATAAAAGGAATTTTTATTGTCTCATAATAAAAGTAGAATACTAACAAAGCACTGTTTGTATTCTACTAATACTGTGAGTACCTACTAACACTCTTAGTGTTAAATCATTTTTTTTTTTTTTATGACCATGACTTTGCTGACAAAAACTGGTTAAAATTCCTGCTGATATCAGTAACATTCCCACTGAATTCACTGGGCCAGAACTTCGTGAATCCTATCATGTTTCCATAGCAAAGAATAAAAATTTTTATCACCTAAAGACATGTTCATGGAGTCTTTCAAATATCACAAGGGGCAGAGTTTCCCTCTTTAAAGCTTGCAACTTATCAGTTAAATAGGAATGCTTTTTATAAACCACTGTTTTGTTTAAAAAGATGCAGCTTGTTTTCTTTTGTTCTTGTCCCATAGATAAACACCCAGTTTGCTATGCATATATTGGAAAATGCTAAGGTTCATAAGAATCGTTCTTAAATCACAGCAGAAATTTTGATCCACTATATTAATATCTACGCTGCAAAAGGCAGCACAGCGTGAACAAACAAAAGAAAACAAAAGAATGTGCAGAAGAATCTTCCTTTCCACCAGAACTAGAGAAAGCACACTTGGAATTAGCTTTGAGTAAGTCTGCTTCAGTCTGAGCTGTGGCTGGAGCCAGCCTTTCAGTACTTTAGTTTATGCCTCCACCAACAGAAGGAGTAAGAGCGATGCAGGGGCTTACGATACATTGCAGGCTGTTCTGACTTGCAGAATTAGACACAACGAGACACATTTTTCTTTAAAGTGTCCCAGTTTGAAGTAAAACAGAACCAACTTTCTGTTCTATAATTTCATGTCTTAGCTAGGCCTCTTCTAACTCTCTGAAATTAACGGCATATTGTGGAGAAAACGGCTTGTTCTCAGAGCGATACGAGCAATGTTTGTACTTCATGCCAAGGAATGGTGTGCGGAGAAGCTCTTGCTAATAGCCCTGGCTATAACAACCCAGGTCAGCCAATTTTCATTATTTGCCCTGTTGGAGGGCTGGAAACAGAAAAAGCATAGAGGGGTCACACCTGTGGGGAGGAGTGGACAAGACAGGTGACTCAAACCTGACCAGCTGGGGTATTCCATCCCATCTGCCCTATGCTCAGTACAAAAGCTGAGGGATCAAAGGGTTAGCTCTTTCTTCGATGGCCAACGTCCGAAGAGGACCCTGTGTGTTCATCTGCCTTCGATCCCGCTCCATGTGTTCCTGACTCCAGAGCTGGAATCCAGTTTCCATCCATCACTGAGTCCAGTCTGGGACTTCCCCAGTGCTGGTCCTGGGAACTTGATACGGTTTTGTATATACTGAATCTATTTCATTGCTTTCTTTTTTATTCTATTTTTATTTTTTTTTTTTTTAGTATTAATACTTCATTAAAGTAATTTAGTTCATTCTAAACTCATAAATCTCCTTATCTCTTCCTCTCCTCTCTTTTTTGGGGGGGTGGGGAAGGGCCATGTGTCAGTCTGGTTTTGGTAAATTTCGCTGAAACCATAACAAGCAGAAAGATGAAGATAGGTATTTCTTTAATGCAACTCAGTTCTTTAAGGAGGATGTTTATAAACCCTTTTTGTTTTTCCTCTGGCCACACCAAGACTTATTTCACTTGGACTACGGGTTTGCCTTTTCTTCTGGGTACCGTTTCCTACAAGGGCTCTCTTTAACTTTTATTTTTTAAGATCTTGCTACATATATTTTGCAGCCAGCTTTGAGATATTTTCTTTGTGTGCATTTGCAATGGTTTGAGTTTCTCTTTTTTTTACACTCACATACAGACACACAACCTACATAACTGTTGCACTGGTACAAGAATCCCAGTAAGTGCCTGTACCATCTGTCCAAGCCATAAAAGCACACACCGGCATGTGGTCTAGCTCCTGGGTGGTATTTTTGCATTGTTTCAGCTATCGCTAAACAAAGAGGCATTTAATTGTGTCTTCAATGAGCCTGAACAGAAGACAGCTACTACACCCAAGAGCTTCACTGGAAAAGTGCAGTTGCCCAGCCCCCACTACTGCAATGTACAGCAGCAAAGCGAGGAGGGGAACATGAGCTAAGGCACTCTCTTAATTAAGGACTGTCAAATTCAGTGGCCATTTTCTTCCTAACTAGCAGCTGTCTTAGCTGCCAGCTGCTCTAGCTTTTTTGCAGCAGCTACCTGACCCATGAGACATCGCTGACCTCTCCTTCTGTCCTTGTTTGCTAACCTCATGCACCCCCAGCCTTGCAGCACTTTGGAGAAGTTGGGAGGAGAGCAAGAATACAGCACTGACATCAATCAAGGACCATGAATGGGCTATAAAATTCCTGACTCACGCCTCTGTGTGCATTTGTCTGCGACACAGGGGGACAGGCAGCTAGAAGGCAACATGAAAAGCCTGACAGAGAAAAAGGAGCTCTACCCAGGGAAGGTCATTGCAAAGGTCAGTGAACTTCCCTGGTGAGAATGAGTGTGCCACCAGAAAATGGGAAATGTCAGTGGATGGACCTCCAAGAGGCGGGAATCAGTTCACTTACCAAATCAGAAAATCAAGGCCAAATTGGAAAACAAAAGCATTGAAATACCACAGAATCCACTAAATTTTTACTATGGGGATGATAGTACTAGGGCTCTTTAAACTTAAAAACTATCACAGCAACAATAAAAAAAAAAATCTTAGGTCAAAACTGTCAGAGTTGGTTACTCTAGGTTGATCCGCTAATGCAGTCTGTGTTCTTTCCAAACACTGAGAAGGACAAATAAGCAAGCTCGTTTATTCCTCAGGTAGGGGCTTCATTGTCCTTTAAATTACATATAGTTTTTAACTGTTTAATTAATATATTCATCCTTGGCTTCTCCAAGTAAGCAGGGAAATAGTATGCTTTTATTTTGCACTTCAGAAATGCAGCAAATAAATGAAACGGTGTTAACAGAAGGAACTCTGTCTACTTGTTAGAAATCCTCTTTTCTTCTAATATCATTATCTTCTAATATCATTATCAACCACTACAAAATGAGCACAAACACGTACCCATGTTGTCCCAGTAATGACAGTGAAAGATACAAACAGGAATAAATTGTAAAGTTATACTCAGACATGAAATTAAATGTTAATTAAACACTCAAAATTACTTAGTGAAGTATCCTAATTAGTGATGATCATATTGAAATCGCATCAAGAAGTGGAGGGTGACATTTCAGCAGAAGACACTGGACTAGAACAAGCAGTATGCTTCAGGTTTTTTTATAACGTCAGTCACACCAAGTACTCAGACTGTGCTTCACCAGGTAAACAATGTTTACAGCTCCAGAGTTCTCCAAATGGCACAAAGTGGCAACTAAATCGTACAAAAATATCTGTCCTGCGTTGCTTGATAGCTTGATTTGTTGATTAGTTGGAAAAGGAATGCTGATACTTCATGAGCTGTACACAGTACAATACCTGCTAGCAACAGCAATCATTTGAAAGCAATTCTGCCTGTTCAGAACATTTTGCTTTAAGAAGGTTAAACTGTGCCTTTAATAATGACTTGGATTTGGAATACGTAAAATCACAGTACATGAATGCGTCCTTTAAAGATATTTCATTATGTTGGTTGGCAACTGGTTGCCTGCCTTCAGAATCTGGAACTAAATGTTGTTACAGCATGAGCTGCTGCATGCATCAATCAACATGTAGCTACTTCCACTCAAAGAAAATAATAGTTGTAATCTTTACATTTTACAAGCAAGCTAGAAACATTTCCTAATTGACTCTCACAGTATTCTCTTGGTATGAATAATAGGTGGATACAAGTACTATCAACACTAGAGAAATGGAGGTGAGAAGTGTCAGAAAGACAGCTGTCCACCTGCAATTACACTTCAGTAATAGCATGGCATCAAATTCCTTCCATTGTTTGACCATGCTAGTAAAAGTGTTTATTACACAGCAAATCAAGATCAGATCCTTTATGATTTGTCGCCTTGGTCACTGGGCTACTTGGCCACTTTTTACCAACTATGTTGTCATGAGATAGCAAGTATGTTTATACAAATGCATTTATTCTGACAAAAAAAAACAGGATGTATGCTTTGCTGTTTTAGTTAGTAAGTGGAAATTTTCACTTAACCTCTAAGTCTAGGACTAATTTCTTTTTGTTATTATTAAAGATGTGGCCAGAAGGGCACAGGAAATAGAACTCAATTGCAGAAAATGCTGAGATTATAGTTTGGTTCTTGAATCACACTTTCTGAGGACTTACCTGGATGCCAGGAAATGAGGAGAACATCTTGTGTATTAAGATGAAGAACAAGGAGTGATGCAGTTTCATTGAAGTCAATGACCTTGAAGCAGGAAGAAAGAATCCTGTCCTGCCAAGTTTTGACTGAAATCACAGGCTGTGCCTGCCAGCTAGTGGGAAGACAAGAGATTTAAGCAAGGAGTGGAATCCCAGCACTAAGGCTGGATCTAGAAAACATGTGCCCCCAAGTCTTTTGCAACTATTCTTCTACTCAATACTCATCTCCGTGTTGTTTTAAAAGCAACTTCCTCTTGACTTATGAACCAGTGCCCAGAGAACTTGTGGATGCCCCATCCCTGGAAGTGTTTAAGGCCAGGCTGGATGGGGCTTTGAGCAACCTGCTCCAGTGAGAGGTGTCCCTGTCCATCCATGGCAGGGGCGTTGGAACTCCATGATTTTTAAGGTTCTTTCCAACCCAGACCATTCTTATTAGTCACAAGTTGTTTTTATTACAGATCACTGGCATCTAATCTGCCTCTTACCGGGAAGAAAACTACCATCCTTCCTCTGATAACACCACCG
Organism: Thinocorus orbignyianus; assembly: GCA_013400375.1. Classification (NCBI taxonomy): domain Eukaryota; kingdom Metazoa; phylum Chordata; class Aves; order Ciconiiformes; family Thinocoridae; genus Thinocorus; species Thinocorus orbignyianus. Next base: position 677,131 of record VXBW01004971.1, read on the forward strand.
CGACTCTGCAGCCTGCTTTTCTAATTTTAGTTATGGCCTTACTGAATATTGAATTGGTGGGGGGGTGGTTTGTTGTTGTGGTGGTGGTTTGTTTTTTTTCCTTCCAGAGCTAAAAATAGAACGGAAAGATTGCTTTTAGATTTACAGGCCTTACAGGCCAACACCACACTCCATAATGAGGGTGATAGGTTTGAAAAACGTGGGATCCGGCCTCGCTGAGGTAAAAACGGGGGAAGGCGACCAACTTCCTCCTTCCTGGCTGATGGAAAGAGGCGTTTTTGGATGGAATCTGCCTTCTCCTCTCAGCGATCCCGCCACCTCCAGCCCCCTCACACCCTCCCCGGGGCGCTACGTCTACCCCAAAGGCCCCGGCAGCTCCAACAGCCGCTTTCCCGCCTAGCTCCGCGTCTGTGGGGCGGAAAGGGCGGGCGGGTAGAGGCCGGGAGGGGATTAGGCCGCTCCGCGCCACTCCTCCCCTCCCGGCCTCTCCCCGCCCCTCCCCGCCCGCCTCAGCCGGCGGCAGCTCCGGGCGGCGGCTCCTCCCTCGGCGCGCCGCGCCTGTGGCAGACCGGCAGCATGGCGGCGGTGGAGACCCGCGTTTGCGAGACGGCCGGCTGCAGCAGCGAGGCCAAGCTGCAGTGTCCGACCTGCCTCAAGCTGGGCATCCAGGGCTCCTACTTCTGCTCTCAGGTGAGGCGGCCCTCCCCGTCCTCCTCTCCCTCAGCGCCTCCCACCGCCCTGCCGGCACTGCCGTGCCCGGGCTCCGGGAGGACGGAGGAGCCGGCTCTCCTCGCCTAACCCGGGCCTGGCCCTGCCTGCCCGGGTTTGGAAGGGTGGGAGCCCTTCTGCCCCTTGCGGCTCTGGGGAATTTGGGGTTTGGTTTCCTTTCCAGCCCTGGAGGTCGTGAGAGGGTGCGCGGTTTCCCCTCAGGCTGAAGGTTTGGGTGGTCGGAATCATGTCCCCCCCCAACCCCGGCCCTTCCATTCCCTAAAAAATAAGGGCTTAGTAGGACAAAACGAAACGTGCTCATCAGATTCCAGCCTTGTTGCCCTTCTGTGTCTGCATTGGCTCTGCCTCTGGAGTTGCCTGGCTTCCATAAATACCGGGATACTTGTTGCTTTGAAAACAGATTTTTCAGTTTCCCTGAACAAGCTTTTGGGGAAAAGGGTTTGGGATTTAGTGCTCTACTTCATTATTGTTTTTTATATCTATCTATCTGTCTATCTTTCAGTATTCTCTGCACCATTCTATGCCATTCTTTGGGCCGTTCTGTGGTGTTTTACTCAGAGGGCAGCAGACAGGGAGATTCAGGTTAGGCCAGTTGTCACCCAGCTGCCAACTCCTGTTGAACATTCTCTGTAGGCCTCAGTTATCCTGCGTATTACTGCCGTGGAAATACAATTTGGTTCTTAAATTAAATGAAAAAGGACTGCTGATGGCTGATGAGCACTTGGTTTCTTTTTGTTTGGCTTTTTTTTTTTTTTAATACCTTGAAAATGCACAGTAAAATACATAGCTTTATACTATGGACTTCTTGTGTGTGTATAATTTCTGCCAACATCAGTGAGGAAGTGCATGTTTATTTCAGGGACTAATGGTGAATGTTAGTGTGTTGTGGTTTTACCCCAAACCAGGACATAGTGTCAGAATTATAATTCAGGGTAAAATCCTTGAAGCTTTATAGATAAACCTAACGAAACCATTCAATCACATCAGGTAGATTACATTGCTAATTGCACAGATTTTCTTCTGAATCAGGATGTAAACTGATAGTTATGGTTTGCATAAGAGTAGGGGAAAACTTCCCACGTGCATATCACACACCCACTGCACAGTTTCTGGTAATTTCCCCTGAAGTCTCTGGTGCCACATGCTGGGAGTCAATCTTAAATTACATCCACTGCAACTCAAAATTTGTCTGACAATTTTGTCTCTCTGTTTTCCATGTGCTGCTTGTAGCTGGTTTGTAGGATTTGCTCTGCGTTTTACTACTCGTTTTGACATGTCTGATGTAAAACTCATCATAAATGTGCGGTCAGCATATACAAATATTAGTTGGTGATGACAAAACCATGTGTTAGCAGACCAAATGAGCCTTTGTGAGAAGTCCTAGTAACATCTTCTCTCCCCTCTGTTCAATCCCTAACTCAGGTCATTTTATATGGGTTGCAGAGGTTCTTATTATGTCTGTATTAGGTTTTGTTCTTTTGAAGCATCTGCTACTGTTATAAGGTATAAGGGGAATTACCCAAAACGTTTATTAGCTTGTTAAAATAGGTTGCTGAATAACTGACTACATCCTTGTAAAGCTGTCCTGCCTAGAGAATAAAATATTGAACTGGAAATCCTAGTCATCTTACTCTGAGTGACCTTGGGGATGTTGTTGCTCCTCACTGTGTCTTGCTGTCCTAATCAGTAAAGTAGGTGAGCATAGTTATTCCCCCTGTGAAAGGTGCTTTGAAGGTTTTGGGGCGATACACTGCAGAACCAAGAAGAAAATTAACAGCAGCCTGTTTTCAAGGTGTGCAAAAACTGTTGTGTGCTGAGAGAGGAGCCCTCCTGTTCAGCCCACAGCAGGGACCATCAGCCCCACTTTGCACCTTCTGGGGGGCCCAGCACAGAGCTGCCCTGGGGTGCCAGCTCTCCCCATCATCAGGTGTGTGCTGTGGGCGGTGGAGGAGACTTACTGCAGGGCTCCGCTTGGTGTCTGGGGAACACGGTCAGGTCAAATGAGCACGTTGACAAGTGAAGGACTCTTAAAAGCTGGGAAATGTTCTCTGAACTTCCAGCAAGTTTCAGCTGACAGTACCTGACTGGTTAGCATTTGTGAAGCTTTTCCAGAGTTCTCTCTTTGGCAGCTTTCTTTCCATTGTGGTGTTGCATGTATAAATAGCTGTTAGATAAGCTAGTGAGCGGGCCTGTGTTATAGGTAGCATGGTCCTATTCCCTCCCTCCAGGGATACACATTTCTACTCCTTCCATTAAGCTTGGTGAGCCCCTTCTAGGGTTTTTTTGGGTTTTCTTTTATTGGAGAAAATACAGTTACATTAATTTTTTAATTTTTTTTTCCTAGTTTAGCTCCCCAATCCTCACTATAAGTTCACAAAGCAGCAGTGCTTCAGAGCACGCTGCCGAAGAGCATTTGCCCACTGCAGCCCAGTTTGGCATAGCCGTAAAATCTACCTGTCCATAGTGAATGCAGTGGTGTTGGCTACGGGAATGCAGGTGGTTAAGCCTGAGCTGAGGGCAGGATGGGAGTGACAGGTGACCCGGTGTCTCTTTGGGGGGTGAAAGCATCTGTACGGATGTGCGCGCTAGGTTAATTTTCCTGGAAGGCTGAGGAGACTTGCTCATACAGCCAAAACTCTAATCAGAGCTAAAACCAACTTTGTAGAAGTTTTTCTCCAATGGTAAGAGTAAACCGCAGAAAAGTGTGAACTACTGTAGAAAGGTGTGAGGTGATGGTTTTGGATTATAAATAGCAACATGTAATTTGTTAAGAAAAACTAATGCAGGTGGTACGGGATTGAGAATCTCAGTGTAGTGAGGAGATTGGGTAAACATTTTCCTTCACTGCATGTAGAAAATTGAAGTGACCTTTTCAAGTAAATTTTGTCAAGAGAGCGATTCCCCCGGTGGATTTATTATTTACATTTCTGCTTTCCTTGAGAAAGGGCACTGTTCTTGTCATTTGTTTTTTCCCCCTTTCTGCATCAAAAAGAGTATGTCTCAGCAACATGCCCTGAAAATGCTTACTCTGAAGTAATTTAACATCCTTTGAAACTCTTTTGAGCCAACACTGTTTGTTCTCTGGGTTTGCACCTTGAAATCTGGGTACAGCTGTGGAATAGCAGTTGTGCTTGTGGGTCATGGGTGGAAAGGGGGCTAAGGCAGCTGAGTTCTGGCCAAGCAGGGAGGTTTTGAGTTGGTAATGAGCATGGGTTAAAGATGGTTTTTAGCAGTGGAGGAGCTCTGAGGTGGTGTGTTCAACCCCAGCATTATTCTTTTACTTGCACTCTGAGCTGTAACAAGAGGGAATATTCTGCTGAGGGACTCAGTCTGCTGTTAACCTTAAATAATACCTTCATTTAGGCTGATAAATCAGGTACCGTTGCTGCCAACTCCTTTCTTTCCGCTGTCTTGCTTTCTCTTTTTTGAAGACTTACTGCAGTGTTGTGTGTTTATCATCTAGGACTGAATTACTATATCTCACTGTATCTTCTGAATGTGGAAATAACACAGATGCCCAGCATCGCATCTCGAGTGTGTTGTTCCTCTTACTAAGATGAATTTGCTATTGTGAAATCTGCTTTTATAGATACACATCACTTGTGTGTAAATTGCATGTGTACACAAACATAAACAGTTTGTATTTAAATACACCATTTACATTTCTTCTATGCCTTCTACAAGCTGCCAAATGATGTACAGAGGGGAAGTACAGTACAGTAGTAACTGTTATTGAGGTCTTCAGTTACTGCTTTTATATGAGCCCTCTAATTGTAAAGGGATCTCTTATTAACAATTTTGTGTTGCTTTCGTGAAAACTTCCCCTCATAGTGTTTATATCTGTGCAAGTGTCTTGGATGAATCAGTAGTCTGCAGTTTTCTGTGGTGGGGACTGGATGCTGGTGTGGATGCATTTCTCTACCCAAATTCAGAAATACCTTTTTCCAGTCACATACTGGGAACGTTCTCATATTGTATAGTCAGTGGCTTGTGCTGCTGCTTTTTCCTGTGAGAGGTGGAGGCCCCAGATGGCTCTTAGAATGGGAGTCCGAATTTACTCAAAAACGGTTGCCCCTTCCAGCTTTGCGTGCCTGTGTGTTGTCAGTCCCAAAGAGGCCCAGGTATATCAAGTGTGATCTGATTTATAGTCAAAAGCAAGGACCACGACATGGTGAACCTGCCACATGTGAATAATGGTTGGACGCATCTTTGTGGTGTTTGAAGGGAAGGTATTTCTCTGAACTGTGCCTGGGCTTTTGACAGATTTGGATACTCAAGGTTGCCAAAATTTGTGAAAAATTGTGGTCCTGAAGAGAAGAGTGGTGTTGTCCTGTCCCCCACTGTGCTGTTTCCTTTCACCTTCACAGTGTTGGGGGTGTGGGGAGCAGGGAGCAGTGAACCTGGATGAAACTATTTTTTGTCCTCTCTTGTGTCAGACCGTAGGACATAAGTGCCATATTTCATCCTTGGTTCACTGTTCTTTGCTGTGCCTAAAATAGTTTAGAACCTGCTGCTTGTATCTTAACTGCAGCGCATGTGGGTTCCTTTGGGTATAAATGGCACTCTGCAGATACTGCCTTCTAGAAGATCTTTTGACAGATTCCCTTAACTAGGAAGCTGACATTTTTCAAATTGCCTTTAAATCACCATAAATGCCCATGTCTGTGGTAAATGCCTGGTTGAGGCACAAATGCTGGGCCATCATAACTTTCTGAAAGTAAAATTCAGACTCTTACGGCAGTCTTTCCGAGGTAGTGTTCAATATACTGAAAGGATGGTCTGGTTTGAATTTCTCTTGTGTGTTTTTCCTTCACTGTTCTCAAAAATCTCAGTCTGAAGAGTTGCAAAAAGCAGTCCCTTTCTCAAAGGAAGGGATCTGTCATGTGGGACCCGGGAATCTTTGCATGAGATCAGGCTTCAGATGAAGGAGGAGGACAACACTTCTGATACCAAGGTGCTGCATGTAGGTGCTTCCCTTGGATTTGAATCTGAAAACACATATTGAACTCTCGTGAAAAATAGACCAGTTGTGTATGCTGCTTAGGTGAGTTTGGGAATTTTGTGCTGCCTTTTTCAGGCCTGAGGCTATCTCTGTGGGCTTGTGCCACACCTGAAAGAGTAGGGTTCAGCATGGCAGAGAGGCCACTTTTATTTTAAAATCAGATGTATTAACAGTAGTATTCCTCAACATACTTGTATTTCTGGATAAAATGTACAGTTATCTGTGTTGTATTAAATATATATTTTGCTGATAGCCTGATACTTTTCTTAAGCTAAATGTCATACTTGAGCTTTTTTTGTTTTCTGTTTTGCATACCTGCATGGTGGTTTGGTGAAAAACCAGTTCTCATGAAGCAAAACTACATGATCTCAGATTAAGCCCTAGACAATTTTACATTCCAAATTCTATTAAAAGAAGTTGCTCAGAATATTTTTTTAGGTGCACTGTACTGCTGGGCACTGTTTCCAAGGCGTTTGCCCATTACAATTCAGGGTATAATGACATGCAAAAAGACAGGCAGTCTATCCCCACTGTCTTGATTCCAGCTGTCTCTTTTTTTTTTCTTTTTTTTTCTGTAGAATAGATATTTTTGGAAATTCATCTCACTGGGTCTAAATAATGAGCAGGGTGGATGGATAAGGGTAATTTTGTGGAAGCTGGACATGAATTGGAGTTCTTCAGTAGCTGTACAGTGGGGAGTTTTTTTGCATACCTGCTGATAGGTGGATTTTCAGCATCAAACACCAGCTCGTGTAGAGCAGCAGTAGCTGAAGCTGAGAGGGAGCCTGGAGAAGAGTGTCAGGCTTGAGGCTGGAAGTCGCTGATGGGGATTTGGCAGAGGTAACTTTAAACGAGCTGCTACCTTGCCAAAGGCAGTTCAGGAACACAATCAATGAGTTTGCCTTGAATTCAGTATTGTGGTGCCTGCGTAGCTCCCCCTGTGTGGTAGTTTATTTAAAGCTAGTTTGGTTATGTCTGTACTATATGGAGGTTTGCGATGTAGTTATATCCTAATCTTGGTTGATTTAGCATCCTTTTCTCCTCTGGAATTTGCAGTTGGCTGTGCTTTTCTGCTTCTCTGTCAGGTTGCATGGATAAGTGAGCTGAAAGAATAAGAAGCTCCCTGTTATTACTGTAAAGATGTCAATAAACATAGGAAAAAATTCCTTGCGAAGTAGCTCAATAACTGTTATAAAGGGTTTTGTTTTGTATTGTTCTTTCAATGGCTCATTGAAAGAAAAAACTCAATAAACCTAATAAGGTATTTGGTAGTGATCATTGTGTTCATAGTCAAAATGCACTCTACTGTAAAACAAATTCTGCTGCGCTGTGTAATTCTGTCAATATTTCAACAGTTCTTGTTGGGCTGAGTCCTTAAGGGGAAAATCATTTAGGGAAATAACATGCCTTCCACAAGGTGATCTGAGAGGAATCTTTCAGGATCTTAATGCTGATTGTACTTTGGTTATCTTTTGGTAAATAAATGTTCAGGCTCTAGTGAACACTGTGTTGAACTTTTCTCTAAACACAGAATCAGTGGGATCGGCTTAAGAATGACTTGAAACCAGAAATGTTGTTAACGGTTTAAATGTGTTGATAGCCTCTGTCTAAAAATCACAAGTGTATTTTTCTTGCTGATAGATTAGTTGTACCCAAGTTTGCTCTAAATTGAGGATTACCCTTCCACGCCCTGCCCTTTTATTGATCATGCGTTTGACCTCTCTTCTTGTACAGTCCACTTCAGTGTTTCCAAATCTGTTCTGATTGCCATATCAAAACTACATGCAAAAAAAGGGGAATGCTTTAGGTGAGAAGACTGGTGATACTAGTATCAGACACAGTAATGGATAATGCAGTGTTTTAAATGAAATCCCTAATGTCTTCCAAGAAACTTGAAGCTGAATTCATATAATTTCTGTGTTCTTTCCCCCTGAAGCTAATTAACTTCTTCAAATGTAGCCATGTGAGATCATGTGTTCTCTTTTTAACCATATAAAAAAAAATTGTCTTCATTTGAATACTACAAGTCACCCTGGATGTTTTTTTCCTGGATTTTTTTTTATGTAGCCATTGAAAATTTTCTGTCCTGATTTGTATATGGCATAGGAACATGGACAAATCATTCAAGGCAGGAATGCTAATAGAAAGATGGAAGTAAATGTCTCAGCAGAAGGCTGAGAGGAGAGGGCTCAGCGAAAAGCGGAATTTTCTCCAGAAAATTCTCCAGAAAGTGCCCCAGATGGAGGGAAAGAGTGGCTTGCTTCCATGGCTTGTCAGGAAGTCTGCTGCATAGAAGGTGAGGGTGTTTGCAATATGCAGTGGTAATTTTGGTAGTGCTTTGTTGCCAGAGCTGTGAGTCTCCAACCTGTGAAATCACAGCTGCCGTATTTTGTTCTGGAATTCCTGTGGCAGAGCCCTGCAGGCGTGTGCAATGCAGTGCTTGTGCAGTAAGTTGTTGAATATAAATAGTTGGTGTGTACCCCGTAAGTCCGGTGCTTACAGGAAGCATATGACTGATCCTACACAAAATACGTGGCTTGTAGGTGGGTGTGCAGCATATCCTTTGAGTGTCTTCCAAAAGTGTCTGCCCAAATATTGACTGATCACACGCTGCATGTGTAATAGCCTGTGCTTTCAAAAACGCTGGAGACTCACTGTGTGCACTGGCTGTGGTTGATTGTGGACAGAGTGCCCGTATCTGGGATGTCCTGCTGCACAGCAGCTTGTTTGGAGCTATGCTGTGGTAGCTCTAATAGAGCTGCTGGTGCCAGAGCAGCTAGAGGGCAAGTAAAATCTGGGAAGCATGTTTGGGAAAACTCAGACATATGGCAGCCTTATGCCAGATCCTCTTAGGTAAGGTTGGTTACAGCTGCAGGAAATAAAAAGTCAAAGTGGAGCCTGTCAGCTTATGATACTGCCAGCGGTGCAGCGTTTGCCTGGTGTTTTCTGGTTGTGTGCCAGCAAAGAGAAAAGATTCCTGGCGTTGGAGAAAGGAATGGCAAAAGGAAATTTTCTGGGGAAGGAGAGAATGAACTACAACCTGTAATTACCAGAGCTGATGAATGTCTTCATTTCCCCAATGCTCCTTTATATCCCAAGAAGTGAACTGTAGATCTGCAGGCTTGGTGGCTGCTCTAAGTCCTTGGTTGTGTAATCATTCTTCTGTTTTAGAACAGAGGCCTGATGCTTAGGACGTGATGAAAACCATAGTAGTGCTTCTAGTATCCTTGAACTAGAGTGTTGATTTTTTTTTTTTTTCTTCTTAAACTAGACCTCAGTTAAAACCTGCTTGTTTTCTACCGGCTCTCCAACAGAAACCAGATGATAGAGCAGTGCAAAGGTCTGTGTATGTAGCAGGTTATAGAAGTGTGACAGTAAAACCTTCCACTGCTTGTTCAAATAGATGTTCTGTTATTCTGAAGCATTGGTTTCGAAGCCTCTTGTTGCCCAGACCATTACGTAGCGCTGTGGCAGGTTGAGTGCCAGTGCAGAGAAGTGGTGTAGGAAACAAACCATCAACTGGTTTTGGATAACGAGGGAGATAGCACACAGTGGGGTCTCTTCGAACATGAGCATACTTGTGCACCGCGTTACTGTGGTCTTATGGATACAGTTTGATAACTACTGGTTGTAAGGCTAACGAGAACAGTGGGAGATGATGACTCTATAAGAGTAGACAGTTAAGATTGCTCAATAGCAACTGTGAAGCAGGGGTGTAGAACCTTATATGCTGGGCTTAGTTTAGGGATCTGTTGTCTTGGACTGGTTGAGTGTTGTATACATTGGGTTGAATCAGTTGTTTGTTCTGGATGGTAGTTTTACGATGATGATTCAGCAGTAGTATTGTCATTCCCTATAAAGGAAAACAGTTTGCTTCCTGCCTCTTTCTTCAGAAATTCAGCTGTTATTGTAAATGGTTGGAATTAGCTGTTTCCTAATGGTTGTTTTGAGTGCAGATAGCTATTGAATTAGACTTTCTGCTATGTAACCAAGTAATTTCCTAATTAGCACCTTAAAGGATCACCTTTAATGCTGCCTTCTGCAGCTTTTCTGCTTAAATTTCTCCTTATTTCATGTCTTTTCTTCACCTAAGTCTTTCTTTATTCTTCTCCAGCTGCCAATCATTTCCATCTGCCCCTTTGCTGATTCATTGTTCATCATATGACCTTCTCTACTTGTTCTTGGGAAGAAAAGAAAAAGACACACTCCTTCACATTCACTCCTTCCTTCATTTCCATTTCAACTTTCTCTTTTTTATTTTATTTCCTATTTCTATTCAGTAACCCTCATTCCTCCCCACCCCTCCACCAGATCTCTTTCCCTTACTCCCCTGTGATCGTGCTGATTGGCCTCTGTTGCTTTCCTGTGCTGGGGAAGGAGGCAGAAAAGACGCAATTAGCAGGAGGAGATGGCTTCTTGTAGGAGCCAGGGGAGGACCATCCTGCCCTCTGCAGTGCTGTAAGATCTGGCGTGGAGAATAACTCATCTCTGTGCTTCCATGAACAGGGCGATGTTTTAGCAACCTGGAGCAACCATGGCACTTAGTTACTCATTAAAATGATAAGAGGACAATATTAAGTAGATGGGATTAGTTCAGGGTGTTCCACTGGGATGGGTGCGTCTGTTTGGCTGTGCTTTCTCTCTCTTCTGGCTCATAAGCTGTCCAACATAGTACTTTCTATTGTTAAGACTAGCAGTTATAGTAGCATTTACTGCATATTGCTGCAAGGGTTAATAAAATCTGTCTTCTGGTTTTCTTCTAAAATGCAGTTGCTTCTCTGTTTTGTGGGGATGCCATCTCTGTCCAGATTAAAGCTACTTAAAAATACATGTAATTTTTTGTTTGCAATTCTAGGAATGCTTTAAGGGAAGCTGGGCCACTCACAAGTTATTACACAAGAAAGCAAGTGAGTATATTTTATTTAACCCATTTTAATATTGTTTTGAATTTGTTTTGTCGTGTGCAGCTGGCTCTAGGTGGCCTTCCTTGAACAGGAAGTTGGACTAGATGACCTCCAGAGGTCCCTTCCAATCTCAAGTGTTCTATGATTCTTTATCTAAGAATGGTATGGATTTTTCCAAGATATCTGGCACTGGATTCAGCATATATGAAATTTTGTCCAGTTTCTGGTAATCTAAAGATCTATGTAAAATTTCAGAGGCAGCAGTGTAGAAATCTCTGTTTCTATTCCCTTTTTTATTTGTATGAAATATTCCTTGAGCTACATTGCCAGGCATATGAACAGAGAAAGAGGGACGCTGAAATAAAGGACAAGGAGAATAAACCCCCAATAAGGCATTGATAGGCTTGTTCCATCCTAGCGTTTTGATGTCTGATGTGGTAAAAGGCAGTGAAGTGGGAAAGGTTATTGTGAAGTCTGTTTGATTAGACACTTGCTGGAATGCAGGCGCACCAGTCAGAGTGCAGCTGTTCTGTACATTTGGGGTGTACCACTTCTGGGGGGAAAAAAAAAGTAAAATACTTCTGTATGCCATTGGTGTCATTGACAGGAGGGTGTATTGTAGCGATGATTTTGCTAAGTTTATTTGAAGGTAGTAAGAGTATCTGTATGCCTTAGTTGCAGCTGGTAGTTCTGGCACTGAAATACTGTTAGATTCTTCCTTACTTGAGTAATAAAAATGATCCATGGCTTTAAAACCAACCAACCAACCAGTCAGAGCAGACCCCAGTTCTGCTCCCCTTGCCCCTTCCCCCCCACCCAACTTCATCAAGCCCTGCTTAAAAGTGAGGCAGGACTAAGAAATAAGCGATAAGTGGCATGACAGACAGTAATATCTTTGAGTAATCTACCTCCTCCTTTCCTAAAACCCAGTAAAACTCCCTTTTCCATCATAAATGTTGCATGATTAATGGGTTGGAGTAGCACAATTATGAATGTTTTCCCTCTTTCTGCCTTTCCCAGTGTAGGGGTCTCTCCTCCTACACTGGCATTTCGTATCCTATTACTTTGTATGTGCGTGGGTGTATAAAATTGTCTTTGTTAGTAGTTCTAGTGACTCTCTGGTGCAGTCCTTTAATGCTGTTGTTTATCTGACAGCAAGATTTTTAATAATACCACTAAATCCATGGTTTTGTTGGTTTCCTGGATAACTGCTGAACTCAAGCTGAGCGGGCTTGGTTCTGATAGCCCTCAAGACCTCAGTGCAACAATCTACTAGAGCATCTCAAGGGAATCTAAAATACAGCTTCATTAAATCTTTGGATTTTTAATCTATTATTTCTCAGTGGTTCATCTAAACTGAATGTTACGTGAACAGATGGCTCAGATGTCAGCCACAGAGACTCTGAGGAACTCACATTAGGGCTTGCTGTGGCAGAACTTTGCCATCTCTTCACTCTTCTGAGATAGAGAAAGCAAAGAAGTTATCAGGTTATGAGTTAAAGATTAATGGTACCATGCTGTTTCTTAACCCTTGTCTCCTTTCTGAGTATACATTTTTCCATTTGGTAATGCTCAAGATCTACTTGCTTCAATCCTTTATGTAAGGATTGAAGTCTGCCCTGTTAGGATTGTGTTACTTGTGAGTGAAGGCAGTCACTAGATCATGCCAGGTGTGAATTGCACAGGTTGAGAGAGCTGGGAACTTCCAGCAGTTTAGGATCATCTCGTAAGGTGCAAGCGCTGCCTGACCTGAAACACAGGAGTGGCAGCACCTTCACTCTCTCCATGAGATCCGGAGGGGTAGCAGGCTCTCTGTACTGAAGCTAGCAGCTGGATACCCTCCTTCCCACCCCAGGTAATTTCTGTCACTGAGTGCTAAGTGAAATCACGGAAAAGGAACATTCATCTGCAGTGCAGGAGTATTAATTGTGCAGAGCATTAACTGAAGGGGTAGTAAGTGTTTCTGTAGGAAACATACTTTTCCCCAAGGATTAAAAACAAGCACAGAACTATGTTTTAGAACTACAAGTGAAGAGCAACTTAATTACTGTACTTCCTTTGTGTTTTCAGTACTGCTGTCCTGACACTTCACAGTTTGCTACTTAATAGAGTTGGCAGGTTGTGAATTTTGAATGTGAAAAATTTAAGGGCAATACACAATGATAACTGGTACTTACACATTTGTACATCAGTATCTAAAATGCCAGAAAGAGTAAAATGTAGGCTAACTTACTGCTGGGTCATTTCCTGGATTCCACAATTTTTATTCTTAGTAGGACTGATTTTGTGCTGCGATTTTTTTTTCTCCTCTTAAAAATCTTTTCAGAAGATGAAAAGGCTAAGCGTGAAGTTTCCTCCTGGACCCTTGAAGGTGATGTTAACACAAATCCCTGGTCTGGTTATCGATACACTGGTAAACTCCGGCCGCACTATCCACTGGTAAGCAACAAGAGCCACTATGCTACAGCATCACTGCGTTCTGTAGCAACTGACGGACCAGCTTACATATCACATCTTAGTTGAGAGGAAAGTCTCTTAAACAGTCTGAACCTGATGATAAGGACATGTATGACTGTGTCTGTGTTGTGGTTCATTTTGATTTAACTTGATCTCTTGATATATTTAAAATGGAGGAGGTGCCTATGAGGTAACATGCATCAGTGACAGGGTTAAGCTTATACCTTTTGACCATACCTTTGGACATTTATTTGGTAAAAAGCTGCTGCTAGCTCAGGTGATGTCTTTACTGAGCTGTTTACCATTCTCACAAATAATGCAACAGTTTGTTTCAGAAAACCTCAGGTAAATTAATACAGAGTTTAAGTAAACGGATTTATATTATTTTATGTAAATGGTTTTAAATAAACTGGTGAGGAGTCTGGTGAACAGCTCTGCTGAAGGAACAGAGGTTACAGTAATCTTCAACCCTGGAGTAGTGAAATATTATTGAGGTTGGTAACGTCTTCAGTGTGAACGGAGGATTTAGAAGACAACCTCAGTTATAGCTGTATTTTTAAATTGGTGCAAGTTTGTATGTGGAATAAGGCAAAGTATTTACAGGAATAATGGCACTTTATTTGCATATGTCTTCTCTAATTGGCCAGTGCTAGAAATGCTGCTGTTGTGGTGTCCTCTCTGTAGTCTTCTCCGACTGTTACAGGCTCACCAGGGAACAGTTTTAAGAGAGCCTGAGCCTGGGTGTGTTTGTTAGCGTCACTGGAGAAAGGGTGTTTTGGATATGTTGCTGACCAAGTAATTTAGAAGCCTTATCATTGAATGTTTGCTGTTTTTTGTCTTCTGACTGTTGTAGCATTGATGCAAATGAAATTGGAATAAAAAGTGCTAATGACTAGGGTGATGATTAAAAATAACAATCTTACTGATAGACACTAATAACCGGAGAGAGGAAGGATATATTTAGAACCAGTGTATTTGCAGTCTGCAAAGTAGCAGAATAAACCTTGAAATATAATAGGGATAATGTATTATAAAGCCAGTTTCATTTATTTGACACGTAGAAATTTGATTTTTACAAAGCTGTGAAGTTGGCTAGTAGAGGTTGTAGAATATGAAAGCAATAAGGAGGAACAGGGGAATCTTTGAGAAATGAAAATTGGAACTGTTTTGGAGTGTTTGCGTATTTCACAACTGTTTCTAAGTGGAATTAGCCATATTTCACTGTATTTAATTTTACTGCATGAATCTTTGTGACTGTAATAAGTATTCTTGCAACATAACCAACTTTGAATATGATCTTTTTAGACGCCAACAAGACCTGTGCCAAGTTATATTCAGAGACCAGATTATGCTGATCATCCACTAGGTAATTTGAAACAAATCACAATTATGGAGTGTTATGTTTTCTTTCTGTTTTTCTTATAATTAAAAATGCCTTTAAAGCATGAAGGAGATAGCATGGAGAAGGGAACCTCTTCTTTCATATGATCTTCTCTACCTCTTCTTCCCCCAAATTAACCTACTGATTTATCAGAAATAACACTTACAGATATTTTTTGGGAGTCCAGTATTTGTAATGCATCATCTTCCAAAGGTACTCAGGGAAGAAATTTAAAAAAACAACATGCAAGTCCAAGTCCTTTGGTTAACTTCATAACAGCCAGCAGTAAGTTGGCTGTCACAGGTGAATTCTGCTAACCCATTTTCAGTGACACCAGTGTATCTGTTGGTTTTGTTATTTTATAACACATTTGCAAACAAAACTGCAGCAATCAACTCCCAAAAGAAAACTGATAGGAATTCCAGCTGTTTGGGACACAGAGGGAATACGTTCAAAATTACTTGCTTATTGATTTATTTTGGTATTTTCTCCTTTCTATATTGGTATAGGTACTTAAGAAGCTGCTATAAAGTCTGTTAGAATTATTTTTAAGTCTTCAGCTGTTCTTTACAGAATGTAAATACTTAAACAACACAAAATACTGTCTTTTAGGGGGTTGCTCAACTATAAAATCTGGTGGGAAGAAATAACATGGTTTCAACAGCTGATTATTGCAGCAGTGTAACTAGAGATAGTCACAAGCTTATATAATCCTTTATGGCTCCTTTAGAATATTATTTATTACTACTTACTATCTCCAAAACAGCTAAAGAAAAAAAATACTTCTTAATGAGTAAAATAATTGTCTTTTAAATCTAATTTTTAAGGCTATGTTTTGACTAATTGGAGATGATGGTTTTACACAGTAAGTGAATGGGCATCCTGAGAACGTGTGGGCATTCTGATACTGTGGAAACCTTATGAATTCAAATTAATCTGGATAATGATAATAATGCCATAACTTGGTGGATTCTTTTTCCTTTGGCCTGTGGTGAGAAAGTATGTACTTTTATTGTCATTGGTAAGTGAATTCCTTGATTGAACACGTGTAGCAATCACTCCTCTGTGTAACATGGCTTTTTCCTTTCTTTTTTTCACCTCCCTATTTTTTCTTTTCAGGAATGTCTGAATCAGAACAGGCTTTAAAAGGAACCTCTCAAATAAAAATACTCTCCTCTGAAGATATAGAGGGCATGCGAGTAGTGTGTAGGGTAAGAGGATTTCATTCTTTAAAAACGTACGGTGATTTTACCAGTCTGTGGCAGCACATTTGGAAGTACGAACTTTCAAACCATTTTGAGCACTGGAAAATAGTTTGGGTATTTTCTTGCTTTCTCTCCTTGTGACTCCCAATTCACAGTAAGCTTTTTTCAAGAAGAAAGATGACTTTTATCTGTTTTCTGGCTTTGTTGTTACTTGTAAGATAATCTTTGACTGAAACATTACTGTTAAGAATAGATTTTACAGTGCATAAATGAGAACGGAATGTTTTGCTCCCCTAGAGTTAATACCAAGTAAAAACTAAAAAGCAAAACAGCCCTATCCCTAACAATTTTTGAGAGAGAGCTCTTCAGTTGTGATCACTTCCTTGTGCACAAAGCCACACTTTGAAATGTATCTAAAAAGTCTGATTTAAGTTTATGATATTGAGGAAAATTGTGGTCCAAGTCTTAATTGGGTATTTTAAATCTCACAGAGGTGGCTTAGTGATACAACCTGTGGACATCTTGATGTCTTTTTTGGGCCCAAGTCTTCCCAGCTCTCATAGCTATCTCAGTGTAGCTGTAGAAGATGGTTGCTAATCTTTTAGGACTAGTCCTGCTCTTACTTTAAATCAGTACTTTGAATTCTTTTGCAGCTTGCTAGAGAAGTACTGGATGTTGCTGCCATGATGGTCAAACCAGGTGTAACTACTGAAGAAATTGATCATGCTGTCCATTTAGTAAGGTTATTTTATTGTTCTTCTGGTGTTTGTAAGTGCTTTCTTCTGTCTCTCTCTATTTTTTTTTTTCAATGATGGCTGTGTAGTTTTCTTTCTTGTTGCATGAATTCCTTTTCTTTACTTGGAACTGTTTCCCAGTTTGAAGCTGTTGGGCAGTGGAGATGTTAGAAACACATTACAGTGGTAATGTGCAGTGGTAGATTAAAAACTCAGGAGTTCCCAGGCCTATCTGTATCAGCTCCTTCCATGATTTCCAGCTCCAGATTCCCTCTTAATTTTCTTCATCTGTTTTCTCAGCTAACAGCATACAATTTTCTTTCGTATAAACCCTTCTTGCTCCGCAGGTACCATTATATAAAGGCCATCATATGTAGGCCATGGCCTTTTTGTGATTTGTGCTGTTGGTTAAGAATTACAGAGGAGACAGTTAAATTATTTATGATTGGGAATCAGGACTGATGAGCCTGAAGGAGAATTGAAACAAGATGTTTGATGCAATCAGGCAAACTAAAGCCGCAATCCAAGTGAAGTATTTGAAATAAATGTTCAAGTATTTTCCTGGCTTAACTATTCATAGATACTTGAATTGTGTAATTTTTGTTTTAGTTTGCTGTCTTCTGTATGAGGCATGTAAGCTGACAATTGGGGATACTTGTGTGGGGAAGGCAATGGTTTTGGTATAGTTAAGGTTGTTGGAGAGCTTTCTGGTTGCTCTTGTCTGCGTTTGCAGCTGTTGAGCCAAGATTGTTTGGGGCGTGCTCTGGTTTGATGAGGCCAGAGGTTTCTGCTGAGCTGCCTTAAACATGAAATTGTTTGCTTATGCATAATGTCCAATATGAACAACTAGTTGTTCAAATGCTGTGATCCCTCCTCAGCCATTTTTGGAAACTTCTGCATGGCAGATCGTTGATACTCACCAATATGCCTAATCAGTACTTTAGATTTTTAAACTGAAAAATAAAAACAGTGAACACAGCAGTGTTCTTCCAGAATTGCTCACTTTACCACAGCCTGTATATGTAAGTATATATAAAATGTATGCATCGGGCTTTCAAAAATCCCCCAGAAGTTATTAGAATTGAGTGCAAATGAAGATTTTAAGGCTAGATGTGAAAGAGTGGTGCTAAATGGTATTTTGTCTAGCTTGTGTCTTTTGCAATATTTAAAGTCTTAGACCAGATGCTTAAAAACAGTCATCAAAAATGGTTGTCTTTTTAACCCTGAATATTTCAGCATTAGTAGTTGAATGTAAAAATGGGTAGAAACAAAATTTGTTTTACTTTCTTCCTGTTAAGAAATGCAAAGTATAACAAGGTAACGTCAGGGCAAAAAGTGATTCAAGAATCTTATTTTCAAAAGTCACTGCTTTTCAACCCATAATTCTTACTACTGTAAAGCTGTTGTGCATGTGTTTTTTTTAATTTGTTCAAAGCATACTAATGTAAAGTTTAAATTCTGTTTTCTAAATTAGGCTTGTATTGCAAGGAATTGCTATCCTTCCCCTCTGAATTACTATAATTTCCCGAAGTCGTGTTGTACATCAGTGAATGAAGTGATCTGTCATGGAATTCCTGACAGGAGGCCATTGCAAGAGGGAGATATCGTTAATGGTAAGTGCTGTGAAAATTAACCTTCCAGATTTCTACCTTCTGTCCAGTTACACCATGCGGGAAGGTGAGACTGCACTGGCTGGTGACTAGTGTCTTAGTGTCTAAGGCTAGTGTCTTTGTATTCCACTTGTGGACTATGTTCCACATTGAATAAATAGTGAATAAAATTGCTGCCCCTTTCCAGGTCAGGTTTGGTCTGGGTGATAACTGTGAACTGGGGCATATGTATAACTGTTTAGCCAAAGCTACGTTATCTTTTTATTTTAAAATCAAAGATGATGTTTTTGCACAGCTCTCTATTGTTGCCAGGTTATCTGGCATTGCTGGAGTCCAAGCAAAGAAGCCCGGTTAAGCTTACTAGGTTGTCTTCATCTACACAATTGCCTTAGCTGTCTTCTATTTGCATGCCAGGACTGTACCTCAGCACTAGAAAATACGTTTTGTAAGAGAGTTTAGTCATACCTTTGTTCACATCCCTGCCCTGACTGCACTTGCCCAAGCCTTCAGTCTTCTGCTTTGTTTTGATGAGTAGTAACTAGTTTATACTTTTGTAGCTGAGTAGGTCTTGTAACAAAAAGGTCTGTATTTTGTGGATCACCCGTCCCCCGTGGGCTCAGAAGGCTCCCAAGTCTTGTAGGCTTCCTTTTGGTAAGGTTTAAAAGGAAGAACAAAACAAGGTACAAAGGACGAGGTAGAAGAAGTGCTTTGCAGGGAATGTGCCCATTTCTAGTTAAAGCTTTTTAGCCTGCTGGAAGCAAAAGGTGACCAAGTCAGAATCCAGGTTTTCAGAATCACAGGAAAACATCCAGAAAGTGCTGGCAGGTCTGAGCAGGGCATCATAATATTTTATTATGATACTGTTCTCTGGGAGCAGATTCCTAAACAAAGTTGATAGCCTCTTTGCAGCAAGTGGTCTGGACACTGCTAAGGAGCTCTGATACGCAGTTTGCAAGAAACTTACTTGGATAAGTTACCAGGGTACTGGTTTCTATACAGTCCTGTTGTTACATTACTAAAACTGGTCAGAATATTCCAGTAGCCACACGCAATCATGCAGTGAGCATGGTGTAACCCCACTCACACTTGCATACACAACAGGCAGGATTGGTTTTGTGTGATGTTCACTTCATGTTTACTGTCGACACCAATGTTTTTTTCCCCGCCTTTTCCTCTTGAGGTCATACAAATCTAAGTGGCTCATAGACCTTATTACTAAAGTATTATTGCTCAGTGCAGTTTCCATCATGGCTATTGAGGTGTGAGGGCATCTGCATGTCCATTTCTTCATGCATAGCAGTTCAATAACTATTCTCGTGGGTTTGGTACTCCAGCATCTATTTGACCTACCAGACAAAGTCTGTTAAACATAGGAGTACCCATTTTACCACAATAAATCAACTTGATGCGCAAATCTAGGAGACTTTGCATGTGTTTACTATAAATATTGACTGTATGATGGCAGGTTTTAATTTTTTACTTGTCTGCTAAGAAAGACAGAACACTAGAACAGATGACAGCTGTGTCTAAGATGGTCGGCCTGTTCCCACGTTTTGTAAAGCAATTATTTGCACCAAGCATCTTATATGCATGTTCTTAATCCAAAAAAGCGTATCTAATTTTGGAATGAGTTAAACTAAAAAAAAAAAAAAACAATTTGTTTTTCTCGTTAAAAGTACCTATGGATGCTATTTTTCAAGAATGAGCTATATCACTTCTAGTTTACAGCCAACTTTATGCACAAAGCAAGTAAGTTAGAGTTTTGCTGCAACGTAATTCTAATATCTTATTATATGTTCTTCTAAACATTGGCTGTTTGAACATGTCTTTCTCATTCTTGCTGTTTGCATAATACTGAATGTTTAAATTCTTTCATTTGAAAGAAAAAAAGTTTTAAGTAATTTGTGGTATTTTTCTGAGTTGGGAATACTACTGGAAAGTTGCTGTGTATTTAATTTTCAAGAAATTTTACCTGTTTGGCTGGAATCAATTTTTGGCATTACAATTTCTGCAAAGGTGTGACTTAGTATTTTAAACGTGCATGGAAATTACTGAAGTTAAAATATGGGTTAAAACATGATTACATACAGTGTTAAATTTGATTTCCCTCCTATTAGTGCTGGAATTAATTATAAGAAAATATTTTATCCAGGCAAATCACCATGGAGCATAGAGCTCTTTCCTGCTTTTATAGTTACCTAGAAAATCAATCCTTTTTTTTCCCATTAAATCAAACTGTTGACTAGTGAAACACTATTTCAATTCATTCTATAGAATCTGTAAGAGAAGCATGAGAGAATTGATTCTGCTGGAAAAGTTTCCATCTGGAATTCTTCCAAAGTAATCTTATAACTTCACAATTACAATACATTTTCACATGCGTTTGTTGTCCTTTCACAAACCAAGAGACAAGAAATTAAAAATACAGTGCTAATACTACAATATGTCTGGCATTTTTTTGCAGTGGATATTACTGTCTATCGTAATGGCTACCATGGAGATCTGAATGAGACATTTTACGTTGGAGAAGTTGATGAGGGTGCAAGGAGGCTTGTCCAAACAACTTACGAGTGCCTAATGCAAGCCATCGATGCAGGTAAACCCTTTGGCTGGGGCCCGAAGCGTTATGGTTTTGGTTATCCCACCCTAAGTGCTCATATTTGCTGTTAGCCCAGAGTGACTTCTGTTGCAGAACGTGGAAGCGTTAGTTTGTGTCACCAGTGGATGGTGTGTATTGTACAATACAGTGGTGCTTCAAATGGCACACTTCTGTGGGTGGTGGTTGCAATTTTTGCTTGAACTATGGGTTGGCAAGGAAAAGGTAATTTGATGCTGAGTTGATCTACATATTTACGTGGAAACAGCCTTTTTGGACTATTACTTAAGTGAATCCTTGATATGTGTGTTTAGAGAACATGAACAACAAACTGTTTTGGGAAGTATGGCTTCCTACTTTTATAATTTGCATGGTGTTGCACAGTGAGCTGGTAGGGTAAAAACATTGTTTGAACACTTAAATGTGTCTCTTTACCCCTACCAAACCTGATGGCTATTTTACAAAGTTAATAATGAGCTCTTGCTTTTTGACTGTGGGAGTGTCCCACAGAAGACAGATCCACATCCTTCAGTACCCACAGAACTTTCATTGTTTAGCTTAGGTATAGCTGAGGACAGCTTTGAGACAGAGTGAGATAGAAAAGTAGCTAGAGAATGTCATGTTCAGCTTCATTCCCAAAGAAATATACTGACTTCTCTTAGAGAAAACAAAACAAATCTCCCAACTCCCTGGAAATATTTGTATCATGTGTATCTTTTATATCCTGCAGCTTCTTAAAATCCCCAATAAAATCACTTCAAGGACTCTACAGACTGAAGTTTAAGATGCTGTCTATGAGGGTTTTAAACTTGGATTTAATCAAAAGTAAATTAAAAAAAAATACGAGGAGCTTACTTTGGTTAATAATAGTTAGACACTACTGGTTAATAATTAGTTAATAGAGTTCATAATAGCCTGACTGGTGTTTGATGGTTGCTTATGTTGAAAGAAAGCTTTATAAATTTCCTTCTGTATTGCTTGAATTTTGCAGTAAAACCTGGTGTTCGGTACAGAGAACTGGGAAACATTATACAGAAACATGCTCAAGCAAATGGATTTTCCGTGGTTCGGAGCTACTGTGGGCATGGAATCCACAAACTCTTCCATACAGCCCCTAACGTGCCACATTATGCCAGTGAGTATTCGTTCCCTGTGGATTGTCCTGTGGCTTGTGATGAATCCACTCAATTTGCTGCTTGCTTATATTCTAACAAAGGAGCGTGTTGCCTGACAGCCATCACATGAGCATTTTTGCACTTGTGAAATATTTTTTTCTAAATGCTGGCCATAGCATGTTTTATGAACCTAAATAAGGTGAATATATTATAGACAGAGACAGTCTGCACCTACACTAATGCTTAGCGTTAGCTCTCATCTGTACTGGGTTAAGTGCTCGATGTTTTTGTACGAATTCCCAACTAATTCCTTAGACATCCTTGTCCGACACGAATGGGCAAGTGTTTCTATCCTTAGGTCTAAGAAAAACCTTACTGCCGTTTCCAGATGTAAATAAATGGCTTTTTGAATGGTATATGTAGGTGTTGTAACTGAATCTGAATCCTCATATGTTTCACTTCAAGTGTTGTGAGCTGGTGTTCCTGGAAACCTCTTCATAGTGTGCAGCAGATGAGGAATGACCCTTCCCTCAGCAGGTTCTCAACTTTAGGTTTTGGAAATGGCAGTGTCCCAGAGACAGTTTTTGCCAGCAGGACTAAGAAGCAGGATTTGTAGAGGCAAAGAAGAGAAGCTGAAGTGCCAGTGGACAACTAAGGATAGAATAAATATAAACAGTTCACACCCACTTTGGCTGCAAAGCTTCCCTGGTAGGACATTTATTTCCTCAGACCTGACAGATGCCTCCATCCGCCCATCTCCTAATGAGCTTTAACTCAGGTTATAGTTATAGATTATAATCTAGCAATTTCTGACTTTTCACATCATTTCCCCAAGTTATTTTTTCAGAGACCAGAGAAAATCTATTAATCATATGGTAGAAAGGCATTAGTTCCTGGTATTTACTTTTCATTGTGTAAAATGAAGAAAATCTGGATTCTTTGGAGGTGGAGGGCATTTTATACCAGTTAAAGTACAATCCAAGAAAAAGGAAATTTCTTCCAATTTTTTTCTTTTTTTCAATTGAGCCAAAATGTCTGTGCCCAAAAACGAAGGTGTGTGGTGTTTTTTGTGGTTTTTTTTTCCCCTTCTGGTATTTGTAAGTACAGATTTGCAGCAAAAGCGAAGTGGAAAGGCTTGAGGGACTTAAGACCTCGTGGAGGAAAGAAAATGAACGCTGCTGCTTATTTCTTGCTTACTATGAAGGGGTTTTTTAAAAGCAGAAAGCTCGTTTTATAAGTCTTTAAATTATTTAATAAAATTATGAAAGCTACAGGGAATAGAGGATAAAATTTGTCTGGATGCAGAAGACCAGAAACTTACATGCATTGAGAACAAGAAATAGCAGCAGATGATGGAGATAGAGGCAACACCTTTCAAACAGAAGAAAAATGTTCTGATTGCTGTTGGGTCACCTTGATGTCTGACATTTTTAAAGCATCTAGGTGATTTGGACAATTTAATAAACTTACGTAAGTGGAGCAGACCAGGGGATGGGGGCTCTGTGTGTAAGAATGATGCAGGTTGTCTGCAGCAGGGGAGTGGCTGGGAGCTGATGGTTCCTTTGCGGTGCTGGGGTTTGTCCCAGCTCTCAGTGCTGGGCTGAGTCAGGTACAAGCAGCGTGGCCATCCACAGGGAGACAGGGCAGAGGAAAAGGGCTGAAGCCTTTCTTCAGTCAAACTACACTCCTGGAGACGTGCTGTGCACCAGTTCGTGTGCCTCCACATAAACACTTTTGGTGTATGTAACATCAAAAAGTTCCAGTATCACTGTCCCGGGTGCCTTGAAATTCTCTGCCTTTTTATCTTAGCTAAAGAAATACAGCATTAGCATCCTGATGGTACCATGACCCCATTACCCAAAGTGAGAAGGGGGGCAATGTGGTTTTCATAAATGGTATCACAGGATTACTTAATCACTATCGTATTTTGACAGTTTATAGGAGCCAACAGTTTGGTGGAAACAAATTAAGAGGTTTCAAATGTTCTGTGAATGTCTTAGGGGCTTCTGACTTTTATTGATCTTTTTTTTTAAATGATACTTGCTGTCATAGAGTGGAAATTCCTGTATTACATTTGGTCAGTGTTTTTATAGAGGTGGGGTTGAACTCCCATTTGTTAGAGAGAAAGAAAGCGATTAATTTCAAACTCCTTGAGTAGATATTGCAGCGTTGGAGGAGGGGGAGAAGGAAAAAACTAGGGGAAATCTTAATGTAGGATTACAAATGGACAAGTGAATGGTCATCTCTGAAAGGCTTTTCTGACTTTACAGTATTCCTACTGTATTCTTCTGGGACAAGGATTCGTTCATTTACTAAGATGGGATCACTTTTTCTAACTTGAATGTTTATTTCATTGCAGAAAATAAGGCAGTTGGAGTTATGAAGCCTGGTCATGTATTTACAATTGAACCAATGATCTGTGAAGGTGAGCAATTTAGCAACAGAGTGAAATAGTTATGTGTTTACTATTCGGCAGTGATGGAATAGGGTGCTGGTTCTATTCTGGATAGTTGATAGATTTATTTTTTTTTTAATTTCTCATTGGGGAAGTGGTGTCTGTTCCATAAAACCAGTCAAAAAAAAGTGATGATTTGTGTTTTCAGGTGGTTGGCAAGACGAAACGTGGCCTGACGGCTGGACGGCGGTCACCAGAGATGGGAAGCGATCTGCCCAGTTCGAGCACACGCTCCTGGTCACCGACACAGGCTGCGAGATCCTCACCCGGCGGCTGGATAGTGCTCGTCCCCACTTCATGTCCCAGTGATAGCCTAGGCTGAGCAGGTGGATCTGAACGAAACATATGCATTTTTTTATTATTATTTTTTGTTTTGGTCTCTGTACTATGCAGTTTTTTAAGAGTACAGAATAGAGAGAGTTCATCATTTACTTTGTTCTCAGCGACTGTAGATAAGAGGAGTATCTTGAAGAACCCGATCCAATGTCTGGAAAAGCAGAGAAGAATTTAAAGAATTTCCTGCTTTCCTCCTCCTAGCACTCATGCTGTGTTTTTCTTTTTTCTTCAGTTATCTCTTTAGCACCTTTCTTCCAATTAGACCCACAATCGCTTCTGTTGCTGCCATGATATTAGCTAGAAAAGTGTGGGTAATCTTTCCCACTGGGACTTGATATATTGGGATTCCAGGTTTTTTTCACCACTTCAGTGTGCCCTGTCACTTGGTATGCGGGTGGCACCTGAGATTTTAAGCATTTCTGGTTCCAAAGACTTGCTCCTGCTTCTGCAGATACTGTTCTGGTGGGCTGGGCCTTGTTTGTTTATGGGCTGAAAAGGGGGCAGAAGGGATAAAGACGTGCAGGTTGCCAGGAATAGGCTTCCTTTGCCTTTAATTCTGTCCCCATCTCTCCACTGATGGCTTCTGTGGCAACTGTGACTGTAGGTAAACGGCAGGACTTGTTTATCCCGCTGGAGATTTGATAGTACGGGCTTCCTAACAGGGAAAACTAATTAATTCTGATTTATATGCAGCTCCCTGGAATAAGCTGCTTCTCGATGAAGCAGCCTTTGCAGGCAGTCTCCTGTCCCAAAAGCTTGGTGGAGCTTTTGCCAGGGTAAAGGAATGAAAGAAGAACCAAAAAGATCCCGTGCTTCATGGGATCCCTGTGTGTGTTAACTGTGGGGCAGTTTTTAAAGGTAGATCCACAGTAGCTGTGGGGGGTTGGATTTGCAGGACTCACAGAGAAATGAGTGCGTATCTCAGAACAATCTGAGTGTGAGAAATTGAAACGCCTTCAATGCTGGATTCATTTTCTTTTGGCAATTTTTAAACAGGTCATTTTTTCCCCCTCTCATTAAGTGTTTTGTGCTTTTGGAAAGTCTTAGGAGGGACAGCTGTGAAAAGTGATGTTTTTCCTCAGACTGGGTATAGAGTGGGCAATGTTGGTATATATAGCCCTTTATTTCTGTTAATGAGTCACGATGAGCTGGAAACTGCCCTGTTCAGGAGTGTGGATTGATTAAATTCTCTTCTCTCTACCCTTTCTTTTCCCATGCCCACTTCCTTTCCATCATCTTTGGTGTCTCAGCTGAGGGAATTTATTTTTTTTCTTCTGAAGTGTAAGCAAAAAAATTTCAGACCCCGTTGCAGACTTAGTCTTACACCACTGTAATGCAAGTTAAACAAACAGAGATATTAAATCATACAATCATGGGTATAAAACACCTTTCACAAGGGGTCTGGTGAATTTGTTGCCACGTTAGACCCAAGCATGTGAGGTGCTGCAGACCCTTGGCTCCCCTTGGCACTGCAGAATTTAGGTGGGGGAGAGGGGTTAGTGCTTCATAGAATGGGACTTGTGTGTAGAACCAAATACCAAATTTGCCAGAAAGTCTTCTCTGCCCTGAGTGCCTCAGACCTCTGTTGCTGTAAGAGTATCATTGCGATGTTTTCATTACTTTTATTGTTATTTTTAATTATGCAGTAAAGTGACCTGAAATGATGCATGTAGAGGGTGCGTGTGTGCTTGTGAATGCCTGTGTGTGTGTGTGTATGTATGGAATTTTACCAAACCAGACTGTAGTACTTGAGTGGAGTTACCTGAGGTGAATGAGGTGTAACGTGTTGAGGAGATGCCTGTCCTGGGGGTTTGCCCACCATATCCTTCATGTGAATGGTTACAACGGTCTTGCCTTTTCTATGTGTGTGTGTATGATGGGGCGTGGGGGAGCTTCGTTTTTGGTCTATAAAATAAAAGTTGCGGCTGCTTTTAACAGAAATTTATTTTTGTGATCCAAAACCAGACGTAGCATTCTCAGTTCTATCCAGGTTTGCTCACACCAGTGCAAGCACTACTGGTTGATGCATGCAACCAATTAAAATCACTCTTAAACCTGCACACATGCCACGTGAATACCTCTTTGTCATTGCACCAACACAACCAAGTTTAACACTGCTGTTTTTAATACAAGTAATGTTTGAGGCTAAGCATTTGTGCCCATAAATTGAAATCACAGCATGAAAACTGTTTATACTATCATACTACTGCAGTGCTTCTAAACAAGGGGAAAGCTGAGTCAGCATTACACCACTTCTTTCAACATGAGATAGAAAACCTGCCTGAAGGAAAAAAAACTTAATAAAAATATTGTGAAAGGCTATTTTTCACCTATCTAGCTCTAACTTTGCTAGAACATGTCATGTTAGACTTGTGCCGACCGGATTTGGGAAATGATTTATTTTTGATTCTTAGAGAAGTTGCTGTCCAGTTAAAAACCCCCACAAAACTCCCCACCAACTTCAATCTGCTTTCTAGTGAAATTTTAAAAAAATGTATATGCTTTTGCCAAAACCACAATCCTACAATTAGTTCTGAAACAATCTTTTGAAGCATTTTCCTTTTACTATCATATAAGAGACTGGAAACTCTTCATGCTGTTCCTGCAAATTTACATGACTCTTGAAGGAGAAATTTGATAGCTAATATTTATAAAAGTTAACAGCATGAGAGGGGACAAGCTGCATCTTTTCCATGAGAGCCAGCAGAGTGCACACACATCTCACCTGCAGGCATGTGATGGAAACTTTTAGTTCATTGAAGTCTTTTCAGTTGCCCGGATGGTACAGTTCAATGCAGCACCTCAGTCACCGAGAATGGGGTAAAAGCTCTTGTGTTGATGAGTCCTTCTGTTAGCTGAGCAGCTTCAAAGAGCCTACTTCAAATATCTCCCTTTACTCCACTGCTTTGCAGGACAAAGGTGCCTGAAAACTCTGCTAAGTAATGGCAGGACATCAGTTCTCCAGGCTGGGAAGAAGCTGGAAGTCTTTGACCTGAGCGCTCTCGTATCTCTAAATGTCTTTGCTGGTGACTTACCCTGGTATGACAAGGCTCGCTTTCCACAGACACTCCAAGACACAGATTCTTTAAAGTAATAATGTAATGCAGACACCGTAATTGTACAGTCTTGCTGTAGTCTGTGCAGCCTGGAGGAACAGCTGTTACTATAACAGTTATAATATTATAAATCTGTTACATCCAGCTGGGGGGTAGTATTGCTAAGATGTTGAGCTAATATTCTATTGAAACCATCTTGTAGTTACAGAATACTCTTGCTGGAACAGCTTGACAGCAAATTTTCTACTGAATTCTCTAAACGGTAATGTTCAGCCAGGATTTCTGAAGCTGCAAGGTACTTCAGGGCTTTGGTGGAGGGCTCACTTCCACTAATTTATTTCTTCTGGATGCTCAAAATTGAATTCTTATGACACTCACAGGCTTTAATTTTGTTGTTTGTCTGAAATGAAGTTAGAAATGCAGCTACCTCAGCTATTTTCAGAATGCTCCAGGGATATCTTTCCAGTGACAAATGGAAGAGATGTAATTGTCTCAGTTGTATAGCAGTGTCGTGGGGTAAGGTAGTTCCTGTTAGTGGTGAGAGGGAATTTCTTTTAATAAAATTACTGTTTGCATTCAGCATTCTCTCTAACAGTTGTTTTGACCAGGCTTACTTAAAACATGAAACTTAGGTCTTGATCAGCATCCTCGGTTAACTGGAAAGCACTGACTTGTTACACATACACCTTTTCTTCAACAGGGTAGCCTTTTTGCCTCTGCTTTGTAGTCTGTTTTCTGCTGTTCCTCAGTGTTTTTTTCCAGCTTTCAACTCAAAGTAGTTTTATCAAGTCAGATCACTTTAATTAAAGAAAAATAAGAAAAAACTGCAACTCCAAAACCAAGACTTAACCCCCTCAGACAAATGCCACAAAACCCTAAAGCCTTCACCACACTGTGCTTCTCACTGTTGTTCCCCTGTACCCCTCAGCAGACTGTTGCTGTAATTGTAATATTCCCTGTTTCAAGGGCACAATCCTGTTTCTGACTAAATAGAGGCAAAAATCCTGTGCTATTTTGCTTTTGCAGTGTTGGCTGCAAAGGCCGCTTCAATTGCCAGGAAGCTTAAGGAAATGGCAAAACTGCTCCTGAAGTTGTGGAGGACACCACTAAGGCAGGTGACTAGAGCAGGCTCTGCTGCCATCTTCAAAACAGGCACACCTTCAGCTACTGTAACGAGCCAGAGAGGAAATGAGGCAGAATACGGACTTGCCAAGTGAACACCAGTACAGCTGGACACTGAGGTTGTACATCCAGCCACACTCCCATCTACAGCTGGTTTCCAGGCAAGGCTGGATGGTACAGCCGTTGTAGTCCTACAGTAGCCTCAGGAAGCTTGACAGACGGTGTTCTTGCCACTCTTTCAATATAGTTACAGCACACCAGTGCTGCTTCTCCACCCAGCTGTGCTCAGCAAACCCCCAGTGTAATGAGTCCCACATCATTTGCTAATGACTCTGAAGAAGGCTCTTCCTCCGTCACGTACACACACATACTGAAAAAATCACTAGAGGAAAACAGTAAGACACAGAAGTCCTAGTCCCAATCTTAATGCTCAATAATTTCAACACTGTGTTTAGAAATAAGCTTTTATTAAGTAGATTGAGTTAGGCACTACTGAATTTGAAGAACAAGTACAGAAATAGAAGTTCCACAACCAGTGCTAATTACATAGCACTATTCAATCGGTACTGATTTTTTGTTATTTTATATTCAGAATGCTCACCCTAAAATACGATCTTGCTAGTTGCAGTGAGTTCTCATTTCCCTGATTCTACCCTCTATCAGAAATTCCATTAGAAAAGGACGGTCACCATGTTGCTGGCCAGCTGGAAGGTCCACGTTTGGCTCTAAAACTTCAGGACAGTTCGAATGCTTAAAATGGAAGAGAAAGAAAAAAAAAGAAGTCACCTGTAAGTCCATTTTCTCCCCTTCTCTCCCTTTCGTTGCTGAGACACAAGATAACTTCTAACTCTTATAAGTTACAGGTATGCCTATGGTATTTATTGAAAGTCCTGGTTAAAATGGGTTAGTAATGCTTGTTATCTTGTGTCAGTTTTTGGTAGCTAGCCAAGAATTTTAAGTAACTTTCATTATTAGTTTCACAGGACATGCTCCTGTAGGAATAGAGCACTGAAATGATGCAGAAGTTTGTAACTGGGAAAGCGGATCAACTGCTGACTCAGCCAAAATAGGAATACATGAGATAAAGCAGAGCTACCGGCACCTTTGAGAGTACAAACAAGCTTATTGAATGAAGGGAAGAATCAGCAAGTGGGCAAGAGGAAAAATTGGAGAGCTGTTCTAGTGAAAAATAAAATCTTTTCCTGCATATTTGTACTAATGCAGGAAACTGTTTATCCATATTTTAGTTTCAGCTGCAGCTGGTTATATACAATATATCAACGTGGGCTGATACCAAATACAAAGACCACGCTGTTTTCTTGAGGCAATGCTGGTAACTATTTATCTTTCTCAAAAGTAATAGCTATCTCATTAAGTCAGAACTTTACCTCTTTCCAGTATGCATCAGCTCAAATGCCTCATTAATTTTGGCAAAAGGCAGGGTGTCAGTCACAAATTCATCAACCTTGATCTTTTTGGACATGTACTCATTCACCAGTTTTGGCACACTGTCCACACTCTTCCAGCCTGAAAGACAGAAAGCAGAAATTTGTTTTTCCCCTTTCCACCTACCTTGGAAAACAGAAAGAAAAAAAAAAACAAAACAATCAATCAACCCTTACAGGGGCACTTGTGTGATAAATATGAAAAGGAACTGAGATAGTGACATGTTTGTCCCTTCTGCCCTAGGCAGGCAGCGAGTAAGGAACGCAACAGGGCAGTGAGGCCTGGCAAGAGCACACATTATCCAGACACACTGTCCTATCACCAGGTATTTCAAGTGTTCAACGTCACAACAGCCCTCACCTAGGTAAGCACACACAAAGCTTCTCTATTTGATCCTCTATGTATCTTTATAACCCAACTACGTTTTATATTACTTGGGAAAAGGGCAGTGTTGTAGTAACATCAAGTGTGGATACTTCGTGAGCTTCAATGATTACCAAATCCCCAGGTTACCGGTAGCTGTGAAAGTCTCACCGTGTTTTTGGTTTGACAGCAGAAAACATGTATCAAGCACCTGTTGCTTTTTATTTTAAAGCTCTTTACAGCACATTCCCAAGCCAGCCCAAAAGTTTGCTTAGTGATTAAGCAACACAGACATGTTTATGTGAGTTCCCATCTCCCCAAAGACTACGTCCTTTCACTGGACTAAACTGAACCAAACCTTCACTTAGTGATAAAGCAATCCCTCTATACCATTTAGTACTGAATCACATACATTTAGATTCTCTCTTCAAAATATGTGAAGTATGATAACTAACATATTTATTTGTAGGCTGTCTGTAGGAATATCAGATTTTAAAAGTCTTTACCTTACAAGTCAGCGCAGCATTTGTGAATAGCCTGTCAGTAGAACATTTCTTGCACAAACAAAAACAAGGCGGTGTGTTCTTCCCACCTTTACCCATGGTAAATTATTTTTAACCCCACACCAAAGAGAGTTACCTCCAAATGCAGTGCCTTTCCACGTCCTCCCAGTTACCAGCTGGAATGGCCGTGTGGAGATCACCTCACCAGCAGCAGCTACTCCAACGATCACACTGACTCCCCAGCCTTTGTGGCAGGCTTCCAAGGCAGCCCTCTTCACAGATGGACAGGACAAAGCAGAGCATTTATTGATAATGTTTGTGCTGCCAAAACTGGCACAGGTTGCATGTGCTCTCCCCCAGTAAATAAATCACCACGTTAGTATTTAAGAAACAATAAATATACTGAAAAATGCAGTAAATTTTCCATTGTTTCAGACTCCTTATGCTTGTACGTTAAAGATTCATGGCTCTTTTTATATCCCAGCTGGCTTCCAGAGAAGTCACTCTGAACTACCACTGGGAGTTGGGATAAACTGTAATCAGAGACAATGTAGACCATGCTACTGACAGTTAGGAATGCTGTTGGAATTCCTGAAAACCTAGCCTTATATTCAGTACTACCTCTCTGTTTCTGAAGGTTAAATTCATTATTTGAAGAATTGGGGAAATACTGAGCAGTCCTTGGAATGTCATTGTTCATTGCAGAATATATTTCATGTGGGTTCTGTTAATTTTTCACCTGTCAACATATGAAAACTCAGGATTTCAAAAGTTCTAAGTGCCAATTTCAACCTAAGAATTAGCATCTGCTTTCATTACATAATTAGGACTGGATATAAATCAACCTTTTTAGTCATAGTAGTTATCATTACTATGTACAAATAAATATAGTATGGCACAGAATCACAGAATGGTTGGAGTTGGAAGGGACCTTAATGATCATCGAGTTCCAACCCCCCTGCGGTGGGCAGGGACACCTCCCACTAGACCCACAAGACCAGCCCAGTCTTGAACAGCATGTTTTCTGTGACAAGAAAGCAGCTCGTTTTGCTATTCAGCTAAAAACCTAAGTAGCAGGTGGCTACCCCCTCCCTCTGGGTACTGCTGTTACGCAAACACTCACCATGACTCCAACATTACCGATGCACTCAAAGGAGTAGTCTACCCCACCATCGGTCATCTCAGCCAGCACCTCCTGGATGGGCTTCTGGAAGTCTTGAGGGCTAATGCACTCAGTAGCGCCAAACTCTTTGGCTCTGGCATATTTATCCTTGTTAAGGTCGATGCCAATGATCCGGGATGCTCCTGCTATTTTACAGCCCATAATAGCTGCCAGCCCAACTCCTCCTAAACCAAAGACGGCACACGTAGAGCCACGTTCCACCTAGGAATCAGAAAAGAGCCATAAGCAACACCAAGAAAATTCATCCTTTCACACTGAGTGGGAAACACTGGTTAAGAAGTCTGTAATGAAGGAAACATGGAAACAAATATATACGTTTATGAGACTGTACCACTCAGATGGGGGAAACTATACAGAAATTTCACCAAAAAGCTTTTTAGGTATTATGCTTTTCTTTATGCTTAAAGACTTGGCTTCCATAACCTGCCCTAGATTCATGCACGCTCACCTGCTCTGTCACTCTGAGCCTCAAACTGTCACAGCGACTTGCAGCAAGATTGAGAGGAATTGGAAAAGTAATTTATATGTAGCTTGTATCAAAAGAGATGCAGAATCTTTTACCTGGATTTCCTCTAAAGGACATCAGGTTCTTCTAACCTGATCTGGCCTTTATGGAGAAGTTAGAAATTCTTAGCAAAACTCCATCAGTAGAAGAGGAAGAAGAAACAGAAATTCAGAACATCACGTTTACAGTCCTAGTCTAGTCCCTAAACTATCTGTGTATTTTGGCTCAGATATAGTTACAGAGGGAAGTCAGAGGCAACCACAGCCTTTACCTTGGCAGTGTTAACAGCAGCCCCGTAGCCAGTAGATACGCCACAACCCAGCAGGCACACTTTATCCAGAGGTGCTGCGGCATCTATCTTGGCTACCGAAATATCAGCCACCACAGTATACTCGGAGAAGGTGCTGGTCCCCATGAAGTGGTAAATCTGCTTTCCTTTGCAGGTGAATCTGCTGGTGCCATCAGGCATGACTCCCTTC
This sequence comes from Thinocorus orbignyianus, assembly GCA_013400375.1. Classification (NCBI taxonomy): domain Eukaryota; kingdom Metazoa; phylum Chordata; class Aves; order Ciconiiformes; family Thinocoridae; genus Thinocorus; species Thinocorus orbignyianus. The sequence goes on from VXBW01004971.1 coordinate 710,312, forward strand.
CCTTGAGTAATTCTACAGGCAAAGGCAGGAAAGTACAGTCAGATTCTTAACAGATGCTGTCAGCACAGAGATGCAGTTGCATACTTGCACCAGTATTTTTTAATCATTCTAATAAACCCAGGAGTTCACAGAAATTAGATGCTAAACTCCTGAAACTTCACGCTGTTAATTCCTCCATGGAAGCACTGAAAGAAACTTCTCTTTATCAACAATCTGACCTTGTCAGCTACCAATGCTAAGTGCTTGTGCCACAGTACCACACTCCCCTCTTCCCCTCCTCCAGTCCACTTCCCTTGCACCGCACCTGTCCATTGTGTCACTGGGGTTTTTGATTGAGTTTGGGAGACTTTTTCAGAACGAGAGCTGGAAATTTAGCCAAGAAGCAGGTGTTAAGGAAAAAAAGTTTTCTGTATAATGCTGCTCCACTTGACAGCTTTGGTGTTGACTCCCTGAAGTGCCTCCCTTATGTATGGATTAAATACGGAGCTAGAGCACGTATGTTTTCAAAGCTGCAGACAAGCTAAGAATTTACACCTTCGCATACACGAAGACATGTATTTATTTAAGGGCAAAAAAGAAAACAAATTTTAAGGAAGAATGTAAAGGAGTGTATAAATGACTCCCTAAAACACATACTTTCCGAGTCACTAAATGACACATCAAGAGATTTATTCTTCAAAGACTCCTATCAATTACTTTTGATAACCAGAGCAGGTACAGATAGAACAAATACTATCCTGTGTGTCAACAAAAAGCATACACACCTTATCTTCTGGCACAGGTTTGTTTTTGGATTCTTACAGAACTTGCACTCTCCACACTGGGGGATGTATAGAGGGATAACAGTGTCACCTAAAATAAAATAAGAAATATTCTGTGGCTAGTTATCAAGTCAAGCAAGGCATTAGGAAATGACTGAGGTTACTAAATTTTCATGGCTTTTCTGTGAGCTTGTGTTCACTTAAAACCTTCTTTGTGTATTAAAAATTGTTTACGATATAGAGTAGCATTGTTTATAGAGATTGCTAGATAAAACAGTTTTCTCCTGTCTGAGCAGACAGCCGATCAGAAATATGGAATTCCAGAACAAACAGGAATGTTACTGTAAAACAAAACAACCTGAAATCAACAGTCAACAACAGGATTGAACATTTTTAAGCCCATTAAAGCCATTTAAGGGAGAAACCTTGTAAGGTTTTCTTACCCGGCTTTACTTTTGTTACTCCTTCCCCAACACTCTCTACAATTCCTGCTCCTTCGTGACCCAAGATCACAGGGAAACATCCTTCGGGATCGGCACCGCTCAGGGTATAGGCATCAGTGTGACAGACAGCAGTGGCAACTATCTGTGAAGAAATACATAATCTGAGGCACCCTGAAGAACAGAATAGTAACACAGATCTAAATATTTCCCTTTGGTCAGAAATTCAGAACAATCGCCAGATAAATCTGACAATCCTGACAGCGTTCGTGATACGGCCAACACACTTTCACTCCTGGCAAGGCACAGGAGTGCCAAGGCAAGGCACTTTTTCTTACTTTTTGAAAGTAAAGTTATGACAGTACATATTTTTTCATTTCCATCAACTAAATTCTGACACTGAAATGGGTAGAAGATGACATCTGGTTTCCTAAAGCCAGAAATCAGTACTCCAAGTCATCTCAAAGCAGGTTAGAATCTCACATTTGAGGTAAGTTCTGTCTCCCAAAGGTAAAACCACCAGAGAGACCACAGAGAACCATGCAGAAACCCAGTTTAAGTCAGGTCATGAGCTGCTACCCTCCAAACAAGATCAAAGGTGTTCCTCGCTCAGATGATTTGTGGGAGCTTAGTCTGCAAGAGCTGGAACTGATGCCCGAGACTAGTCATCATCTTCAACCAGACTGTGAAGTGAGACCCGTAGAAATTAAAAGTGTTTTCCATAAATAGAAGATCTAAACATAGCAATTTTCTTCTTTGTAAAGCCAGCTGAGATACTAATTACAACATTTCTTCTGTTGTAAACAAACTATTCAGCTTTAATTCTTAGTCTTCCAAAATACCATACATGCAGCTAATGACTGATTTAATTACCTTGATACGAACTTCGTGAGCTTTTGGTGGAGCAACCTCCACCTCCTCAATGGAGAGAGGTTTACCTGCCTCCCAGGCAACAGCAGCCTTGCACTTTATAACCTAAAAGACAACAACAAAAAAAGAGGACATCTGTTGTATGCTCCATTTAAAATAATTCTTGTTCAGCCAAGTGAGAAAATGAGAGAAATGCTACTGGCTTTTGGAGAGAATCCCAGATCTGAAATTCATATTTTCAATACAAAGGCTTAATTGCCCTACATTTGCTTTTAGGAAGCGAAATAATAATGAAGCAAAACCTGAAATCTGGATGTCATTCTCTTACTGAGAAAAAATTTAATAAATCCAGGAATGCTTAGGAGATAACAAATACTGCAGTGAAATAACCAACAGGAATGGAAAGATTGCATAATAAAAATGGTGTTTTAAAATAAGAGACTGACATTCATTTGAGATGTGTTCCTTGAGCACAGAGGGTTTAAATTAAAAAAATTCAGAAAGCAAACAGGAGTCACATGATGGTCCAAGACCCACGTCAAGAATAAATCTCTTGTTCCTTATGACGACAGCTTCTAAGATTTTGCCAAGGAGATGCGTGTGTGTGCAGCTGACATGCAAAGCCCTCCAGGCATCCATAGGGACCAGAGAGATTTTGCTATACGGTTATTATGCAGGAACATCTGTGCAGAGCCTGTGTTACTGTTAGCAATTCTTCATTCACTGCTCTCAGCACCGTGACAAATCCTGCTCTACAACCACACCGATAGATCCCAGGAAGCTTTTCAAACCAAGTGGTGCAAAGCCTGGATGAAAGAGAAGGATTTATGGATCTGTAAACCCAATCCTATCCACAAGCACATAAGCACAACTGCCTGAAGAAATCAGCAGGCACTATAGCCACACAATCCAGAGCAGCTCCAGGTGCTGAAAGGGGAAGGACCCGGAGTGCCCTTAGATGTCAGTTTCACAAAGCATGATGCCCGGTCTGTCCTTCAGGATAAACTGGGCAGGGTATCAAATAATCTGAATTTTGCTTTCCGACAGATGCAAGACCTTTCAGCAAATGCAATAGCTTCCCACAGGGCACAGACAAGTTGTGAAATCAGTCAAGACCTTATCTGTGTAAAGCCTGACAAGGAATGCTGTTGCAGACTAGACTGCTTTGGAACAGATCCCTTTGCAATCCACTCCATAATAGCATCCACATATTTTAGAATAATTCAGTTATATTAGAAGACTTGCACCTATTTTCTTCCATGAAACAAGGTCTAAGCTACTGCTATGACAGTTGGAAATACGAAGCATGTCATAGCATGCACTATAAACCAATATAAGAAATGACATTTTGTGCATTCAAACTAGCTGTGGAATCACTGAAAGGGGATTAATGCAAATTGCCAAGACCAGACACAGAGTCATCCAGTCTTCTCAAGATTTCACTGCCTGTAAGAAATAACAGCACCAAGACCACTTGTTGAGCTTGCCAGGTCTCATGCATCACCTGATGGTAAAAAAATGTGTAGTTTATGACTTTCTATAGTATTTTTGCTGTACAATAAACAGTACTGGACTTTGCCAGAACCAGTTAAAACTCTTGCTGTACCTTTAATAGCAGAACAGCAGGTATTTACCTTGGCTTAAACTTGCTAAAATAAATATTGGCAACCCCCAAAGCCCTCAAGCTTTGAAACAGAAAACAGGTACCCGGGGGTCTACATTGGACAGAAATACCCTTAACCTGGACGAGTGAATTCCCATTGTCCTGCTTTTTATTACCAGGGTAAATATTATAAAAATGTACTCAGTGTGACACAGTAACTAACTGTGGAGTCACAGTGTGGCCATTCGGTCATAATCTCTAAATGTACCAAAGATTTTGCCAGAAATTCTAAATTCGAGGCACAAAGTGCAAGAGGAGCCATCATTAGGTAAATCTTTTACTGGGTTGTCAATCCATCCCTCGTCCTCCCTTCATGAAGTCACGATCATCTTCATGGCTCTCTGTTGGACCCGTTCCAACAGGCCCATGTCCCTTCTATGTTGAGGACTCCAGAACTGGACACAGTACTCCAGGTGGAGTCTCACAAGCGCAGAGCAGAGGGGGAGAATCACCTCCATGACCTGCTGGTCACGCTTCTTTTGATGCAACCCAGGATGGGGTTGGCTTTCTGGGCTGCCAGCATGCACTGCCAGCTGATGGAACCCGCAGATCCAGAACACATGCAGGGAGGTTGATTACAACATAGTGAAAAGCAATCCATCTCATTCTGTTCCCAATCCTGCAAACTCCTGGTTTAGGTTGGAAGGGACCAGAGATCATCTGGTTCCAACCCCACTGCCATGGGCAGGCACACCTCCCAGGAAAGCAGGTTGCTCAAAGTCCCATCCAGCCTGGCCTTGAACACCTCCAGGGATGGGGCATCCACAACTTCTCTGGGCAACCTGTTCCAGTGCCTCACCACCCTCACAGCAAAGAATTTCTTGATATCTAATCTATATCTACTCCCTTTTAGTCTGAAGCCATCACCCCTCGCCCTATGGCTACGTGCCCTGGTAAAAAGTCCTTTTCCAGCATTGTTGTAGGCCCCATTCAGGTCCTGAAAGGCTGCCATAAGGCCCCCCTGGATCTTTTTCATCTCCAGGCTGAGGAGCCCCAGCTCCCTCAGCCTGTCCCCCAGGAGCTGCTCCAGCCCTCCCACCATCCCCAAGGCCCTGCTCTAGCAGGCCCGCGTCCTCCTCGTCTCCCCACAGCCGGATGCGCTGCTCCAGCGGGAGCGCAACCAACGGCGCCAACGGCGCCCGATACACGCAGGCCGGGAACGGGGCGACCCCGCTCCAGGACGATGCCCCGCTCCGCTCCCACTGCCGCTGCCCTGCGGCGGCTACAAACCCACCAGCCAGAGCCCGCAACGGGGCCGCCCAGCCCCGCCGCCTCGGCCTCCCCCCCCGCGGCTTCCCCTACACCTCACCCCGCTGGCCATGGCGCCCGGCTCCGCTGCCCGGCGGAAGGGGACGGCACCTAGCACCTCCCACCTCTCCCTCCACCGCCGCGCATGCGCCTTGCCTCCTACCCCCCGCCTGCCCTTGTAGGGGCGGCCGTTGGGACGTGGTGGGGATCGTTAAACGGCTTTTTCTCGTGGCGTGTCGTTTCTCCGAAGAAACTTCTCTCTCACAGAAGGGTTTCTGTGAGACCTGCCGGCCCGTGGCTGTGTAAGATGAGGGTTCTGCCGGGGGTTGAAGGAGAGGGACTGCTGCTTGAGGAGTTTCAGGGTGTAACCAAGCCCCCTCCGTTAGAAATGGAGTTTTTATTTTCCAGCCACATTCTCACAGTGCTCAGCAAATGCCACAGCTTGGGGGAAAATAAGCCTTAATAACACAACATAAACACCTTCGGCCGTTAATAAATAACATGGAAAATACATAACATTTAATAATATATCTGAAATGGTAAGTGAAGTCTGTAGGCCCAGGAAAGCTGATGCCCAGCTGGAAGGTAATTTGGGCGGTGAGAATGCTGCATAGGTTTCACATGCAGGAAAGGTGTTGAGAAGGAACAAAAGGGCACGCAGAGAGGCTGGCTGTCCCATGGCCTGCTTGAGGCTTTCACAGAATGATTTGGGGTGGAAGGCACCTTACAGATCATCCAGTTCCAGCCCCCAGCCGTGGGCAGGGGCACCTCCCACTAGAACAGGTTGCTTGAAGCCCCAGCCAGCCTGGTCTTGAACATTTCCGACTAGTTACTTAAGTTTGTATTCACTAACTACTACTAAAACCTTGTGGTTGAAATCAAAGCAGGCTTTGTCAATTTTCTTGGTTAAATTCAGCTCTGCCATCCTTTCCTGTGAATTTCATGTTATTGGTCACCCTTGATTTGCCAGTGCTTCCAAAAAGACTCAAAACATTTTATGTTTAGCTAAACTTTGCAGATGCTCAGCTTTTGTTAGTATCTGACATTCTGGAAACTGCAGATACTGACTCTGGTAGACAAACACATAAATACATAAATCATAACTCCTTGATATTCATTGCCCAATTTCAAAGATTGAAGTAGTTGATTTTTTTCACTTTTCTCTCCCTTGCCGTTTTGTGATGCTGTCTTCAATGTTGATGTGTGCTGTTGGAAGCCCCTGGATGCGGTATGTGGTTTTGCAACTTTCTATTCTCAGTACCATCAGTTTACCACACTCTGCTCTTGAATGTTTATGCTTTGTCATGCGTACTTCAGGTTTCCATAGGAAAATTCTGTAGGTGAGGTCTCCCAATGCTACTGTGCTTTTTACATTGGGTTGGTTTTGGTGGTGGTCTGTCTAGCAGATGCTACCTGCTAAGCAGAAGCATCGGTTTGGATTGAGAAAAGAGAAGGGATTGGTAGCACTGTAAACATGTGGGAGAGAGGCCTGGGAATTATGGTTTTGCTTGGAGGGTGTTCTCTGTTCCATGTGGTGAGGGGGGAAAAAGACCAAAACAACTAGAGATCTGCATTTCCTTTTTTTTTTCCCCTCTATTTTTTTGGTAAATTGTACTACTGTGTCCATCCTGGAGGCATTAGTTTTTAGTGAGGGTTTTCTGTACCTCAGTTTGACTTTGAAGTAAGAGAAGATGCAGGGCAAGAAGTCTCTTGGAATCATGGCAGCCAGTATATGCTGAAAGAAAACAGAGTGCTGTTCCTGGGATAGCCTGAGTGCCAAGGGCAGAAGCTGGCCCTATGCCACCACCAGAACTAGGAGGTTTCCCCAGTAACAAGCAATAGGACAAGAGGAAATGGCCTCAAGTTGCACCAGGGGAGGTTTAGATTGGAAAGGTTTAGATGAGGAAAAATTTCTGCACTGTAAGCATGGTCAAGCGTTGGAACAGGCTGCCCGGGGAAGTGGTTGTGTCACCATTCCTTGAGGTATTTAAAAGACGTGTAGCTGTGGCACTTAGGGACATGGTTCAGAGGTAGGCTTTCTAGTGTTAGGTTTGCGGCTGGACTTAATGTTCCCCTCCAGCCTAGAGGATTCTATGATTCTATGCTGAGAATCTGATCGGCAGTATGCAGGGAGCAGTGACGGGTAGCCACGAGGTGGCACTGCTGTCGTGACAGAACTGGTCACTGCACAGAAGCACTCACACAATTTTTCAGTTAGTAACAGTTCAAAATAATTGATAAAGTTACAATTGTCTTAAGGCAGAGTTATTTTCTAGCAATAAAATTTTGTTTCTTCTAAGTCTAGAATTTTTTCAAAAATAAAAATTAACTTTTCTGTTAAATTAGAAAAACTGAGAAGTAATATGTGATAATACAGACAGAGAAGGTGGTTTGCTTCTAATGTATCCGTGTGGTGAGGTTTTCTCCCCAATCTTGCACAAAACTATTTATGTGTTTGTATTTATTACAGAGTTACTGGGCTAATTGATTACATTTAATGAGACTTGTCACTGGTATAAAATTAAGGACGTGCAGGCGCACATGCGGTATTAGGGAAGCATTGTTTATTGGGAGGAACTTCTTGTAGTGTTTTTTTGCTAGGGAAGTGCTAGAACTCAAAGCATTTAACAAGTTATTTTGGTGTTATCATGTTACCTGTGGTCTTACTATTTTATGCTTAAAATTAGTGAAGGGAACCATAGGTAACTTTGACAGCAGGGTAAAGTGAGTTCTGTGTGCAGAAGTTACTGTATATTGTCAGACAAGGTGAAATTTGTTTACCTTTGGTAACTCATTTGTAAAATTTTGATGTGCTGTGTAATTGCTGATGGTGCTGAGGGGTTTCCAGAAGTTCAAAGGCCTATGGACTGGGATAAGGGTTGCTCAAAATAGGTCAAAAGGCATTATAGTGTTATGGGTCCAATGTTCAGCACTAAGAGAAGGCTCTGTTTAGCAGAACGACCTGCTCACAGTGGCAATTGTGTTTTCTACGAAGATTTTGAACAGTTGTGCTGTTCAAAAGTCACATTCAGTGAAACTTGATGCAGGAAATAAAAAAGTACAACAGCACTTGCAAAACATCCATGTAAGTGTGTATAAATGCTACATGATAAAAAGAAAGTTATGTACTGCTTTATATAATATGCCTCAAATAATATAGCACTAGCTACTCTTCCTTATTACCTCTCAGTGCTAACCATTCCATATTTGTGAGCTGCATTATGTTAAATACATATTGGTTTTAACACATATTTAGTAAATATTAAATATTAAATCAATTTGTTAAATAATGAGAGTAGCCAAACTTAAGAAAAAAAGCCTGACCCACAAACACAAAACATTGGTATATGGAACTTAAACGTGTATAGTATTCACTTACTGTCTTTAGATGTTCCTGTTCCATGAGAGCTTCAGGCAATCCTATCACAGTGGCTGTTCATCAGCGTAGTAGCATTGTTCTCCAGGGATTAAATCTCTAGAGATTTATAAAAATCTCCATGATTTCTTTAAGAATTAATGGTTGGGACATACATTCCCTGGAAGCCTTCAAGAAATTTACTTAAGTCCACATAAACGTTTTAGCATTGGTTCAGTAAATGAACACAGTTGTAACAAAAAACCATAAATTTTGCTTGTGAAAGCCAAAACGCATTATAGTCTGCTGTCGTGGTTCTGAGCAAATCAGAACCGAAGGACAGATAGCCCNGTTTTTGGGTCAATTGTCCTGTCCGCTCCTCCTTGCAGGTGGGACCCTTCGATGCTTCCGCTTCCGACCCTCCAACGGGCAGAATAACAAAATTACCTGACCTTGGTTGTTCCAGCAATGAGGATAAACAAGGGCCTGTCTGCATACCATTCCTTGATATAATTGGGTCTTATCACTGTGAGACGAAGCAGTTTCTCTGAGCAGTGTGCTGTTAATTTCAGAGTTTAGTTGGTTAGAAGAGGCCCAGCTAAGAAAGTGAAATTGTAAAACAGAAAAATTGGTTCATTTTACCCCAAACCAGGACATCTACTTATCACCAACTGTAGATGGATAAAGAATATAAATATAAGCCTCAGTGCCTAGTTGCTAAAGGGGATGAGTTCTTCCTTAAAGCAAGAAAAGGAACTACAGAGATTTGAATAGCAAAATACAGGCCAACAAGAGATGCTGTTAATACTAGTCTGGTGATAAAAAAATGATAAGGTGATAAAAATTATATGCATTTCTATTGAAACACATCTGTTTACTGAAACAGATATTCTAATTTACAACAGAAGGCTTTCTCTGTCTTGCATTTGGATGCAAGACCCAAAGGATGTGAAGAAAGCCAAAACAAAATCAAGTACATGCTTAGAATTCTGTGGTTGGTTTAACCCCAGCGAGGAACTAAGCCTCCGGCAACCACTCTCTCCCTCTCCCTGTGGTGGGGTGGGAAAGAGAATTAGAGGGTAAAAGTGAGAAAACTCATGGGTTGAGATAAAGACAGTTTATTAAGTAAAGAAAAAGCCGTGCACAAGCAAAGGAAAGCAAGGAATTTATCTGCTGCTTCCCATCAGCAGGCAGGTGTTCACCCATCTCCAGCAGGGCTCCAGCACATGCAATGGTTACTTGGGAAGACAAACGCCATTGACTCCGAATGTTCCCCCACTTTCTCCTTCTCCCCCCAGCTGTATATGCTGAGCATGATGGCACAAGGTATGGAATATCCCTTTGGTCAGTTGGGGTCAGCTGTCCCAGCTCTGTCCCCTCCCAGCTTCTTTTGCACCCCCAGCCTACTCGCTGGTGAGGTGCTGTGAGGGGCAGAAAAGGCTTTGACTCTGTGCAAGTGCTGCTCAGCGAGAACTAAAACATCCCCATGTCATCAACACTGTTTCCAGCACAAGTCCAAAACATACCAGCTATTACAAAGACAATTAACTCTATCCCAGCCAAAACTAGCACAAATTCTTGCCAAAATTAAAACAAAGTAAGACCCTTCCTGCATTTATTAAAGCCTGTAGAGCAGAAAATCTCTCAGCAGGTTTATTACAAAGAATGTTTTCAAGAGATAACTAACTGTATTGCAAATGTTTGATTTTGTTCAAAGCAAATTTGTGCTGTGTTTGTTCCAGAATATGGCTCCCGTCTTGGTTTGTGCAAACTGGGGTTAATGTGACTTGGGTAATATTGTCAGTTTAGTACTGGCATAAAGTACCAGGAATGTTGATACCAGGAATATCTTAGTATAGCTAAGTAAGTAATTGCTCTTAGTGCTTTTTAAAAAATCCCGTTCCTTATGAAGTATTGCTTGTATGGCACAGTGCCTGGCTGATCTCAGTTAGAACAACTGCCAACTCTGGAGAAAGCCATTTGCCTTGGAAGTTTTCATGCAAAGGGCTTATTCACAGCTGTAAAACTTAAGTGGTTGTTGATGGAAGAGTTGCTTCTGCTGATATCTAGGTGATTGTTAGGCTTCTCTTTGCTTTAGGCTCTGTAAAACTTTAATCGCACAGCAAATACAGAAGGAAGGAGAGGAAGTTAGGAGAAATAAGTACGTCGTAGTGCATTTCCATTTTGAACTCACAGGATTTAGCAAAGACCTTCACTGTGACACATGTGCCCCGTAGGTGTGTCATCCTGCACATCTGTTTAGGCAGGACAGGATCAACAGAACAGTGCCTGGAACAGCAGCAGTTCCCTATGTGAGCGTTGTGCACCAAACGGTGTACCTGAGGGGCTGGATAGATTTCGTACATGAAATGCTCTATTTGAATGTAAGATGCAATTGCAATAAATCTGAATCTGTTCCTTTGCTCCTATAGGAACTGGATCACGTAGCCCTTGTCATAAACCTGTCATGTTCTGTACTAAAAATAGGAGGGCGTTACTGCCATTACTATTATTTACAATAATTTGATCTGCTCAGCTCTCTTTTAATTTCTAGGCTACTTTCCTCCATGTGTTCCTGTGCAAACGATGCCGGTTAATAGTAAGGCTAAGACTAGAACCTGGCATTATAGGAAAAGAAAAATGCTTCAGTAAAATGTTGTGGTTCATGGTTTTTCCAGAGTAGTTGAAAAATGTAGTTGCAGTGTGAGTTTCTATTATTTATTTCCCTTGGATTCACAACAAACTCTGGGTGCTAAAGTCTCTAAATAAAAACTAAAGAGAAGTCACTATTTCTTTGATTGCTGTCCTTTGTTTCACTGGGTTCAACAAGAGTCCTGTGTCCAGCTCTGGGGTCCTCAACATAGAAAGTACATGGACCTGTTGGAATGGGAGAGAGCCATGAAGATGATCAGAGGGATGGAGCACCTATCCTATGAGAACAGGCTGAGGGAGCTGGGCCTCCTCAGTCTGGAGAAGAGAAGGCTCTGGGGAGACCTTCTAGCAGCCTTCCAGTATCTGAAGGGAGCTCCAGGAGAGCTGGAGAGGGACTCTTTGTCAGGAAGTCTAGTGATAGGGCAAGGGGTAACAATTTTAACATGTAAGAGGGGAGATTTAGATTAGATATTAAGAAGTTCTTTCCTGTGAGGGTGGTGAGGCACTGGAACAGGTTGCTCAGAGCAGCTGTGGATGCCCCATCCCTGGGAGAGTTCAAGGCCAGGCTGGATGGGGCTTTGAGAAATGTGGTCTAGAGGGAGGTGTCCCTGCCCATGGCAGGGGGCTTGGAACTCGATGATCTTTAAGATCCCTTTCAACTCTAACCTAACCATTCTATGATTCTATGATTCTGTGGGAGGAATCTGTTTTCTTTCTTCAGTGGACAGAGGTATTACTTTTGTTCCCTCAGATCACCCTCCAGTTTCAGGGAAAAAAACTATACATAGAGTAGTTTTAAGATCCTTGTCTGTGCTGAAGGGATTGGAAATTCAGTAACAAGATTGCTAGATGATCTCCAGAACACCGACCTATTGCTGAGCAAACTGCAGTACTCTAGTCATTAAGCTGTGGCTGAGCAACAGATTCCCTGAGACTGACAATCTGCAGCATTACTGTAGAACAAGCACCTGATGTGATGGGTGTCATCTGCAAATTAAGGTTTTTTTTTTCCCCAGTTTCACCCATTTTTGTCAGTTTTGGATTGATGGTTGGACTTGATGATCTGAGAGGTCACTTCCAACCCTGGCAATGCTCTGCTGTGGGTGAGCTCCTGGCAGTCCCTGTGGCAGCCATGATTTCTTCTTTCTGAAGAAATGCTGTTTGAATGCTCCACTGTCCAATCTATATTGAATCTTTTACCGCTTATCACGTGGCAAAAGATTTCCAATTCATGGCAATCCAGTGAATTGGAAATTAAAAACTGGATAGAGGTTCACCTGGTTAAAAAGGCACTGAGTGAGACACAATGACCAAGTTTTCTCCAGCTGATGAAGTTGATGCTGCTTTGGTGATAACTGGGTTTTTTTGCTGAGGGACTTTGTGATCGCAGCAAAGTGTAAGTTTATACTAGAAAATGTTAATAATCTTACACTTTTGAACAGTATTTTAGTGAAACTATTTAAAAAATTAAGTATATTTCACAAGGGGACATAGCATAGAACAATCTTTCCGTTTAGGGTGTAAATACAATAGTGGAAAAAATATTTCTCTTTTTGTATTTTACTGGGCGAATTTGAGAAATTCAGTCCACACTATATTGGCTAAAACAAAAAGATAGATCAACATTCTTATATGAAATATATTTCATGTTTTCCTCCCCCTGAAGCTGTTGGGCACAATCCACAGTAGCTGCAGTTTTTCTGTGTTTCTTTTGTGTTGAAGTAGATTACACTTATTAAATGTGCAGATGGCAGGAACATTACAAGCAAACTGAAAGAGAGAACTAGAAAATGATCCTGACAGTTCGCGGGAATGCTTCTAAAGAACTGGGATGCGACTGTCTGTAGTGATCAGCATAGGATGGCAAGTGACAAATCATAAGGAATTCTGCAGGAGAAAAAAAAAGGTCTACAAAAAATAGTGAATGACAAAGTGAACGTAAGTTAGTGATACCCTGCTGTTTAAGGGTAGAGGAAAGGCAAACATCCTAGTGGATGTGGAAACAAGTTGACAAGATGAGAAGTAATGCTTCACAGTGGGAAGGCCAAGGGTAGCAGTCTTCAGGAACATAAAGTAGCTGTAAGGTTGAGCAGGAAATTTAGTCTCTGTGGTTAACTTTGACAGTATGATACAATCTGAAATGGTTATGGAATAGGTCATTGTTGGAAGCCCCTGAGCACAAGTTGTCTCTCAGGAGTGACAGAGAGTTGATCCTGCACTCGGAAAATATCTAATCTACATGGTCTCTCAAGAACCATCTGAGCTCTGTTTTCAAATGAGATAATTACTTTAATAATTGGTGGGGTTTTTTTTTTCCTTGCTATTTTATTAACAACTGATTGTGGTTTTAAAAAAATTTGTAGGATGTTAAAAATCCACGCATTTGATCAGCATCGTAAGAGATTTATTTGCTTATTTGCTTACCTTTTTTTTTAATATATATACGATAAATATTGCTAGAAATGCACTTTGCCATCAGTTTCTCAATAGCAATAATGTAGATAAAAACATTATCATGTATTGGATTTTTATGGTAACTAAGTTGTATTTAAAATATTGATATCCCCTTCTGGAGTATTTGGCGTGGCTATCATAACTCTTGTATAAGTGAGAGGTCAGGGTGTTTGACTTAAATTGAATGCCAAAGGTTTATTGAGATAATATACTACATTTACATAGTGCTAGTGTATGTGGTTCTAGAAGCAAAGATTGAATGACTTTTGTGTTATTTCTACAATGTGAAAGACCTGGAAAAAGGGACTCTTGATGAGAAATGGTGTGTGATTGTCATCTCTCAAGTGTAAGAATAGAGTACAGAGTCACAAATGCTCAAACAGAAAATGAAAATATTTTAAGTGACAGTCTGTTCAGAGCTGGGTGCTCTCTCTACATTCACCTATTACTATATACAACTATCAGGAGAGAACAACTGACTGTTGGGACCAGATCTTTTTAACATCTTTATCAATGATCTGGACAAGAGGATTGGGTGCATCCTCAGTAAGTTTGCAGTAGACATCAAGTTGGGTGGGAGTGTCAACCTGCTGGAGGGTAGAAAGGCTTTGCAGAGGGATCTGGACAGGATGGATTGATGGACCAAGGCCAATGGGATGAGGTTCAAAATGGCCAAGTGCCGGGTCCTGGACTTGAGTCACAACAACCCCATGCAATGACACAGGCTTGGGAAAGAGTGACTGGAGAGCTGCCTGGCAGAAAAGGACTTGGGAGCATTGGTTGGCTTTCGGCTGAACATGAACCAACAGTGTACCCAGGTGGCCAAGGCAGGGACAGTGTGGTGAGCAGGACACAAGAGGTGACTGTCCCCATGTACTTAGCACTGGTGAGGCGTCATCTTGATTAGTGTGTCCCGTTTTGTGCCCCTTACCACAAAAAAGACATTGAGGTGCTGGAGTGGGTCCAGAGAGGGGCAATGAAGCTGGTGAGAGATCTTGAGAATAAGTCTTGTGAGGAGAGGCTGAGGGAGCTGGGGTTGTTCATCCTGGAGAAAAGGAGGCTGAGGGGAGACCTTGTTGCTGGCTACAACTGCCTGAAAGGAGTTTGTAGAGAGTCAAGGGCTGGTCTCTTCACCCAGGTCACAGGTGGTAGGACAAGAGGAAATGGCCTCAAGTTGCACCAGGGGAGGTTCAGATTGGATATTAGGAAAATTTTTAGACGGAAAGGGTTATTAATCATTGGAATGGGCTGCCCAGGGAAGTGATTGAGGCACCATCCTTGAAGAAATTTAAAAGACAGGTTGACATAGTGCTTAGGGACATGGTCTAGCGATGTTTTTCTTATCAGTCAGGTTGGACTAGATGATCTCAAAGGTCCCTTCCAGCCTAGACAATTCTGTGATTCAATTCTGTGAACAGTGTTTGATAGTCTGATGCTTAATGTATATGTTATGGAGAAAACCCATTTGTTAAGGCTTGTTGCCCATATAAACTGTTTGCCAGGACAGAGTAAAAAATTTGCAGCATTCATGACTCAGGAAGGCATTACTCTGTACACTCATGCTTAGGACACCCAGCTCTACAGTTGATTCATGTGTCCTTCATGCCTGTTATCTTGTCAGTTCATTCACCTGGATTGGAGAAGCAAATATGTGGGTTTTCTCCAGGATTAGTTGCTTTCATGTGCTTTGCAATCTTCAGTCCACTTTGAAAGTGGACTGATGTGTAAGTGCTTAACTGAAAACAAAAGTATTCATTAAGCTGTTCAGAAAAACCAAATTTACAAAGCTTTTTAGCCTTATTTTAGTTGAGTTTAATTACTGTTCCATTTTCTATGTTATGCAAGAGTTGGAGAGCAATTGCAGAGGACAAATATTGTATGGCTGATATCCCATATGGTTGCTAGTGTTTGAAGTTTAGAACAGCAGATTTTACAAATATTGTGACAGATAATGAAATCATCAGGTGCTTCCTAGATAACGTTTCATACACATGGCTTATGTTTTCATCTCACACATACGGACATAAACGTGAACAGTGCTGCTGGAATTTCATGCCTCTGACATGTCCGGTCTCTGCTGTTGAGCTTGTAGCCTACAAAATGGTTGTGAAAAGGTCTTTCAAATGTGTAATATTATTTATCCTTAAAACATCTTTGTGGTGCTCTCCTCCACGAAATTTGCAAACTCAGCACTGATGGGATGACAACATAGTTTTCAGAATGGCTGACTGCCCTGCTTGCAGTTACGAAGTGCTATGGGTAACTGGCATCTCTGCAAAACATTTGAAATACGTGTCAATATGGGGGTGAATTGATACTAAGATCCTGTTGCTGTGCAGCTTTATGTATACCTTAAGAAAGGAGTATGTTGGGTTTCTTATTTTGCAATTGATAGAGGGAAAATACAATAAAACTTGTATGTTAGTAGATATGGGTTTAATGATTAACTTTTTAATTACAGATACTGAGTATCTGTGTTCAACAATATTTCGTATTTTGACCTGCTATATGTGTTCACATATTGGACAGTTTTTAATAACTGGTCTCTTAGTACAGATAGGCACAGTCCTCAAGGTCTTTGTCTTCATCTTGGTAGCCAGTGTTCTTGCCCCCTTTGTGTATTATGTTCGTTTCCTGTCTGTATCCAAGTTGTGGAAAAATGGAAGAATATTTGACAGAAATCACTTTGTGGAACAGACTCTGAAATGCACTTATGAGGGCTGAGTACAAATCTTATATTTTCCCCTGCCTGCCATAGTCAAACCCTTCAATAATTTTAAATCAAAAGTCAAAGGCAGATATTACTGCCTTTATTAGTGCCTCAGCATTAAATTTTTGCCTTCAGTCTAAGTGGGCACCAGTTTCAGAGACAATCTTTGCATATTTACTATGAAAAACAAACTAGATCATATCCTTGCAGGTTTGGCTTTGCATTTGTTAGCAAGATTGGTAATTCATTATTACTTAAGGTCCTCTGTTGCTTGAATTTCCATTAGGACAAAAATACAGTATATCTCATACAAAAAGAAGTGGGAGGAGGCAATTGTGGTAAGGAGAGTTAGATCTACCGTGACATATTAGACATTGAAGAGATACAACAGAAATATTGATAAAGGTCTATTAAAACATGTATAATTAATTCTCTTCACCCTAGTGAAGGGAAATGACTGAGAGAAAATATGTGTTAAAACACAGACCAGGAATCTTACAGCAATTGCTCTTTTGAGTTCATGTTATCGAACCATAGAATTGCTTAGGCTGGAAGGGACTCATAAGGATCGTCTCCTTGCATTTCCATTTATGTGCAGAACAAATTTAGTTATCAGACCAGTTGTGATCATGGTAACTTCTATAGAATTGTACTCCTGCAATGTAAGGAGGAATTTTGCTTTTCACTTTCTGGAAGTCTAGGTTTAGTACCTCTAAAACCCACACTTACATATCATAGTACACAAATGCACTTGTAATTTATCTTCCTGGTTCCAATCTGTAAATTTCTCTGAGGTTGTTATCAAAACCAAAATGAGATCAGGAGAAAAGAAAACAGACTAAGCTCAGGAGGCCGGAGGATATAAAGACGACAAATATGAATTGAAGAAGAAAAAACTGGGAGAGAATAGGACAAAGTAATGTGATAAAAAAACTTCATGTTTAAATTGAAGGGGCTGGAGTGACAGGATTTACCTGAGGATAACTTCATGTAGCAAAACATATTTTGGTCCTGCAAGTGGGATGAGAGAACAGCAGCAGCTGTCATTTCGCTGTTGTACTATGGTTGAGGTTGAAGCATTTAACCTGCTGGGACAGGGGCAGAGATTCGTGGACATAAGTGTGTATGGAGGGTGAAGGTGAGACACAGCAGCAGGGGAGGGGGGGCAAAGATAGTTGGTCTCTGCTGAATCAAGGGGTGTGATGGAAGAGCCTAAACTGCCCGATGGGACTGCTAGTGATTGAGTCCACTGCATGGGACAGGAGAGTGTCTGCTACACTGGTCTCTCAGCTTGGCCTCCCGTGGCTGTGTCCTTCAGAAGAGGAGGAT
>VXBW01004972.1:0-127210 GCA_013400375.1 Thinocorus orbignyianus
TTTGGTTTTTAAAAAGCACAGTATGTCTGATATTACCTTCTTTAAAAATATAACATGACCCTTTTTTTTTTTTTTTTNTTTTTTAGGAAATATTCTTTGCACTGTGCAGTGTGATGAACCCATTAAAATATTTACCATACGGGGAACTTCTTTTGAGGCCGCACCAGCAAGTGGTGGCAGTGCCAGTTTAGAAAAGTGTAAGTATTTGTTCTCCTATTTTGTTCTCTCATGTCACACAGTTTTGCTCGCTGCACGGGGTGTTTTGCAGTATTTGTGGAAGCAAACTGATTGTCATAGTTGGAGCTTTATGCTTTTAATATGGGCGCTTGCATGTTTTAGTGATGCCTGCTATGGGAAGATGTGGATTATCCTGCTCCCTTGCAGAAATGGAGATTATCTGTGCTGAAATCTGTGCCTGTTTCACTCGCTGCTTAAACTTCTGCCACTGCAATCTTGAAACTTACCCTTACTTAAAGTTACGGCTGTTTGGATTGGCTTTCAAAGCACGACGGAGCAGAAATAAAAGTGGCTGGCTATCCACAGATTTGGTTTGATGGGTCATGTTTTGAGATGGGTCATTATAGTGTCTAGCTGAATTAGTAGCAGTTTAAATTGATTTGAGAGCATCTGTTTGTTGGTTTAGATTAGTTTTAACTAAATCGGTTCAAATTATTATTTTAAGGAAGTCAGTGTAACTTTGATGATAGAGAATTACAAAATAGTTGAGGTTGGAAGGGACCTCTTGAGATGGGACCTCTTGAGAGCATCTAGACCAGCCCCCCTGGAGAGGGCTGCCCAGGACTGTGCCCAGTCAGGCTTCACATACCTCCACAGACAGAGACTTCACAACAACGCTGGGCAACCTCTTCCAGCGTTTAATTACCTCACTTTTTTCTGCTGTGGGGCTTTTTATGACTGTGCTGTAAATACAGTGGAGGCCATCGTTAGTAACGTGCTGTGTGTGTGTGTCCCAGTCCTCACGTTTTCCTGGGAGGCTGGGTGCCTGCCCCTTACCCATCCTGGATTTTCTAACGTCTGTGGATGTTAAGAAACGAATGTTACTTGCTGCTTAAGATCAGCATGTTGCACTGACATTGTACTGCTTCATTGGCTTGTTTGCCTGTCTTAATAAGAACCACACTTAATACACTGGGTTGGTATCAGTGTGTTTCTTATACAGCAGACTTTGGTTTTAGTGCAGCTTGTACCAAAGGTGACTTAAACACAACCAGCAGAAGAGGCTTGGAACTCAAAGCCACACAGCAGTTACTGATGGTAGCTAAAAGCTTGCGGTAGGATTGGTTAGAGGATGAATTTTTGCATTAAGATTAATCTCAGATTTAAAAGGTTGAATATGCACCATTTGTCCTTTTTCTTGGGGTCACTCTTCTCCATCTGATGGATGCAGTGACCCCTCCACCGCCTGTTGGTATGTCTGAATGGATTGAGCAGAAGCTGACCAAAAGCGATCGACCAGAGCTTACCAGTGCAAAGGTGGTTGTGTCGGGTGGTGAGTAGATAATGTTAAAACTGTGTTAAGTTACCTTTGAGTAATGATACATTTTGATTAAATGTCTGTAGCAGGACACTAAAATGGGATACATTACAAAAGAAATACTATGGGGTGATTCTGAGATATGACAGAGGCCAGTGGGAACACACACAACATGTATGTTGCTTGGAAAGGCAAACCATGGATTTACCAGAAGCTAGCAGGCTTTGTAAGAAAATAATGGTATTTGCTGAGTTCCCTGTAAAATTGTAGCAAGATGTAGTGGGTTTAGATCCAGATCCATTGTGGTTAAAATTATTGCTAATCAGTACAGGCAGTCCAAACGTTATTATGTAATGGCTTTAATGATTTTAAAAACTGTTGCATTTGTGTTCTGCTCTTCAGGTATAAAGTGGTGGGCTGTGACGATTACTGTGTGCCTAATGGCTAAAAAATGATTCCATAGTTATCCTGCTACAGAGTTTTGTACCTAAAGCCAGCAGAGGGAGCACAAATTAGTTAAAAAAAAGAATCCTATTTCCCAGAGAATGATCTTGGTGGTGCTGTGTGCAGGAAGTAAGGCAGACAGGGGGGTGGGGGTTTATACATACGGAACAGCAATATTAATCACAAAGACAAAAGCTAAATCTCCAAATATTAAATGCTGTTTAGTAATATATCAGAAATATACGCCTATGCAGGCATGTATTTGTGCCTTTGCAAATGCAGATACTCATACAGAAAGTTTATGTAGGCAATAAAAAAAAATCTTAAAGCATATTATAATGTTCTTTCTTTATCTTTTTTGGTTTTAATTTTTAAGGGAGAGGCTTAAAGAGCGGTGAAAATTTCAAGTTGTTGTATGATCTTGCAGATCAGTTGAATGCTGCAGGTAAAGCTTGTTTTCATCCGTTTTTTTTAACCCGGGTTATTACAATTTTAAAAGGTCACGTTAAAAACAGTTTTCATCTTAAGTCTTTAATTCTCCTGTCTCTGTCAAATTCTTAAAATCCCGTTAGTTTAGTCATAGATGGAGCTTTGTCTCACCGTTGTGGTCAACTGTGTATGCGAGTGCCCATGTATGAAGGGAAATACTAAACTGTACTATTGCCTGTCGTCCTCATGTCTCCAAAACACAAGCTCACAGACAAAAAGTGAGGTTGTATAAATTAAAAAATGGTCTTGGCTCACTGTTAAGAGCTGGTATTTTCTTTGTATGTCCTTATATACTATTCCTTTACAGAACCACTTTCACAGTTCTTGTCATTTGAGTGGCTCTGTATTTTTGTTATGCTTTTGTGGTAGCAAAATACAGGAGAAAACTGACCATGTACAGAGTTTCAGCAAAATATTTTAAGTAAGGGTTGGGGAGGAGGAGGAACTGTTTGCATTAACATCTTAAACTACCTTAGTTTTAGATTTCATGTGTAGTAACGAATCCACGTGTTACATGAATGGCTTCACCAACTAAATGACCATGTGGCGTTTTCAAGTCTGCTTTGATATTTTTCTTTACAATGCCTGACTTTCAAGCTCCCCAGCAGTATGAGATGGCACATGTGTTCTATTCAGGCTCAGAGGAACATTATGGGAAGACATTTATGGGAAAATCTTCTTTTTACAAAGCGACAAGAGAAAATAATGGAAGTATGCCAGACTGAAATCCTCGGTTTTTAAAATATGGCCCTTTGGTGCTGGGAGTAAGGATTTCCTGTTGCTTATGAAGTGCATTAGCACTTAGTATTTGGAAGTTTCAGCCAGTGGTATAGAGAGGGATTACTAGAAGAGCTTTTAAGAGGGAAGTTTCTAAATACGTGCCCTTGGAGTATGGGACTCTTCAGTAAAATACATGTGCTTTTATGGTGATAGAAGTTTGGCTCACTAATATTTTAAAAGAAAACACTGGAAATATTTTCTTTCAACTAGTTGGAGCTTCCCGTGCAGCTGTTGATGCTGGCTTTGTTCCTAATGACATGCAAGTTGGACAGACGGGCAAAATAGTAGCACCAGTAAGTATGGAAATATCTTTCATAAAAGAGCTGTGGTGTCTTCTACCATGCATTTGCCTTCAAAGCCAGTGCTTAATTAAGTCTTAATACTGTGCCTAACAGAAAAGTCTTAGTGTGCCCATTGTGGTACTGCTGCTTGACCACGTGTTTGCAAAACCACCGCAGCAGGCTGTGAGGTAAATCTCTACTTTGGGTCAATCGGGAGTGTTCTGCAGGCAGTTTTGTCAGGTTTTGCATGCTGCATCTTTTCAGAGTTGCCTGTGCTGAACCTCTTTTGGTTTTGTAACAGCCATCACTGATATGCTACAAGATGTCATTGCCAATGTAAACTTGAAATGATATTGATATGTGGCTTGATGTCTGGAAAGTGTGTTTTCTGGTTTTTTACAGGTGATTTTATTTTTTTTCCCTAAAGTTTTGGTAAACATTACATTCTAAGCAAAATTTTTGCAAGAGATGAAGGTGCAAGAAGCTTACAAGATAAATAATCTACAGACTGGCTGCTGTAGAGTGAAATGCCAAGAAGGGGCGTGCTCTAATGAGTGGCTTCCTATTGGCAAATAACCTGCTGCCCAACTTTTCTGCTTGTATCCCCATATCACAGAGGACTGATTTCTGTCCCTGTGTCTTTTTGGATCTCGGGAGTTGGGGGGGGAGGGCTTTCCATCATGTAGAAGTCATAGACTACTCTAAGTGTTCCTTGTGACCTGGGGAAAGAAGGCACCAAAGAGCAACTTTGTCCTTGGTAATGGTTTAATGAAACCAGAAAGGGAGACTGAGCTGGATCTTAGCAGAGAAACTTGTCAGGTTTTAACTGCTGCATTTGCCAAATTGCAATAGTTTAACTGATGGTGAAAAGCTGCACACGTACAGATTCCTGGAGTCTGTTGTCAGTTCTGCCTGCTGGGAACATTAGAATTTAAATATAATGCACTTTCTTTTGATCACACAGTAAGCATAAGGTCCAACGTATGGCAGCTACAAATCTCAGCAAGCTGATCAGCACCAATTCAGTTAGTGCAACCACAACACACATGGAGATTGCAGGTTCCAAAGAGGGCAGGGTTGCCTGTCATAAGGCAATCTTCAGCTGGTCGTGCCATAGCCAAGCTTTTGAAAACCAGGGAGTAAGCTGAGTGTCACTGAACCGTGTATTTTGAAATGGCATGAGATGGGACTGACCATCCTTAGTTCTTCACTGCCCAGATATCCAAGTGCAGTGGAAAATGCTAATTTGAAGACAGCTCAGCTCTGATTTGTGTGTCTCGAGGCTCAACAATGAACATTCTTTCCAGAGTCAAGCACATACAAACAATTATGTTGAAAGAAAAAAGGCTAGTTTTTGATGAAACTACAGTGCTGTAACTTGCCACAGATAGCTCTTAGCAACATGGGAGAGGCATAAGAACACACAGCCACATAGTAGGATCACATCAGTGTCATCACCATCGTCTTCTCGAGCATTGTGAAAATAGCCACTAGCCTGTTAGGACCTGCTAGTGAATGTTTAACTGTTGTGTCACTGGACAGTCCCATCTGGCAGAAGTGCATGGTGCTACATCTTTTTGTCAGCAGGTTGATGCATTTCTTTCTCATCTCCCTTCTTTAACTTATTAAGTAGTGAGTTATGCAGAGTACTGTAAATTATGTACCCCTTCTTTCAAATTCTGCAAATATTCTTTCTGGAACTTAAAATTCATGCCAGGGCAGCATACGGTGTCTTAGAAGTATAGGAAGCATTGTGAGTTAATTGTGGTGAGGGTGCCAATTGAATTGATACGAAGCCCTCAGAGTTGATGATGGGAGAAATGACTTTTTCAGTGGGCTGGATAGGTGTCTGAAATATGAAGCAGTTTAAACCTGCAGCTTCTTCACATTCCACTCCTGATTCTACTTCAGTGTCTTTTTGGTACTTTAGCTAGGAACTTGCCTGTGCAGTGAGGGGGTTTGCTTAGAGACGGGAGTAGAACTGAACTTTGTTGATCATACCATGAGCATCCTGGCTATTTTAGCAGCCCTCTAGAAGGTGGCTGCTTTCCCTTCCTCTGAGGTCTGTAGTTCAGGGGGAACTCATGAGGCTTTATCTAGAAAATTGCAGAACAGCTTTGTGAGCTGAGACATGGGGTTTGTGTTTGGTTTTGAACTCCAGTTGACATGGTGCGTGCCCTCCTGGGCACGTGGGTTTTAAGCAGGGGAAGAATCTTGGATACGAGGAACTGTTGGGGTTTGGGACATGCTTCTCTCCTGTGCAGCTGTTGGTTTCTGATGGGAAAGTATCTTAGCGTGTGCTCTTACTCTTCTATTAATAGTTTCTTGCCCCGTCTCAGTGGAGGACTGGAATGCATTGTTTTTAAAGGACTCTGGAATTGGGTCATTTTTGAGAGTACGGAGGGAGAAGAGTTAGTTACCAGCTCAGGAAGAAGCGAGGTCCTT
The DNA here is from genome assembly GCA_013400375.1 of Thinocorus orbignyianus. Classification (NCBI taxonomy): domain Eukaryota; kingdom Metazoa; phylum Chordata; class Aves; order Ciconiiformes; family Thinocoridae; genus Thinocorus; species Thinocorus orbignyianus. The sequence goes on from VXBW01004972.1 coordinate 5,935, forward strand.
CCCTGGCTGCTTTTTGTGTGTGACTGCTGGGGAGTGCTTCTGTGCTGGTCATTGGGGAAGAATGTAATAATCTAAAAGATGGGTTTATTTCTTCCCTTGGGCCTTTGATTGTGGATTTGGTGGAGGAAAGGTGATTGTAGTTATTGGTCCTTCAGTGGTTCCGTGACTGGCATCAGTGTCTAAGCATGCAGCCCAGGCAGTGCATCACAGGGCAGGAGAACACCGCAGCAGCTTTCCTGAAGTGCTGCTGTGTTAATGCATGAGCAAACAGTTCAAGAAGCAATTGTAGTTCGTGTTGCTTAAGTAATGAAGGACCTGGAGACGTCCTTCTGGACCTTTTGTACCTCCTTTCTGTTTGGGAATTAGTTGTGTGCATTTACCCTTCCCAGATAGCCTTGGATCTCTAAGCTTTTCTTCACGTTGGAGTTTATGCATTTTGCTGGTTTTGACTGGAACTTTGGTAATTTTTCTTTTGTATAATTTTATTCCAGTTGCTAAAGTGTTTGGTGTATTATTTTTGCTTCTGGTGGTAGCTTTTTTTACCTGTTGATTTCAGGTGATTGCAGCTCTCATTTGAACGTTCTGTCTTATGAAAGAGAAGGCTGATTTGTATTATTTGATGAGATGGAAGGAAGGAAATTTTTAGGCATAAGTGGATATATAAAAATATAAAATGTTACCTTCCTAATTAAAAAAGTAATTTAGTGTATTCAATGTTTTTAATCAGTGACAACCATTTTAGGAACTTTTTTTTTTTAAAGTAGAAGCCAGTTGTTTTCCACTGTTTCTTATACGCAGGTGTTCTGCAGGGAAGTGAAGTCCAGTTCTCAGATCAAGCACTGTGTGTAGTTTCTGTTGGAGAAAAAAGCCCTTGTAAGAATGTTTGAATGAGTTGGTTCTGGGTGAACTGACCTTATGCCCTGAGTGCCTGCTGCTAAGTATTAGTTAGGCATACCTGGTTAGAAAATACTGAATTCCCTGCACGAGTCAAGCTTCCCACCACCACCCCAGAGTAACTGCTGGGTTTAGATTAAAAATTTCAAATAATCAGGGGCATTAGTTTTCACAGTAAAAACCTTCCCAGTTCTTTCTGTCTTGTTCACAAAAAAAAAAAAAAAAAAAAAAAAAAAAAAAAAAAAAAAAAAAAAAAAAAGAAAGAAACAAGAACATAAGGAAGGTGGAAAAGAAAGAAGGTAAATAATGTTCCTCAGTTATTAAAATTTTTTATAAATGGAACATGAATGCTTCATTTATTAGTTCAGTTTTAGTTTTCCTTACCCCAGGTAAAATTACCAACAATTTCTAACGTAGAAAGAAGTAGATAATCTTTCTCAGGAATTTGTGCAATTTGTCTAAAAAATTCAGAGTGTTGTGAGGAAAGGAGAACGACTGCTATAAGCATTAAATAGCTTCTGGTAGTTTCTCAACCGTGACCTTTGCAGTACAGATTTGTGAGGAAGGGGCATACAGGGGGTGATTGCATGCCTACAAATTGGTGTCTAAGGACATTTTAGCCATCTGGGATCTAGAAAGTATATTCACAAGGTTGGGAGTTACTGTGTGGGGGACCTGGAGACGTCCTTCTGGAGCAGCATCTGTGGTTTGGGTGGAAAATCCTGTCGAGGAAGTATTTCCTGGCAGAGAGATAGAGAGTGAGTAGTTCTTTCAGAAAGCAGTGGAATTCCTGTTGCTCTGCTTCTTTTACCAGAGGATGGGATGCTTTCTGGGCTTGTATTTGCCCCAGTATTTTACCAGGCGATCTCTTTCGCTGCAGCAAGTGGCTTCTTAGCACTTAGTCAGTCATCTTCTTGCTTTGGGAATAGCAGGAAGGGAGAAACACGTATCACTTACATTATTCCTATATTTCCTATTTCCCTGTGCTCGGTGGCAAAGCAATCAGATGCTTCACCCAGCCTGGTTCTGTTTGCTCTAGAATGCGTGTGTTTCATTGCTTAATAAGTGGGTACCGACTCCTCTTGGGTGCTACTGCCCATCCCTTCCCTAGGCATCACTTGCCTGCTCAGGTTAGCACATCTAGGAAGTTTTGTTTCCCTTCAGTCTCTTGTGGGGAAGTGTAAGGGAAGTGAAACAAGGTATATTTTATTGCAGTATTTCTGTTCATTTTTATTCTCTGGCTCTCACCAAAAAATGCTAACAGCAGAATAAACTGATTCATTCCGTGAGCTTTATGAGAGGTGTCACTCCTGTCATCTTGATTGTACTCCAGAAATGTTCCACTCCTTGCTTATCAGTTGATCTTTATTGCTTCCTAACTTGTTACACACACAAGAGAATATCGAGATACTAAAGTTTCTCTACCCCAGCACGTGGTACAGCACATTTCCCCTAGCTCCAGCTAGCTTCTTTGTAGGAATGTGTTATTTGTACATTACGCTTTATTAACAGGCCAGCAGGTGCACTTTGCATGGGATAAAAGGCCGAGCTGTTAGGTGGCTGGCAGAGGGGAATAGCGTTGGGAAAACTGACCGTGCTTGGGAAATTGTCTTTGGAATATCTCCTCTGATAATTCACTATTGTTGAAAAGTAGCTTTATAGCGGCAAACTTGAGAGCTGTTTGTATGCAGCTGGGACTGAATTTACAGACTACCTTTCTCTGACTTGCTAAAAAGCTAAGGATTGACAACCCCTTTCATCCTGCATTATCCAGTGTAGCTTTTAACTCCAAGAAAACTATGTTCACAAATTGATGCTCTGCTCCTCTGGGGTTGGTACAGAAACATTAAATTGTACTAAAATATTCATATGTGAGTGCATTTAGCTGAAAGCAATTGATGTGCTTTTCCCTAGAGAGAGAAAAAAAATTGCTGTATGGCCCTGCACTCAGCAGACACCCTAACCACGCTTAAGAGTAATTACACAGTTTGGCTGATCAAAGGTTCTTAAAGTGAAAAAGAAGCTGTAGTTAGGATGTAGCTCAGTAGTGTGTGCTGTGCTTCCTGAGAGGAACAGACTCAGCTGCATCGGAGTAGTCCATGCTGGATAATTGTTTGATATGCAGTGTAATACATACCATCTACTAGCAAGCCCCAAAACTCTTTATTGGGTTAATAGCTTGTAATTGGAAGGAATCTCTTGTATGGAGCAATTTTCATTACAAAGATTTCTGTCTAATTTCATTGTCCTTTCACTCTTGTAAAGAAAATAAAATACTTGAGCTGCCTTTTGAAAGACTGTGTGCACCAAAGGGGTTTATTGAACTAGCCTGTTTAAAAGCATGCCTCTGGTAGGATGATAAATTGATGGACAGGAAAGGTTTGCAGCATAATTCAGAAATTGGCATAAAGATCAATAGTAGGTGATGGCATGCTTGCAGAGGGGCTGCCTCCTCCTGTGCTGCACCTCTGGCTGCAGAGTACTCTGGGCAGTGCTCAAAGTCACTCCAAGTTGCAACTAAAAACTCTTCTTGGAGATCTCTTAAGCAAATGTACCTTAATTGCCCCAAGGCAGCCTAAGGCGTTTTCAAACATACTCATAAGTAAAAATGAAGTAGTATTATATACCACAAATTATTTTATAAATAATGGGAAGAGTCAGCATCCACAGGAAAATACTTGCATTGGTATTTATAATCATCCACACACAGCATTCCCATGACTTCTATCCAAACAGCGGGTAACTGGCTCTATGGGTTCTGGAGCCAGTGGTGCAGATCTGTGCACAGGAAGGCTCATGGACTTGCTGTAGATGCTGATGTGTAAGTTCAGTAGATGTAAGGCAGAAATAGGGGTTTAAGGGATCACTAAGGGGGATTTTTTTCATTTTAATGATTAGCATACAATGACTCTCTCTGTAAGACATACCACGGTTAGGTTTGTCGAAAACACAAACCAAGGCTAGCTGCATGCTTTCATAGCAAATGAGAAGTTGGATTCTTGATTTGGAATCTTGCCTTTGAATAGGATGAATTTGGGACTGGGAGTTTTGTTTCTTTTTAGGGTGGTTGTGATACGAATCTGTGCTTACAGACTTTGAGGGTCGGGGTCCTGGCTCTCGCTGGAGTCTTGTAGGATATTGTATGGCAGGAAAAATTGAAACTCTTGGCCTCTGTGCCACTTGGCTGGCAGAGTTAGCTCTGGCTGCTGCTGTAGCCCTTGAGAAGCCTAACGGGTGTGTTACATGTTGTTGCTTTCACCTTCTTGTGTTCCCAGTACCCCTGTCCCCAGCCCTTTCTGCCCCAGCATGTCTTTAATTTAGGAGCATCCTGATGGTGCCTCCCTGCCCTTTGCTTTGTACGCTTCTGGGCTCCGCCTGTTGGTCCATCCAGAGTCCTGGGCTGCCTGTTCCCTCTGTTGTGCTCTCTGTCACCCTGAGCTCTGCTCCTGGGGGTCTCTCACCCTCTGCTGGTGCCCACTATCATACTGCACACAAAAAAAAGATTTGTGACATGGCTCTGATGTATGTATGGTAATTATTTCCTGTATAAAATTAAATTTCTTTTGTCTAATTCTCTAATCTGAAGCCTTATACCACTAAAATTTTCACTTTTCTTGACTTTAGTTGTTTTTGGGACTTCTTTTGTATCAGACAGTGCCGTGAGCCCCTTGGCACAGCCTTTGTTTGCTGTTCTGTTACACCGTGCTGCAGTGGCACTGTGCCGGCAGCAGCTCTTCAGTGAAAACCTGCCTGTGCATGAGCACCGGGGAGCTGATAAATGCCGCTCCATGTCCTGGGTTTTGCCTGGAATTGCAGGCTGTGGATCAGCCACCTGGGAGCAGTAATTAGAGCAGCTTCTAGGGACCCAAAAGGCAGGAACTTGGAAGTTGGTGTAAAGCCATCTTTGTTGGCACCCGAGGAGTGCCATCCACGCTCTGATTCATGCCGTTTTGTGCCTTGGCATGGGTCTCCTGTGTAGGTGAACTCTGAGGAGCTGAGATCTCCTGCCAGACCTCGGTGTGCTCTCTGCTGCGACGGCAGGAACGTCGTGTAGCACAGTTGGAAGCACCACTGCTCTCTGGTACTGATCTGCTTTCTGTTTTACTCCCTCACTTACCTCCACAGCGCCTGGGGCTGCAGTCCTGGCTTGGGACTTTGAACACTAACACAGCAGAAGTCATAGGACTCAGCAAATGGCCTGATAGAAGTTAATGATTTCAGGGAAAACATGAAAACAAGGCTATTGCCCTGAAAATAACTTAGAGGTCTGAATTTCCGAGACTTTTATAACCTCTCTGGGTGATTAGTTGAATTCTCTCCTTGGAGAGCACTAAACAGTCCCGAATCTTTATTATTCAGGCATCCTGTGTCCGTTGTTTCCCTCCTATGAAATTGTAGAATAGATTTAAACTTCAGATTTAAGCAATCAAATCTATTTTACAGTATGGAACTGCTGATAAGAAGCATGCTGTCCTGTGTGTTCTGTGTATGAAAACATTGCCGAGGTGATGTGTGTGTGTCCAGCCTGCTGCTTGGACCAGTTACCTTAGAGAGCACGTAACCTAGAAGGGCTTAGAGGCATAAGAAAGGCTTTTTAGACAAGCCTGGCCATTTACAAATGTCCTTTTCATGAAACATCCTCGTCTGTGCTAGATATTTTAATAGAATGTATACATAGGCATCTGGCTCCTGGTTAGCTGGAGTCTCTCCAAAGGCTGAACTTCACAACGTTAAACAGACTGAGAGAGTATCTGGCAGTCTAGATGACTGGCACTTAATGAATTGCTCTAAAAAAATCAAATTACAGTAATGTGTTTTTAAAAAGAGCTTGTATTAAAGGCTATATGATGTTAGCATAATTTCTCCTGTAACATCTGTTCTTTTATTTGGTATAATTAAAATATTGCATTCCTACCATGAGTTCTTCTGTGGGCATATTATGTTACATTGCAGCTGTGGTTAAAATGGCTTGACCTCCAGCAGTAATCTGCTCACTAAAAGCTATTGAGGCTAAGAAATTTCTGAGTGTCTTCAACAGCTGTGTGTTTCTGTGGAAGTACATAGACTAGATTCTGTGTTCCAATTTCAAAGCAAGCTTTCTAAGTAGGAAATACTTTGTTCTTGCTCTGTTGTCCCTCCCCTTCAGTTTTTACAGGAGGTGGCTTTTGTAGCAAAGTGTAGAGAAGCTTCATAAATTTTATTTATCTATTCCTGTTTAAAAACCAGTGTAATGGGGGAAATCCTATAGCTACAGAAACATCAGAAAGCAATAATCTTTTTTTTCCCTTTAATTGTTATAATGAATATCAGGCCTGTATGGAGGAGCAGGCTGAACACCTCCCTCTGCCAGCCTGTCGGCAGGTCTGTGCCTGCCCCGCAGCTGTGCTTTGTTCCTGCGGGAAAAGCCACTTAGCTGTAATGCACATCTTCAGCTGCACGGGGATAAGGTTTGCTGACCCTCTTATCCTCCCTGGCCCCAGAAATAATTTCTTAAATTAGATTTGTATGTTTCTAGATAAGGACTAACCTTGGTATTTTTAAAAAGAAATTCTGTTAGTATTTGAGGGTTGTGTCTTTTCTAAGTGTGTATAAATACCATCTTTGGTTGGCTTTGACAGGCGATCCCCAACTAGTTTTGTGTGTTACAGTTTCCTCTTACTGAATGAGTTGGTGAAAGTACTTTCTTTGTTTTTCTTCTGTGAAATTGGGTAGGTGAACAGTACAGGTTTGACTGCTACTCGGACTTGTGGTGTTGGAAAAACTGTCACAGAGCTGAAAATACGCTTGGGTTTGGATAGATTGCAGCCTGGGGGACTTTCAGCCCAAGGGAAAAAAATACTTTTCTGCTGTGAATTAAAATTGTCTGTATAGATCTGTTTGTCTGTATGCTTTCATCTCTTCTCAACGTAAGTCTCTTGGGATGCTGGATCAGGATCTGCAGCGTGTCGGTGCCTCCCCAGGGACATTTCTGTGTTTGTCCCATGTAGGAGTTGATCATGAAGGGGGGGAGGAAAGCCTCAGGGCACAGGAACATTGAGGGTTGGGGTAAGTCACAGAAACTGTCACTCCAAGTGCAGTAGCCAGCTTCATTGTCTGAAATATTTCACCCTGCCAAACAGGAAACTTTCAAAAGGTTTAAACACCTGAATTCCAGCTTTGTGAGTTCTTATTTAAAGGATCCTAGAGGCTTCAGACAGATTTTCTCAACTGCATTATCCATTTGTAGGTTATCGTGCTTAATATTTGCCTTGGGAATCTCCAGGGTCACGGTAACACCGATTGTCCTGTCCTCGAGCTGATGTAGATCTCTCTTTTTTTTCTTCTTTCTTTTTTTTTTTTTTTTCCTTCTTATTTTTTTCCCCCACTCATCTGTCTTTGCCAGAAGCTCCTTTGGGATTCTCCTTTTACAGTTCCATTACATCCCCAAGTGGGGAAGGGAACCAATCATCAGATGCCTTTAATATTGAAAACTACTGTAATGTAAAATCTACTGCATGTAATTGATTTTGAGTAAGGTTTGTGAGAGCTTACTGAAACCATGTTGTGGATACCAAAAATGTCTCATTTTTGTTTTCTTCTAGGAACTGTATATTGCCGTGGGAATATCTGGAGCGATCCAACACTTGGCTGGGATGAAAGACAGCAAGGTATATAGAGATGGATGTGCTAGGAAAGATTTTTGAGGAAGGAAATGAGTTGCCTTCCTTGGTTTTACAGCAGTGCTTTAGCCAGTTTGGCAAATTTTTTAATGTTAAAATTGCCAGTTTGTCTCCTTTAGAACATGCTGGCCCTCTGAGCCTTGCCAGGAAAAGATACTGTGGCAAAACATCTAAAATAGTAGAAAACCTGGTAAAATAAGTGGTAAGTAGAAGCAGCTAGTTGGCTGTTTATTATAAAAACCCAAACAGAGCACATGGCTGAATTCTATACAATAGTTCCATTTGCGTTTGTTTCAGAGTATGCCCTACTAATTCATGCATAACAATGTGCAATTTGAATTAGGAACTTACCATTCCATAAAGTAAAAGATGGCTCTGACATTCCTGCATTTAGCCATTCAAATGGAAACCTATTAGAAAACGGCAGGAAAACTTTAAAAGGTTTAACTCGTTCGCTGCCAAGGCAGATCATCCAAAATTGGAGCTGCCAGTGTGGTGCCCCGAGCAGCGTTTGGTGCGAGGGGCAGGATTGCCTGCTGGGTCACACTGCCGGGTGCCAAACAGCAGCAGCTGGCCTGCCTCCCCACGAGTAAATTTAGGAAAAGGATATGTTTTTGTTTTTTTTCTATTTCCTGGGAATGATTTTAACACTTTATGGCAGAAACCAAACTTAGAACTTTGAATAGCGTACAAAACTGAGGAAGAGGTTTGCCAGACTTTACAGGCAGATCCTTGTGTTTAACTGGTGACAGACCTAGTGAGTCTCTGTGACGGGTGGTTGTCTTCACTGCCAGCCAGTGTGGTAGTGTGATCTCTGCTTTCTTAAAGTTACTTCTTTTTGGATATATCTTATTTAACTATTTTTGGGGGGGAAAAAGAAAAAATAAGCTGGGATTTGGGATACAGCACCGTTTTGGGGGCCTCAGTCTTAGTCTTCTAAAATCAGGGGCTTGGGTGGTGTTAGCATTGGTTGACCCAGTGGAGGAAAACCAGCCACAATTAGGAATTGAGGCTGAATTCTGGGCAGGGGTGAAGGTGGCCGTGGGGCCGTGGATGGTGTGTGTGCAGCAGTGTGTTCTCTCTGCTCACAGCAGGGGCAGGGGCAGGGGGGAGCCGGCCGGGGCCGCGCTGCTGCGGTGACACCAGCAGCATCCTCTGCTCCCCCTGGACTCTGCCGGCACTGATGGGCCGCAGTATTTAGAGTGTCTGTGTGCAGAGGAATTTAGTCTCCAACTGGGCTTTTGGGTGAGGGAGAGGATGGGTGGGTGGGATTAGCATCGGCCCTTGACTGAGAGCTGTGCTCTTAAAGCTGCTTCAAACTCGAGCTGACCCTGTTTGTGTTGATCTCCTGCCTTATCCCAGTTAAGGCTACCAGCGGTACTGGGGACCTGGTATGTATGTGCCAGAATTTCCTTTGATGTAAAAATATTGCACATCAATAGTGCCCTGTACTGTACCAGCAAAACCTCAGGGTTTTTTGGCTTTTCCAATCTGTGTGATACTTTGAGATGTTCTTTCGTAGGGGATAAGAACAGATGAAATGTGCCAACCCAAGATGCATGTGGAACTGTCGTTTCTCCCACATGCTGGAGTTTTTCTAGTGTAAACAAATGTATGTGTTGTAAAATTCACTTTTACTTATTGGTGTTTGAAGTATGCTCTGCTTCCCTGTTAGCCAAAGCACGCAGGTGGTGCAGTTACTGAAAAGATCCAATTTGTACAAACATAATTACCCAGCCCCGGGAGCTCTCTGGAGTGTCCCCGCCTTCCCTCAGCGCTGCTCAGGATACCTTCCCAGAGCGGGCAGATGCTTTCTGCCACGTGAAAGGTGTCATTTTAGTGTGTAAATTTCACTTCTATTGCAAGGTAGAAAGAGCAGCTTTTGAGGAGACCTGGAGAGTTGTCGTTGCTTTTTTTCCTTATTTTTAATTCCCTCATGAGGTAGTTGCAGTAGTTCTTCTTTCTGAAAGCTGTAACTTGCAAAGTTCTGCTGCGAGCCAGGCGATGCTTTGGCCTCTTACCGTGGGAAGGTGATTCAGTGATGCCGTAGAGAACCAGATCTTACTAAAAGTATGGTGGAGACAGAGGAAGGACGAGGCTGCTGCACTGAGGCTAAAGACAGGTTTGTGAGCAACTGGTGTTAATTGTTTTTGTGATGAGGCCAGAGCTGGTGGCCCGGGCTGTCCCCAGGGGCTGGCCTCAGCCCCACAATTAGCCCCTGTGAGGGGTTCTGCAAAGGGCCTCAGGGTGTGATTAGAGCGCGTCTTTATTGCGCTGACATCCTGGGGTGTCTGAGCCTGGATTTTGCTGCCTGCGCTGCAGACCAGTGGAGGTTTGCGTTTGCAAATGGGGTAACTGAAATAAAACCAGTAAAACTTTGGGAAAAATATTTCAGGGGAGGCGTTAGGGGAATGTTTGCAGCTCTTTGCTGAGGAGCTGGCAGGAGGGTGGCGGCAGCCTCTGCTGTAGGTACATCTGGCTTAGGAGTACGCCGAGGGCCTTCTTCATAGCGAGATGCAGGATACAAATGACCTGTGAAGGAAGCACATCTTGGTGGGCCCAAAACCACAGGATTTGCAAGCTTTTATCTTTGAGTTAGTGCCACTGGCCTGTGCTGCTGAGCCGTTTAGTTTGTTGGACAAGTGCCTTTGGTGGAGCAGAGCAGAGACATGTGGATTGTGTGCACAGGGAAGCGCCAAAGAGGTGTTGGGCCGAGCTCTCCTGAGCCCAGCGGGTGCCTCTGAGCAGGGCAAGGGGCAGCGTTTCGGTGGGACGGCACCGCCCAAGCGTGGTGGGTCAGAGCCCAGCGCAGGGAGGGTTGGGTTATGGCCTGTTGTGATTTAGTTGTGTCCCCATCCTTTCTGGAGTGCTCCCTGTCCTGGTGTAGATGGTGATGGGGACACCCACGCTCGCTGTGCTGGAAGCCGTCACAGTTACAGACGGCGTTACCTGGGTGGCAGATTTTAAACCAAGAAAGATGTTTTCTGGACTGTTGGGATTGCAGTCACTCGTGTGCAGTTTGTTGCTGTGTGACTGATGCTGTGGGCCAGCCTGAGCGCAGGGGCCTGGCGCCTTTATTGGGCTCCATGTGAGTGCCCCCTGAGTCAGTACTGTACCGGTATGGCTTAGATCTTGCGGATAAGCCTCTGTACTTTTTTTTTTTTTTTCCCTACAGTTTCCAACATGTTAACCCTGTTGTGTGGAATGAACAGGGGAGGGAGGGCTTGGTTTTTTTTTTTTTTTTTTTTTGGGTAGTGGTGTTTGTTTTTGAGGTGGAAAGGGAAGAAGTTAAGCGCTGTGATCCCTGTCTTCTGCTTCTAGAGGTGTGGAGAGAATTCAGCCCCTATTTCCTAGACAAGGCCAATTGGAGGGCAGCCCCAGACGGTAATTATATATATTTATGTATTCACATGGTGCTCTGCTGCTGCTTGCAGGTCATTGTTGCTATTAACAAGGATCCAGAAGCTCCAATTTTCCAAGTGGCAGACTACGGGCTGGTGGCAGACCTATTCCAGGTGAGGCTGAACGCAGAGATGTGCGGGGTAACGGTTTCAGAGTTAATGAGAACTTAGACACTAACAGGTATTCAAGACAGCTGGGTAACGCTTGTTTTGTTGGAAGAACTGGCTTTACTGTTTCGTTATTTTCAGTCTCAGGCTGCTGTGTGTGCTGGGGGCACAGCCAGGCTGCCTGGGCACGGACCCTCCTGAGCAGCGCCTGCCCGTTGGTGCCATGAGTGTTTTTAAGCTTCATGAAATATAAAAGCTGAGTTGGCAGGAGCAGTTCTCGCTGCTGCCTGGGCTGCAGCCCCGCTGACGCCCGTGAGGAGCAGGAGGTGTCTCTGGGAAGGCGGTGCAGCGCTAGCCCGTGGCCGGCTGCCCGGGGGCTCGTGTGTGCACGGGCACACGTGTGCCAGCCCGGGGCGCGCGGTGGCTCCGCGGGAGGCGCGGGCAGAGCCGCTGCCAGCACTTAATGCCATTCCTGAACTAGTGCCCGCTGGCTCGGCCAGAGCACGGGCCTTTTCCTAAGCCAGAGACAAAGTCACATTCTGAAGAAACACCGTGTAGACAATTTCCTTAATAAATTTTGTACGAATGCATTATTTCCACCTAATGGAAATGCAGCTCTCTTAAATAATTAAGAGGCTTTATTCAGCGGGAGAGAAGTGGGGAGTGCTGCGAGCTGGGGTGACCCACAGCCCCTGGAGTGGTGTGCTGGGCAGGAGGGTGGGGAGTGGGGCCGGGACAGGGTTGGGTGCTGCACATGGAGAATTTGGGGGGAAGGGAAGAGGGGGTCAGAGGGAGAACACGCGCTACCCCAGCACTGGTGTTTGCAGGCGGTGCCGGAGATGACGGAGCTCCTGAAGAAGAAGTGAGTGCTGGTGACGGACCCTCCCGCTGCAGTTGGGGTACGGGGACTAAGGGCAAATAAAGGATTGTACTGGCCAGAGGTGGGGTCACTGTGCTGATGGGGTTCTTTCTGTGGTGGGCAATGGGATGGCACAGACGGGTGGTGGTGTGGAAAAAAGGATGGAGAGGGAATGCATAAAGGGATAACAAGGTAAGAAGCACCATGTCTTTGTCAGTGTTTATTCCCAATCCTTGCTCCCCTCCCAGCCGCGCTCAGCCCCTGCGCAGGGTGAGGCCGGGGGCCCGTGTATATATATATACACATAGCAGCTCTGTCTTGCCCCCGAGCACCGGGGCTGTGCTGGCCCTGCGCTGCTGGAAGGTCCGTGGCACTCCTGGGCACTGCAGGTGGGACAGGTCCACAGTCAGTCTGTTGCCCCCACCAGGCACCGCGGATCCGTGTTGTCCTGAGGCTGCTGGCAGGGCTGTTGTGCCCCGGGGGACACGGTAGGTCCCAGCTGGCCGAGGGCCGGTGGCAGGGCAGGTCCCTCATGCACCGTGGGCAGACGATGCTGGTGTGGCCCCAGGCTGGTGGCCGCTGCAGGAGACGCCACAGGTCGCCCCTAGTGCTGCCACCTCATCCCCCAGTGTGGCGAGCGTGTCCCCACGCTGTCCTGCGTCCCCCAGGCTGTCCCTATGCCTCGGGAACCCTGCCCAGCCGCGGCTCCGGGGGTCCCAGTGCCCCGTACTTCTCATCGATCACCGGGGCGCCCTGGGGACAGTCGATGAGGGGCTTGAGCTGGAAGACGTCGAGGCTGTCCTGGTTCCTGCGGTTGTAGATGCTGAGCCGGTGGCCCAGGTCGGGGCTGGCCCCCACCGAGCCCGCGGGGCTGGGCAGCTTCAGGTTGACGGGATCCAGCCCCTTCTGTGCCAGGCAGGCCTCCTCCGACAGGGACGACAGCAGCTCCTGCACCATGGCCTGGGCCACCCGCTGCCGGCTGGGGCCCAGCTCGGCCCGAGGCCCCGCAGCCGCCTCCGTGGCGTCCTCGCAGGCTGTGCTGCAGTCCGGGGAGGAGCCCAGCGTCTGGCTGCTCTCGCTGCAGGCCTGCGTGCCCGAGCTGACGGTGGAGCGCGAGGCGCTGCCCGAGGTGATGCTGGCAGACGTTCCGGTGCTGCCCAGCCGCACGGGCACCTCCACCGTGAAGAGGTCAGAGGAGATGTTGGGGCGGTGGACGTCGATGGCAGCGGTGGTGACCATGCAGATGGCTGCCTCGGGGACGCCGCTGTCTGCAGGGGAGAGAGCAGAGAGAGGCGGGTGAAGCACCCCAGCCCTGCCAGCGGGGTGCGTGTGCAGGGGCTGCGGGTGGGCATGGGAGAGCCCCTGAACCCCCACAGCTCTGCACGGATACAGCGGGTGCAGAGAGAACGGGCACACACGGGTCTCCAGCTCTGTGTGTGTTACATGTGTACCTACACACAGCCAGAATAGCTACTGTCTAACTTTGTACACACAACTCTTTATATATAAATATGCATATATTGTTCTGTGTTTGTATGGAAAGAAAAAAATGTATAGCAAGTGGTATATATAAAAATCTATCTATACGTAAACATCGCCCTCCCCAATCCCAAGTTCTTCACTCTAGAGTTTAGAACTTAGCTCTCTCTATCCTTACGTCTAGATCCATGCAGCTCCTATACATACATCAGTATAATGAGTAATCCAGAAATAATATAAACATCAACACAGAAAATGCATGCATGTATATTTATATGTTACACACAGATTCTCTCAAACATACTTTTTCATATACACATAATCTTTATAGTCTCAGTCACACAGAGGTGAAGTTTGTCTGTGTAGCTCTCTATATAATACATTATACCTATGGGATATTATATACGTATATATACTGCTCCTAGAACAGAGTTGGGAGAGATACATACAAACACATTCTATAGTACATAGTCCTCCCTTTAAATACATATACTTATATTTTTATGTATACATATATATGTGTGTGTATATATATATACACATACATACATACACATATTTTAGGAACAAATCCATATATCCAGCTGCACACATACATTCATCTGGTGCAACACACTAACAACCAAGGCTCTCGTGCACCCCCGCCGTTTCTATATACATGGATCTAGAGGAATATCCACACATCATTCTTACACAGGAAAGCCCCCTCTTTAGTTACCTATTTCTTTTATATATAACGGGAATGCATATAGATGGCTCCACAACTGTAAATACCACCATATACCTATATATACATGTATATAAAATATATGCACAGACACACATTCTTTCTATAGATTTATTCCTATAGCATGGGGAATGTGTGTGCATGTATAGGGAACTGCACATGTAATATGTTCTACCTACATACACACACAGACATTTGACCCACATACTGTACAATACATAGTCTCCCCCTTTACATACATACACGGAGCACACACACGCCTCTATAAATATATCTATTTATCACAGTGTGTATATACATGGGGAATGTATATATGGGGATACAGAGATACACCACATTATACCTGTACTTGAACCTCCCCCTTTATTTATACAGCTTTTAAATTATATATGCACATACAAATAAACACTTTTTTTTTGTAAATAAATCACCAAGTAGGTTATGGGGATGTATAGGGGGATATATATGTACAAATAATACTGTATACCTTTAGATGCACACACACACACGGATATACACAGTCCCTCTCCCTCACACCCATTTTATATACACAGAATTTGTATCTATTTATCAATCTGGCTGGAAGGGGGACAGCACTGAGAGCATCACGCTCCACGTGTCCTACTTTATACCTATAGCTGTATCCCTGTGTATTTGCATTCAACACAACACCCCCCTATATGGATACATAAATGCCTCTATATATTGGTCGGTCTGTGTGTGTTTTCTTTATGATCTATAGGTACATATTCAATCCATGAGCACACACCCTTTAATTACATCCCCATCCAGCTGCACACATACGGCACACTGCCATGAGCACAGAGGGTAACACAGCTATGAGCACTACCCTAGGGCTCCAGCAGTATTTGTGTGTGCGCTTACTCTGTACAACTTGTGTGTGTCTCTCACAAACATTTTACATCCATGTAATATTTCTATATAGATTGATCTGTATAGATGGGAGGGGGCCTGTTGGGCACCTCATATTATATAATGTACACACAAGCAACACCTACACTATGTAATACATAGACCCCTTAACCTATGTATAACGAACTGTCTTTAAATGAAGTACACTCCCACGCATCTGTACTTACCTTTAGATAGAGAATATTTTTTTCACTGAACACACACACACAGGGAATGAACAGATACTGTAAAGATAATGTACAGACCTGTACATGAGCACACATACTGATATTGTATACACAGCCATATATATATGTGTGTGTGTGTACATGTAACATACACAGACACAGGCACTGGCACCTCCTGCTCATCTGTCTTTAAGCACCCCCCCCCTGTGGGCTGCCTGTACACAAATGGAACTGAGGGATTTTTAACATACATATCCTTTATGTGTGTATATAGACACACGCATATCTTTATATATACATTTATCCTTATTTATAGAGAGAACGGCTCTAAGTATCCTCTTTTATAATACATTATGTCCGTATATTTAATGTCTATTACATATAATACAGAAATGTGTATAGATACACTCACATAAACTGTACGTATACACACAGGCTGCCGTGCCCACCCATGTATATCTCTCTTCACATAGCTTTATACGTATATAGAATAACTGTGTAGCTACATACACAGCTTCATCTGGACACACACACATATAGGGAATGTATAGGAATGTAACTATATATAAAAATACCATGTACCTACATATGTCTGTACACACAAACACACATGGTTTATATATAAAATGTAAACATAATAGTACATAATAAAGATGAAATCTACAGACACTCTCTCACCTATAACATCAAAATACATATAATTATTTAGAAATAACACACACACACACACTCAGACACACTCCCCCCCGGGGAATGTATAAGGCTGTAGATGTATAATAAATTATACATTGTACACACACACATACAGCCATTTCATACCTAATACTTATGAAAATATGTATATACAGTCACACACTGTACATACACTATATATACTACACAGATACAAACACAGTCTCACACATACTACCTTTATATAGAAATACATATTTGTATATCCCCGTATCACTGTATGTATAGGGATAGACATACACAATAATGATATGTATAGACACCCCTACTTTATAGATGCTATAGAATAGATATAAAACCTATAAGTGTACACAGCCAGACACACACCTTGTAATATGTTATATATATAAAACATTTATGGATATGCAGTTATACACCCCCCCCTTGATATATCTTTATATACTTGCATATGTATACACACATACATACAGACACATCTTTATGTCTAAATATATATACCCATGTGTATATATACATACACACAGACATATACATTATATCAACATAGGCACATTTGAATTCTGTTTCTAAATATATATAAAATGTACATACACAGCCATACACAAACACCTTTATAGATCTTCCCATCTATAAACTGTGTAGGTGTATATTCCCGTGCAGACACACAGCTCAGTGGGCATCCCTGTGTGTATAGAGATATATGGGGCTGCACGTCAGTGTGACACTATCCCTGGACATATGCACACGCTCATGTTTTACACAGTACAGAACACACCAGTGTGTGTGTGTGTGCGCAGTCAGACACACAGAGCTTTACAGTGCAGCCCAGAGCTCCTCCAGAAGCACGTCTGTACATCCCCACGTAGGGTGTACCTGCAGGGCTGTGCACAGCTGCTGTGTCACCCGTTGTGCTCACAGCCGGACACCCACACTTCTATTTATCCTTCTGTTATACAGCACTTCCTGAGTGTGCAGCCACAGGGATGTAGACATACCGTGCATTCTATACAGACACAGCTGTATATTCAGTGTACGTTAAATACACACACCCATATTCAGAGGCCATCTCTCCTCCTCTCTCACCCCCCCCTTACACACTGGGGGGTGCAGATCGGCCCCCGCTCCCTCACCAGCAGCTCAGCACCAGGACCCTGATGCAGTTCACATCTGTACTGCCATGAATCACCTCGGCATGCACACGGGCACCCTCTCTCACACACACCTTTATATGTATATAAAGACATGTATCTTCATATATATGTATACACACACCCCCCCTTTACATGTATATAAATCCTCTCACATATATACATATATGGGGATGTATGTATGTCTGGAGATACTTATATGACACATTACTACGCATCTATGTACAATTGCATATATATTTTTACTTATGTCTTTTTATAGATATGTATTTTATATACATATAAAATATATGTATTTTATAGCATTATAGATTTATATACGTGCACACACACATACACACTTTTATTATATAACACATAATATATATATACACACAGACATACAGAGAGATGCATGTCTCCTTCACTGTGTGTATACATACCATATATAAGGAGATATATATACATACTATACTATATATATACTATACATACTGTATATAAGGATGTATATAGAGGATGCACACATATAATACACTAGATATGTACTTATACTTACCTACTATAGTTATACATACATATACATACCTTCTACATATGCACTATATGTACATGTATATGCAGACCCACAGCTTTTTAATACCATTTCTATATGGGCTACACACACATCATACATTTTACCTACAAACCCCCTCGCTTCTTTTTATACATCTCTGGAACTTCCTCTCCATGCAGGAGGTGTACCCCCCGCTGCTGCCCACCCCGCGGGGCCCAGCCTGTGCCCAGCCTGACGGAGCAGGGTGCTCCGGGGCCAGCGGTGCCATCCCTCTGCAGCCCCACCTCACGGCCAAGGTTTCTCACCACCCTGGTCACCCTTCCCAAGAGGCTCCCGCTGAGGTGCTGGGCGAAGCCCACTCCTCGCTTCTCTTCTCTTGGTTTCCTTTGCCCACGTTGCCGCTCCGAGGTCCAGACAAGCAGCCCAGCCAGGAGGAGGGAACCTCTCCCAGTTCTCCAAACTGTTCTGAGTGCCCCCAGCAGGAGCAAACTCGGGGCCCTTCAGCCTTTAGAGAATTACTATTGTGGTGTGAACTTCCACAGAGCAGACCAAGAAGTGTCCGTGGGTCTGTTCCCAGGACAGATGTAGCCCACCGCTGGGTCTCACCTGGATCACAGCACACACTGCAACGCAAATACACAGCTCACGTTCACACCTTTCAGGCAAAACTTACCGCTGCTGGGCTCGTTGTAGTAGCGACTGATGTAATTGTTCATGTCATCCTCTGGAAAAGCAAAAAGGCAGCCCTTAGACCATTTGTTGGATTACATGGTTGAAGCTCCCTGCTGTGAAACTCCCCCCTCTCCCCTGCGTGCCCGGAGCAACACCTCTGTGTGTTCCTGGGCCAGAAGCCCCGGTGTGATCTGGGGACACGCTGCATCCCCCACCCACCCCACAGCCACCCCAGGGGTTACCACTGGTTGCAGCTCAACATGGGACCAGCCTGGGCACAAGGAATTGTGGCTTCCAAAGAAAACGTGCTCGGTGATGGACACGGGCCTGAGCAGCTCCCATAAGGACAAGCGTAACGCTGCCCTTTTCCTGGTGAGCAGAGCACCCCCATGCCCCCACAGCATGGGGTGAAGCCCACCCTGCCCGGCTGGCCCACGGGCACCAGCACAGTCACACCAAGCTCCCCCCAGGCCAGGCACTGTGTGCCCCCTGTGATGGGCACTGCCACCTCCCTCACATCTGTGTGTCCGAGAGACCCAGCACTCCCAGGAGAGCCCAAGCACCTTGCTCCCTGCCCCTGGGCCCCAGGAGCTCTCCAGGCCGGGGCACTGGGAGGGCAGGGTTTATTTCTCCTCTGGCGATACTTCTGTTTCATCTCAACCTCTTTTTTTCCCACGTGGTCCAACACTGTTCCCCATTTTCATCTGCAATCCCCTCCCAAGACCGCTGCTGAACAGCAGTGACATAACCCTTGGCCCTGAGCAGCTTCCCCGGGTTCCTGCACTCTCCCTTCAGTGTTCTCAACTTGTCCCTGTGAAATGCAGTTGACTTGAAAAAAGAGGAAACGCTCTCCAGCGTGTTTCCAGAAGAACGGCTAAAACTTCCTCTCTTCTGCCTTGGATGACGTGGCCAAGAAAAGCCACGGGGCTTCACCCAAACAGGCAGAAATGCCTCTGCAGCTCAGCACAGGCGCTGCTGCGGGGAACAACAAGCAGAGCCAGGCCAGCCAGCTCTGCAGCAGCTGTAAATCCAGGCAGCATTGATGTGTAAATCCCTGCTTCTACAATAATGTCTTCTTTTTCTTTTCCTTCAGAATGAACAGAGGGTTATTTTGTTGTATATAACATATACATGTGTAATATATAGCATAATATTAACATTACATTATCCGCTCGTTACAATACAGTATAAATTTACTTATATAAAGATACTATAAATATATTTCACAAGCCAAGGGTATGTGTCACTTCACAAGCCAAGCCCAGCCCTTGCAGAACCCCACGAGAGCTGCACCTGAAGCTCGGTAACGGTGCGATGCAAAGAGAACGTGCAGGGTCCAGGCTCCAGGTGCTGCAGCTCAGTGGGATCTCCTGTCACCTTACGGAAAAGCAGAACTTTTTCCAGTCGCTGAAAAAGTGAGTTCCCCTGGTGGCAGCTGTGAGCAGAAGGCAGATATTGCTGCTAAGAAAACACTCTGGGCAATCCAGGAAGAATGTGGAGCTTACAAGCAACCCGCCCTGCCCGATTTGCGGTGTATCCTGTGCTCTAAAAGCATCCTCTCCTTTTAAGTGCTCTTTTTGATACCCTGTTCCAGAAGCCCCTGCTCATCATCCCTTGGAGCCAGATTCCCCTCGGCCCCCTGGGTCTCTGTGGCTGCGGTCCTGCCTTTTCACAGCACACTGCGGTTTGCAGGTGAAAGAAACAGATGTTTTCTGGGGAACACTTTCCCCACACAACAAGACCCAAACCACTGAGCACTCTGTACCTGAAATAGCTGCACTCGTAAGAAGGCAATCGAACCTGACACTGAAAGGCAACATGCTTGTTTTCCTGGTTTCATTGGATCTTAAAAGCTTTTTTGGCCCTTGTTGATCTTTAAATGCCTGCAGTCAGAGGTGTGCTTTGTGCTAATGTCTGAGTTTAAAGAAGAGGCCTCAGAGTAGCTCAAGGCAATGCCGCTGGATTAGGAGTACATTGCAAGGCTTTCCAGCTATCTGCTACTAAAATACACTTCATTTCAATCATGCATAATTTATACTCTAAATGCCACCAAACCTGCCAGCCCCTATAGATACAGGTTCTTGTTCAGGCAGGGAGCCTTCAGCTACAGGCAGAAAGTACCTGCATATCTGTGTGTTTAACTTCCAGGCTAATTCTGGGCAGAGGCAGGAGGAAAGCAGGAGGGCAGAGGCAGGAGGAAAGCAGGAGGGCAGCCTGGCCCGGAGGAGGGCACGGTTGGCACAGGGGGGCGGTTTGTCCCCCCTCATCACCCAGCAAAAGCACTGCCACGCTGTGCCATGCGTGGGGCACAGGGTGCTCCCCCCTTCCCTTGGCTCCCACCAGAGTCTGCCCCAAATGCCGAGACGCTTGGCACCCGAGACAGAACACCACTTGGGAAAGTTACTCGTATACTTTGTGTGTCTTACGGTGAGGCTCACATCAAGTCTCTTCTAGGACTGCATATATTTACTGTCAACTAGCAGGATGTACCAGGGCACTAATTTCAAACTGATCAGTTGCTTTCAACACACTTTAGCAGAGATGCAGCTGCTCTTTATATCAGCATACGTAAAGGCCAAGCACCGGAGAAGGCCATCCTGTCACACACCCACCCGGGCCCCTCGGAGCAGTGAGGAAATCATGGATTGCCCCGGCCGAGCCTGTGACCTGCACCCCCGGCTGGGAGAGCTGCCTGCTGGCAGGGGGCTGTGCGATGGCCTCGGTGACAGCTCTGCTTCACACTGCTGAGCTCTGCATCTACAAACAAATATCTATCTATAAATATATACACATGTATGTAAACCAGAAAATGCACATAGATGTTTTTCCCTTGAATAGGGAATAAAACCCAATAAAGAGTAATGGAGTAACAACAGCAGAATAAATATTTCAACAACAGAGTAAGTTTCTGAATCATTACATTAAAGCAAAGTGACAATTAACAAACTCATCTCAGTCATAGGGGATCTCAAGCTGCTTTGGGCATAAAAGGCTAAAAACAATTCCAGTTACCTCTCGTTGTATTCTTCACTGCTAAAAGCAAGGACTTAAAAACCCCACCACAAATACGTAAGTAACAGCAACTATCTGTGCATATGAAACACACACAGAACTGAAAAGGCCAGGGCTGTGGAATGCGGAACAGCCAAACCAAGAAGGGGAAGGAGTCCCTCCTCTCATCCTGCTACCCAAATCTGCCACTGAAAACCGTGAGGCTCTGTCAGGATCTGATGGCTACTGGATTTTGTCTGATGAAGGTTTTCAAATTATCTGCCTGCTCTTTTCCTGCAAGACTCAGAACACGTGCTGGAATAGTTGAGGGAGTAATAAACTATTTGGAGTACAGTCCCACGTAATCTCATCTGACCCAAGAGACAACATCATAATCTCTCTCTCCTGGCCCTACACAAACCTAATAAATTTGGTGAAACACAGAAATGACATTCCACCTAAGGCAGATCCCTCCTTCAGTCCTACAGCCCCTCAACAGTGACCTTTAATTGTTTCATTAATGGCTTCAGTGGATGAGCCTGCAAGCCCCCTGCACACAGTATATGCCACTTGCACGTCTTTCAGATTAGAGGCTTTAAAAAAGGGATTTCTTTTGAAATATTTCATTATTAAAGTACTTTTATTGCCACTGATTGTACTGCCTTCTGTCCCTCAAAGCTGCATTTTCTGAACTGGGAGGTTATTTTTTCTGCTGTGTAGCCTCCCACTGAGGATGTGAGGCCCCAGAGTAATGTCTTACCCAGAAAGCAAACTTCACTAGGAGGTTTCTGAAGAGGCAGATCTTTCACCTCCATCATTTCTATCTGACAGTGTCTTCTTCTTAAAGCACCACTTAGAAGCCTTTGGGAAAGAAAGGTGACATAAAATACACTTTGCAATAAGAACCACCAAGATACACTCTGAGAGGGAGGTTTTTCAAGGCACAAGTTACAAGATCAAGTTACTGTCCCCCAAACAATTCTAGAAATAAGAAGAGTGATGGCAGCTACACTGCTCTGACAGCAGACAGGAACAGTGCCACCACCTGACTGCTGGGAAAGAACACAGCTGTAGTGTGACAGTGCAGAGCAGGAAGAAAGGAAGCCAGGATGTCCATCTATAGGTGTTGCTGAGACAAGACTGGTAAATTGTGGGGAAAATCCCCCAGTGAAGCTGTAACCTGCCTGGGGAGCTTTCCCCTGCAGACTGCCATGCAGCCTCAGCCATTCCACATCTGTCTGACCCTGGCCATCTGAACTTCACCATGGCCAAATTCTCAGCCAGACCCAACCTCCTCTTCTCCTTAGCAGTCGGCTTGCTGCTCTCTTGTAAATTCATTTATTAAGGCATATGGGTGCTCCCTAGGCTGTGCTCTGCTGCCTACTTCACCTTTCTGCTCTTGTGCAAGATGCCCCGAGCAGAGTTTTTTCCCCTTTGCTTTGCTGGTTCTGGAAGGTCTCTCTCCCTTTCCCTCCAGCAACATGGAAAGTTTGTGCCAAGAGGACACCTGAACAGCCAGCTGGAACTTTCCAGAAGACTTCCCCAGCGTGTTGAAGGAGGGCAGGCTGCCACATCAGTGCAAGCTGCAGTTATCACACCACTGTCCCGTTCACAGGGATGTCTTTCCTGCAGAGGCTGGACAGATGTCACAGCACGTGGACAATCCACCAAGAAAGAACGGTCAAAGCTGGCTCGCACAGAAAACACAGCAACAGACTCAGCCTGGTCCTAAGCAAATCAACCTGAGACAGAAGTCATTGTGCAGAAGGAAATCCTGGGCTATGGAACAGGCTCCCTTAGCAGCAGATACCACAGGGACAAAACCAGAATCCTTAACTGACAACAAACTGGGTGGCTGTGGCCCTTGCTTTAGCAGATGCTGCTGCAAGAGCACCGTGCGCCGGGCTGAGCGTGGCTGAGATGCAAGACATCTGTGTGTCAGCATGGCTGGTGACTGTGGAAAGGACGGCCTGGGGGACCTCACAAACCCTCTTCCCAACCTTGTTCTCTATGAATATGGATCAGCAGATCCACATTGGAGTTGGCTTGTTCCAGTCAGCCTGAAGCAAACACACAGGAACTCGGGTCTGTCCCTGCAAAACAGCCACATTTGTCGAGTCTAGAGAAACAGAGACTGAGAAAGGACATGGCTACCAACAAACCAGTGATTTGCTGGGTAAACAGCAGGGAAAAAGTAATTATTTCAGCAAAAGGATTCAAGAACAAATTTTTACAAACTGGCAATGAGTAAATGTAGACTGGAATTAGGATAATAATTTTAGAGAAGTGAGATGCTGGAGCAGCACTAGAACGGCAGCAGAGGGCAAAACACATCCCTGCTGTCACACGGAGCACGATCTGTTTGGGAAAGGGGTTATTAGGAAGGGGCTGCATGCCTGGTCAGTGGAAAACCTTCCAGTTCTGTGTTCCTTTACCTGTCAGCAATGTCTTCACACCTCTGCACATTCATGATGGGAGACAACTCCAGCCTCTACGCTCACCACTTCTGGAACTGAAAAGTTTCTACCCCACCCGTTTGGTGAATATGAAATTCAAGAGCCCAGCTTCACTAACTGCACACACATTTGTGTAAGTGTTGCTTAAGGTTTGATTCCTGCCTGGATGATCAGTGTACAGAGAACCACAAAGCCTGAAAGAGGCACCTCCAGCGATGCCAAATCCTCCCGCTCCCAGGGATACATGGAGTTCCACCAGGAAGCCGAGCGCGCTGGCGATATAACCATTTCCAGGAGCAGGCTTCAAAGTTGATCCATTTCAACATTTGAAAATAACCATAAACTATTTTTTATCTATTGTTCTGCAGTAACAGGGCTCTTTCAGAGCACTAACAGATGATCACCAAAGGAACTGGCTTAGAGTTGAAAAGTGTTCAACCAGCTCAGACTGCCTTGGAAGGAACTGACAAAATCCTTTCCAGCGCCCTGCTCTGCCTGCTCAGACAGCTTATGAATAATCTTCAGGGAAGCTCCCTGAAGCTCCAGAATTGTTCCCGTTCCCCTTCCAATACCCTACTTTCTTCACTTACAAAACAGTGGGTACCTAAGGGGAGAGCAAGCTTTACTTTTCTCCAAGCATGATCATAAATTGCGGCAGGCCCCCAAAGCAAAAGACTTCCTGCTAACCCCATAAAAATGGGAATTTGACTCAAAATAGCTAAAATAAGCTTTCTGCGACGTGAGGGAACAGAGCTGGGACTGGGTTCTTGCTCAGAGGAACAGAAGGGTGGCAGATTAATCTTAAATTATGGCAGCAACGTAAAATTTCAAAAACCAAAATGATATATGCAGGAAAATGAGGAATTTCCACCAGGGACTGTAATTCATATATTATGGGAGAGATTAAAGAATAATAAATTTTGGAAGGAAGTATTAATGGCTATATGGGGCACCGTCAACCTGGCATTCCCCAAAGCCTGGAACTTTGGATACCAAGCACTAAAAATGATTTGTGCAGGAGCAGAAAACACCAGATATTATTCTGACCACGACCAGTTACGCACTGTATGAAGTTAAGAACTCAGCAAGAGAAAAACCTTCTTTTGCAAGTCAGAGATCAGCAGCTAAGATAATATCTGCCCTCCTGTCAAACAGTGCCCATCTCTGGGAAGCAGAAAGGGATGCCAGCACTCAGGGTACTTCCCTCGCTCTTAGGAAAAGGCTGACCACAATGATCCTGAAACTCATTAGCGATGCTGCTGTGCTTTCACATGCAGCAGCTTCCCCCCAAGCTCTTTGCAAAGAGGCAGAGAAGCCCAGTAAAGTGCTCACAGGGCACCCAGTGTCACAGCTCTGCCCCAGGTTTATAGCTCCCGGAGTCCTGCCCTTCTCCCAAGCCCATCATCTTTCCCGGTCTGATAACACAGTGCCGTAATGCCACTCCTTGCCTTGCACGCTAAAGTTCCTGCCTGTCCGCTCTGGAGACCAATTTTTTGGCAAGACAAATAAAACCTCCATTCAAAGCAAGTAAAAGGTGAAAAATTTCCTGCTTCTTAGCCAAATTGATTAGAAAATACCATATATCCATCCATTTTCCACACAGTTATTCCTACTGTGTTAAGAAGTCTCTTGGTGAACTCCTTTGGGGAGACAGAAGCGTGTGAGGCAGCAACCAGCTCGTTACTCAGCTAATCAGCAGCCACAAACAGCTAACAGCTGTGTTGCCTCCAGAAGTGGTCCTTCAAGAAGCAGCAGGACACAATACGGGACACTTTCAGAGCCCGTTGACCATCTGACCAGAGCTCTTCCCTCTCCTACCAGCAATTAAGGCCCTTGGGATAAAAAGAAGGCTTGAAAACACACACTGAGAGTGACCAAACTCACCAGCACAGCCAGCACCCTCCTGCTGTGGGCACTGGTGTGTCTGTACACTCCCAGGGTGCTGGGCTTACCTGCCTGGCTTCACTGGACACTGTAGGGAATGGCTGCACAAAATCCAGTGTAAATACTGGAGTACAAGCTCCCCGAGGAACTTTAACTTATGCACTGTCCTATAAAACTCCCAGGTAGGGAAGTGAGCCTGAATGCTTCCTTATTCCACAAGCCCTTCATGGTGAAGTGTTCTGCTCTGAATGTTTCCATTGTTCAGTAGAGATGGGGGAAATAAGATTAGCTCGAGATGGAATATCCCGCTTTCTCATGCAGTCTGTTCCTCAGCCAACCCAAGCTTGCTGGTTTGGCAGAATTCAGGGGTCTCCAAAGACTGATTTTTTTGAAGGCTGACAAAGTTAAGTTTGGCACAAACACAGGCATTCCACGCCATCCCCTACCCTCAGGTGCTGTATGGAAGGCAAATGTTCTGCCAGAGCATAAGAGAGCAGCACACCCGAGCCTGTTCTGCCTGACAGCTGAACTGTGGCTCTGGACTGTAGCTTTGCTTTTACTGGTATTAGCAACCTGGTCCCTTTTTCTCCTCTACCTAGCCAGTGCAACAGGCAACTGCAGAGAGTTTTCAAAGCTCACAAATGCCATGTGGCACAGAGTGATTAATTGCAGTCATCACGCTGGAATCTTTACGGAAGAAAAACACAACTCAGAGAAAATGGATGCAAAACTATTCCTAATGTGGTCTGACACAGAGGGTAACCTGCAAAACACAGCCCTTCATCAAAAAGTTGACATTTAAAACTGGTGGCTTACAGTTCCAGACAGAGCAAGTGGCACAGAAAGCCCTGAAGACAGCACAGCCAGTGTAACCCCAGCACAGGAGAAGTGGGAGGATACAGAAATGACCTTCTTCTGGAGAAGAAAGACCCGTTTAAGGTGGGGAGGGAGAAGAACCAGGCAGGGCTGGCCCATGATCTTCCTTCCCCAGGGCTAACTGCCTTCTCAAGTTAGTTGAGGTTTTCAAATCCCGTAGCTTACACAGAAGCAACCTCTAAAGCCAGCATCAGCAGCGCAGATTTCAAAGCCCTGGTATCTTATGCCTCAGTTGAGTGTCACCTGGACTGTGGACTAAGCCCTGGATGTTACTGCAGGGCTTGTGGTGCCTCATGCAACCTTAACGTGGTCCCTTTGCTGGCAGTTGACCATGAGGGCAGACTCACAGGGTGGCCCTTGCTATAAGACCAAAGGAATTTTATTTGGTGTCCATCTCCTGCTTCATTCAACATACAGGACAATTGTTCAAATGGAGTCACCCAAATCAAGCTTCTAAGGACAAGCACTAAAAATAATGCATCCACAAAGGCTTCGTATGTCATATATGACACGATGGACAAAAAATACATCCTCCTGTACTCTTCGATGACTTCTTGGAGTCAGAAATGAAGTCTGTACACTCAGTGTGAATGTTTAATTGTAACATAACTGCACCTTACTTCATACATAAAGTACTGCATGTTTTCTTATTTACTGAAAGCCTTTTTTCAGTGAAAAGCGTGCATCTCTAATCACGTAACCTAGTCGAATGCAGAAACCAGTCCTGGGGATTGTGTCTAGCTGTTAGAGTAGCGTGGCCAGCATTTCACAGGGAAAAAACAAATACTGAGTGCTTGTCTCAACTTGGATGACGGAATGAATACCTTGGACAGAAGAATTTTTAGATGAATCTCCACAGCACTAAAATTTCAGCAAACCTCCTTACAATGTGCACAACACTCTCCAGTTCCAAATGTAACCCTCAAGGAACACATGCATAAATTATAATATATCCACTGGGGAAACCTCTGAAATCCTACAAAAAAGGGGGAAATGCATTTTAGGGGGCAGTGCCTGCTTTTAAATACAGTTTCAAATCAGAAATAATTAATGGCAGAATTGTGGTTAGCGCTCAGATATTATGAAGAGGAAAAAACAAAACCAATTTCTACACACCTTCATTACCGTGTAGAGAAGGGAAAGGATTATCATTTGGAAAACAGATCCAAGGAAATGTTACTGTTGATATTCCCCTGAACACAGCTCACCTGCCTAGCAGAGAGCTCTCAGGCAACGGGCTGCTCTTCACCATAGCCAAGTGGCACTAGGGCACCCGAGCAGGAGCTGCCTCCACAGTGCAGCACCCCCTGCCCAGCCCCAGAGCTGCCCTGTCCAAGCACATCCTGGTGGGAACGCAGCCTCCAGGCAAGGCAAGCCTCAGAGCCAATAAGCCACAGAAACACAAGTGGCCATGGACCAAAACTGTTTCTCAGTGTTGTTCTCAATTTCCCTGCTTTCACCTCTGAGTGACTATCGTTTTGCCAATTGCGATTTGGCTGCTGCTTCATTAGTGTTTGATGGATAGAATCAGGAGGACACTGGGAAGGTACATCATAGCCGTTTTCTTCCCGAGTCATTTTACTGGCTCTGTTCATAATCTGATCAAAAATACAACAGCTTCTGCCACTTTGAAACAGACTCAGCCTCTGCAAAAATGGGAAAACGCAGTCTCCAGGGAAAGCAATCAATCCACTGGCAAGGTGAAAGTATTTATTGGGTTCAATAACCCCGTGTAAGGGCCCAGCTGTGCCAGGCAGCACTCACCTCGGGGGGGTCGCAGCTCAGTGATGTTCTCGGTGGTGTCATCATCCGAGTCTTCAGTGGCCACCACCTTGTACCTGTTGCTGCTCTGCTTGTTCAGCACGTGTGGGACCTGCAGCGCTGCCTCCCTCTCTGCAGCCAGATCCAGGTCCTGCTGAGCAAGGTGGGCCCTCAGCTGCCTGATTTCAAACTAGAAAACAAAACACACCATCACATACTGGTGTAGAAGCATGGCCAGAAGTCTATATTGCACAGCTGGGGAGCCACTACTCATTCTATCACTAACCCACTACAAACTGGTGTCCCCAGGTACAATGTGGTTGAGCTGAGATGTGAGTCCAAGCTGCTGATGCTCTCCAGAGCCCATGTCAGCCAGACCACTGTTCACATAAGCTAAAAAACACTGACTGCCTCATGCTGCTCTTCATTTTGTACATGTCAGCATCCTGAAGATATTATTTTGGACAATTTTGAACAGACCAAACTGCTGAATCATATGAAATCTTTACAGAAGGCCACTCAGCAGGCAGGTAGGGATTTAGGTTCATGACAAACATCCCTACTCCCTAGACTCTGTAATGAGCATTTCTGTGGAGAGAGGGTCTCTAAGCAGCACCCAGGATGGTTCAACCTCACTAACTGGGCAAGGGGGAGGGACACCACAGTCCTCTCCCAGCTTGAAATCCCAACAGCATGCAGAAGACCCTGGGGAAGGTTGCCACTTTTCTGGCTGCTCTCCTCAAATGTCTGAGCCACGGCAGCACTTGCCTCATGATTGAGGATGTAAAGCAGACACTGACAAAAAGACAGAAGCTGCTGGGCACAATCTGACTGATGGACACAGATTATTTCTCTTGTGTTTGACACTTGTAGGTCTTCCACAACACAAGAAGAAAAAACATTTTTCTGGGGAGGCTGCAGAGACCCTTTAAACCTTTTAACAGTCACTACAAGACTGCCCCGTCCTTCCCTTCTGCCACCCTGCACAGGAGCCACACTGAACCTGTCACTCCACATCTACAGCCGGGATGGAATTAGCACCTCCATTCTCCAACACTGGTGTGCAACAGCATGTAGGCTACATGAATCTGGCTCTGGGTCTTGCCTCTCAGATGCTGACTCAAATTACTCTGCTGTCACATTTTGGAATCTGCCAGAGGACCCAGCCTGTTCCACCCCAGTCCACATCAGACACAGCACGAACCCCAGGCACGCTGCAGAGCATCAGCAGCTCCTCCAAGCTGTGTAAGTGACTGGAGGGGAAACAAGACAGAGTTTCTGCAGAATTTAGAAAGAAAAGGAAAAAAAAAGAAGAGGAAGGAAAAAGGGATTCCAGTTTGCCACATCTGGAGACTATCTGCTTTCCAGAGCATAGAAGGAACTACAGTAACAGGAAAGCCCACTGCAAGAATCAAATCTAGAGAGCAGAAGAGTAGTTTAAGCTTTCCAGATCACCCCCAAGCCACCTAACACAGGGATCTAACACAGCACACAGCTTTTCCTCTCCCTGGAAATCAGTGGACGTGAGGTCTGGCAGCTGCAGCCAGCTGGCTGCATGACATGCTCCCTGCTCTGAACCAACGGTGCCCTGACAGTGGCAGTCAGAGAAATGTCAATACAGCCCTGCCCCTTGATTCCTGCAATGAACTCTCCACGGCAGGTCCTGGACAGTGTTTTTCACATTAAGCTGAGACAGAAGAGGCAGCAACCCGGGAGCGCTAACTCCTTCCCCAGCCAGCTCTGCGCTTCCTGAGGCTTAAGGCACCCGTGCCACAGCAGAGGTGCCAGCATGAACGTGTCACTCAGCCGTGAAAGCACTGTCTGGAGTTCAGCTTTACAACACAGAGAATTTCAGGTTTTATCCTTGACTTGAAAGAAAAATAAATCCCCAAATATCTCACATTTCACCTTTAGAGGAAAAAGGTATCCTTCCAGACACTCCCTTGGTTTAAATGAAGAATTGCACTCAATCACGATAGGCAAAAAACAAATCTGGATTACTATTTTTTTTTTAAACGTTGCCTAACTTTACCTACTTTCTTAGCTCAAACTAAATAGCAGCAAGAATTAGGCATTACTGTTTTTCTACATTTCACCCTTCAAAAACATTCCCGTGTGTCAAAAAAAGAAATATTACCACTAAAATGCTCAATTCTGGCCTAGGGGCAGGTTATGGCTCCTTTTTTCATGGAAGAGAAAATAACAGGCAGGTATTTTATAACACAAATAGATAAAACAATGTACAATTCAGCTCACCAACTGTATTTCTGTATCACACCCAATTTAACCAGCTTAAGCATTTACAAGGGTTGGCTGAACCTACAGCAAAAGTGGGGGAAGAGACCAGACTTTCAGATGCCCACTTCCATGTTCCAATCAATAAAGTAAGCATCTCCAAATATCCTCAGATAATTGTAAATCTTTAAAATTTCCATGCCCAGTCACCATCCAGTTTTTAAGAGATGAGTTCACAAATGTCCCTGTTCAATGTCACTGTTCAATGTGGCTCTGCCACCAGGGTCTGAGCCACTCAGCCAAGGAGCTGGACCAAGCAGCACTCTGCAGGTATTGCTGGGATCACCGTGCTGGACAACTACGCTTTGTCCAAACAATTCTTCATTTCCCATGTTTATATGGGGAAAATTACTATGTTTTTTGAATCCCAACAGACAGCCAGCATGAGAAACTGGATTATTACGGCAGTTATTCAGGTGAACAGGCAGCACTGCTGGTAATGTGGAAAACAGAAGGGGCTTTGCTGCCATCTCATGTTTGGGAGACAGAAACGCACACACGGCTGTGCCCGCAGCAGCAGCAGAGGAAGCACCTGTGCAGGACAATGACACACATGTCCCATTCCAGCAGACACTGAAACCTAGACCTGATGCCTCAGCTCATGCAATGCTTCCCTCATCCGCTGCCTGAGGAAGAGAGCTGTACCTACAGGACTTGTACTTCTGAAGTGACACGTGAACCCTCTTTCATCGCTGGCTGCAAACACGAGCAACATGCTTGTTTTAGTTTCAGCTCTTAACACTGAGCTAGTTCAGCTGCTCTCAGATCCAGAACCGAACACAAGACTGCCAAGAGCAGAGAGGAGGATTGGGCTCCTAGGCACAGTACAGCGGCACAGTGCTCTGGACTTCAACATCATGTGCAAGGTGAATCACAGCACACAGATGTTCAGAGAGATAACAGCAGAAGCTGATGCTGCCTACAAACCCACACAGCTGCAGCTGGTTAGCACAGGCTCTCCCTTCCACTTTTCCATTACCTCAGATGGTCAGCTTCCAGGTCCCTGTCATGTTTGCCCCAGCGTCCATATAGTCATTGAAACAGTGCAAAGCTAGAATCACACACTGTTGTCTAATCAAAAAAACTGTCATTTTTTTATTGACAGAGGGTATTCACTGTAATCACGGTGTTTGCCTCACTCCCACGTTCTCTGTTACTGAGGCAAAGTGATCCACACACCATGTTCCACAGAACCGTGACCCTGTTACAGTCACAGAGCGCAAGACAGAGCCAAAACCCAAACCAATATATTGCTTCCAAATGCAAGTCTCCAGCGTGTTCAAAAAGAGACTGGCTGGGATGGAAAATCACCATTTACCAACAGGATTGCCTTAAGAAAATGAAAGGACATCCATTGAAGTATCCAGGAAAAGTTAAACAAGAAACAAAGATTCGTGCTAATAAAAGGCATGCATCTACTCAGGAGACCAGCTCAATATTAATTGTTTTCAATTATTACTTAAAAATGATCCCAAGATATTGTAGAAGCTGGAATACAGTTATAGCCACTAAAAGCAACCCACTAAAAACAAAGGTTAAGTCTAAGAGAAGGTGGTGTTCCCTACAGGCGTGATTCAGTGAGACCCTGCACGAGCAAGCGGTGCCGTGGGTGCTTGGTTCTATGGAACACTGACCCCGGGCAGTTCTGATGTGTAAAAGAGCTAATGAGATTGCTCTGACTGCATGTCATGCAGCCCAGGGCAGGCTAAATAAATCATTAAAAGGTATCAAATATAACAGTCTTTTAGAGGAAAATTTCTGGGCCAAGTTAAATACATGCAATTTCTATTTGCAGTAGGAGCTGATGGAGCTACCTGAATGCAGACCCGGCCCTCCCTAGCACAGGCTGCTGCAGGAGAGCTGACTGAGACACCCAGCCACGTTTTGGGGCAGAACATCCTTCCTTCAGCCTGGAAGGAAGGATGCATATTATGCATATCATGAGCCTGTCAAATTTTGAGCATCTCCAAGGCTGCATGTACCACAACCTCCCCGGCATCTGCTCCAGTACCCGACCACTCTCCCAGTGAAAACGCTTGTTCTTACATTTAAAAGGAATTTTGCACATTCCACGTGTGCTGTCACTGGGCACCTCTGAAAGGGCCTGGCGACACCCTCTTGTGAGGGAGCTGGAGAGAGCAATAAAGCTGGAATACACGTGGCTAGTGTGAAATACACTTATTAGCAAGGAAAAGGGAGGTACAGACTTGTCTCTCGCAAGAATGAGTAACTGGAGTGTCAGGCATGAAGACAAAGTAGATGGATGGTAAATTTGAATGTATTTAGTGCTTTCAAAATTTGTTACATGTCCTCTTCTAGCACAAATCTTGCAATATTTTGGCAGGAAATAAACCAGAAAGAACTACAGGGCACACCTGTGCACTTCCTCACCCAGAGAATGCATTACAGGAGTATTTATAAGCAGATAAAATGACAGAGACTTGCCCAGAGCTCTAGATAACATCTCAGTTTACATGCCTGCTTTTATAAAACATCCCCCCCATCCTATCTGGTATTTTACATCACACATAGAAGACTCAAAAAAAGACTTAGCCATGAATCATACAGTACTTCCCTTTAATGGTCCAGCAACAGAGTATGATTGACATCATTTCAGAGAGATCAATGAACACTTTAGCCAGAAGCTTACGTGTGTCTGATGTGGGAGCAATAACTTTGCTCAATTCTATTAGTGCTGTCTGTACAGGATGCCCTGCCCTGAAACTCATCTGCCACTGGGATACAATCCAATGTTTATTTCCATTAGTTTAGCCATTGTTGGTAACAATAAAAACCAGGAGACAGTTGCAAACTAATGATTTATGGGCAGAATGAAACACAAGATGACCTTGGCTGCCTTCCATTCACCAAGAAAATAACTGGTAGTTAGATATAAATTAAAATTATTGCGAGAGGATAACGTAAGTTATTTCTCCAGTAGGTAATTTTACCACCTAAATAGCCCTGTCATTAAACCAGCAGCTGTTGTACAAATTATATTCCAAGATAAAAAAGAAATTATAGCTTCCATAGTTGTTGCAGCTTTGAGAATGATGGAAACCCCAGTTCTGTAGGAGCTGCCAGAAAAGGATCTCTTGTGATAAGGCTGAATACAGAGTCTTGGCTGGACTGCACCCAGCTGAATGACTCTTAGAAAAGTTAAGCAGAAAAGCTCATGTAAGTTGATCAGAAATGGAAATTCCTTTGCAGGTGATAACAGGAAAAAAGCAATCTTCCCCGACTGGAATCTGCATGGTTAATGACATTTTGGAACTTTGGTTTGCCATCTAACTGAAATGATTCTGACAAAACAATGCCATCCACACTTGACTGTTCATGTTTCTGGCAGGGATTGCAACCAGACTTTTTCACCTTTCACTCTCACCCATTTTTAAACTCCCTGTTGCTGTGACTGGTAACGCTTCTCACGTTCTGCAGTCCTGTACAGCCACCTCGGGGTTTTCTGCCTCGACTGCCCTCGTGCTCTGCTCTCTTTCAATGACTTTGTTCTTGGCCAGTGGAGAATAAATAAAACAGCAAACTATTAAACAGCTTCAGGGGGGTACTACAGAGAACAAAGCGGTGGTCCCTGCAACCATAATCTATAAAATACATTCTGGTTTTCAGCTGTATGGTTAGCCAGAACTCCACATCTGGAAAGAGTTTTCATCTCTACAAAAGTACGTCTCCAATGTCATTCAGGACTGGAAATGTACTTTATAGCTGTGATATCCTATCAGTGGCCAAAAAAAATACACAACTGACAAAAGAAACAGAATTCAAGAAGTAAGATGCAGGGAGGTTGTACCTGTCCTGCTTTTATTTTTTTGAAGCAGGAACTCAATTTTTGCCTGTCAAATGTTAAGCACCAGCTTCAAAACAGGAAGGATGGGACTTCTCAGAGAACTGGCCACCAATTATTTTTGTTTTAAATTCCAAACAAAACAGGCTATCTTTTTCCCCCAATTTCTCTTCAGAATTAACGAATATTTGGTCTAAAACTTTCAAAATAATTTCATCTGCAGAAGATGCCAGACCTTGAGAATTTCAATCCTAATTGCCTGACAAGTGGCAAAGCATTAGGAAACTGAAGACAGGATCTCAGAAAAGGAGGTGCTCGGAAAGCTTTCTAACAGGAATGTTCTCAGCCCTGTCTGTAAGCAGTAAATAAAGGCAAACCATCAGTGTGGTCACACAGATGCACCCTGGGGATGAGTCAGTATCTCCAGCCAGTGCTGGGATGTAGGTGACCACGGTGGCTTGCCCGTTCCTCCCACTGGGGCTGGCACTGCTGTGCCCCAACACGTACCTGAGGAGACAGTTCTACCCCACTGGGCATCTCCCAGCCCTCCCAGCTGCCTGTGCCAGAGGTGGCACCACACGGAGAAGGCAAACGGGAATCCCTCCCTGCCAGTGCTCCAGCTCTGAGAGCAGCCAGACTGCTGTCGCCAAACCCTCACTCAAAAACCAAACACAGGCACACACACTTAAAACTCCACAAACAAGCAATCCTTTAAGAAGTTCAAGAAAGATGATCTAATGAAACAGCAAAAACCTGGCAGACTTTTAGATATTAAATGCCATTAGGAGACATTTTCCCCACTAGAAATGTACACAATGTTAATGTGAATATTATAATGCTGACAACTTGCTCTCGACTGAATTATGAAGCTAATATTTCACAAAGAAGGATGCAGTACTTCTGTCAATGTCTTATGATGCATAATGTAGCAAATTAGTACATTTACCTCATATTATACAGCTGAGACATTTGTTTGGCAAGAAGCCAGGGCAGTAAAATAAGAGGGATTAGTATACTGTCATTTTTCTATGGTGCACATCTTTCCATAGCTGATGCCACTTGAAAACTAGGAGAGAACCTGCTGTTTTCACAGATTTACTCACCTACCAATGCAGTACTTTTTGCACTTGATATATAGCTGTGCCACAACCAACAGGGCTCAGTTCAGGGCTACTGTGCTCAGACAGTTTGCAGCCAGGCACGCAGATAAGAAGTACATGGATCACAATGGAAAGCAGCAAAAGCTGCTCCTGAATCCGACTTGGGATAACCAGCCCGTCTGTACTCAGAGGCTATGAAATGGTAACTCCAGAATTTGTTCAGATTGAGAGTGTTATTCAGCTGCATTATACAAACAAACATTTTCACATTTATGACTGTCAAGAACTTCAGCCTAACAGCATGGTCTGACAGACAAAATACTGCAACAGGATTCAAGAAGTCATTGATTTGCCCAGTGCGTTTCTCCAAAGGATAACCCCTCCCCTGCAAAATGGGTACACACCATCTCCCCAGTCATTTCAGAAGCACTTCACATCACTGTGCAAAGCTGTCATGCAGAGGACTGCAGTTTTGCCACTGAAGATACTTACATAGTTGGAAGTAACTAAGTTTTGACAATTCAAGCCTAAGGTTTAGAAGTGTGTTATACCTAACATCTGAGACTCCCCAAACCAGCTTTATGAAATGACACAACAGGTCTTCCAAATTCATCACACAGACAACCTTGCCTCTAGGCAACCCAGCACTTCCAAGAGTTCACTTCAGAATCCCAGGCTGAGACTTGGAACTAAATCTAGAAAGCCATTTGGGGACCTTAATTCTGATGGTTTCACAAGTCTTTCAGTAAAAGATGGGCACCTAAATCCCTGCTTCAGATTATGCACCTTTAAGGCTGTTAGTCTGTCCTGGGACAAGTTGCCTACCCTCCTGTCTGCCCAGGCCCTTCAACTTTTTGCCTGACTGAGCTTCAGACTTACAGCTCTCTTAATTTTGCACTTGAAAAGCACCTACCACAAAAGACAAGGGGGAACTGAAGCTAGGGAACGCCAGGATTTATTTGGACACCTCACAGTTACCCTTAACACCAAAACAAAAGTCACTTGGGGATCACTCTGTTGTGGTTTGTGTCACCACACTTATCCTGGGCCTCAGCACACATCCCTGGTTTCTACTTTAAAGCAGGTTATTCCAGAACTCATACGCATGAGATAAAGTGCAAAAACTCCTAGCTCGTTGTCCAAAGAGTGGTTTAACACATTTTTTCATGTAAATATATTCATTTGAGGTATTTTAAGCTTTGCCTTCCCTCACCACAAGGCTGAATCAATGAACATTTTGGGTCCTGGGAGGAGTCTTAAATCTTGACTGGCTTCCAGCAACTAGAAGCTTCTACTGCAACATTTTGAGTCTGCAAAAAAGAATCTCTGACTGACCTACAGGGAAGCTGCTTCTGCATTTAAAGCAGGGAGATTCATTAGCTTTCACTTTTCCTAGGAATACAGCCTTAACACAGCTGCAGCCTCCAACAGCAGCGACTGTTGCACGTTCTTAGTTATGTCAAGCTATCTGATTTGATTCCATAAATTACACACTGGAAGCATTCTTCTTTCCTCTATTCCTCACATTTGTTTTCCTCACCTTAAAAAACAGAAGCACAGCAGCAGAGGGAGATGACTGCTGTTTGACAGACAGCATGCTGACAATATCCTGGCTGTAGCAAGACATGTCACCTTACAACAGAAGTCCTAGTGATACATCTCAAAGCTCGGCTCGCAGCAAAGTCCATGAACTGTTTGATTTGCCATGACAAGCTACGCATAAATACAGACAGAACTGAACTTTACCCCTTGTTCTTGGCAGATCTGGGTTAGTCTTTCCAGCTGCTCATCTTGAATAACCTTTGCCTTCTCGTACTGCTGAATCATCATCTCCATCTCCACTTTCACTGGAAGGACATACGCTGGAAAACACAAACAACAACTCAGAGTAACCCAGCTGTGATTTGCCTCTTTTTTTTTTTTATCAGAAGGAAAACCTTTACAGACCTTCACAGGCCAAAGAATGTCAGCCCTTTCACTTGCCTCTAGAGAGCCAGAGTGTTTCTTACAGAAACAGGACTAGAGTGTTCTGGGGAAGGATTTCTAACATCCAACATGCAGGTCATCAGCAGGGATTAGATTTTGTTTGGTCAGATCTCTATTTGCCTGGCTGAGCAGCAATGCATCCTGCATGCTCTTCCTAGCTTCTGCTGCACTAACACAGACCTTTTCCAGTGTTTTAAAACAGATTTCCTGAATTGCTGGGTAGGAGGATTTTCTGCTTAGAGTTAGGCCCATCCCCTCTAAACCTGAACAGCATGGCTCCCTCAGGAAAAGAACTATTCCAGAGCCCTAAGCATTTAATTCCTAGACTTTGTGGTAAGAAATAAGTCCTTAATGGAAAAAGCAGACTAAGAAGGATATTTAAAAAAACCAAAAAGGCATTTATCTTCTATTGCCTTTCAAGCTACAGCCCCATTTTCAATGTCTTTTGAACTCCTCCGGAAATTTTGCTCCCGTCATACCTGCGGCAAACTCAGATTGATCAGGGAAGCTGTTCAATGAAGACTGCAATTCTTGATGTTTCCTGAAGCTACACAAAGACCCTGAACTTTCTTTAACTCTCAGTACAGAGTTTCCTGGACATCTAAACCCAAAATAACTCGACTCTGATCTTTCACACATCAGTAAAGTGACTCTTCATTCATTCCTTTTCCCCCTCTTTTCCCCCTAACCTGAAATGCCTGAAACTGCTGAACACAAACCAGCCCACACCGAGGACCTTGCACCACCAGTGCTGGTCCCTGCAGCCTGGACCTGCTGGGGCTTTGCTGTCTGCCCTGGTGCTTCCTCACACAGCTCTGTGCACAACCCCCGACACAGGCTGTTCCTGTGCTGCACAGCACACCGGCACTGCTCAGAGCACGCCCAGCACAGAACCGCCGGGGTCAGAAAACGCTCCCAGAATCTGACATAAAACTGTATTCCAGACAAGAACTTGGAAAAGAAAGCCCCAAGACAGGGCTAGCTGCATGGAAATGGGGAGGGGGCAGCAAATGTCAGAAAGCAGATTGGAAGCCAATATTTTGCAGAATCGGGAATGACATCAGGTGCCAAAAGACAGGAAGCAGGTCAGGGCATTTACTGTACTGAACAGGGGGTGTGAAGGTGCCCAACAACACCAAACCCACCAGTCATGAAGGCTCATAGGGGACAGAAGATATAGTCATGATATAGTCATGAACTCGAGAACCTGCTCTCCTCCATGGGACCCATAACTCTCTTCCATTCAGTGCTTTTAAAACGTAAGAGGAAGGAGAACAATAGAAATGGTGGTGGCAAGCAATCTTTTCATATTTTTTAAATATTTTTTTTCCCAGCCTGCCAGGTAATTCTTGGAGTCACAAACTGAGTCACCACTCACCATCAACGATCCTCTTCACTCTCCATATCCGCAGTGTGATGATCAGGCTGATGGCATCCCATGGGCTGCTGGGGCCATTAGCCACCGTTGAGGCCACCATCGGTGCCAAGGACAAGATTATGACAGCACCATCAAACACCTGGAGAGAAAGCAGTTTTTTCAAACCCTTCCTGAAGATCGTAACCCTGCCACTCCTGCTTGGGATCTCAAAGGGCTCCCACTTTGCCCAAAAGAAATGCAGTTAGGGTACGTATTTGAAAGGGACATGAGAGGCAGCCAAGCCCCAGGAAGGCTCCATCCTTTTTAGGTAGCACAACAGGATTCCTCAGCGCATTTTATGAGGTGAGGAGAGATAAACTGTGGTGGGAGGGCAGGGAGGGAGAAAGGTATTTGGAAATAATGGCCAAAATCCCCACGTAGAATTGATAGCCTAAATGCTATTACAGCCAAGGAGTTTTATTATCATTGATATTTATTACCTGTTACTTGGCATATTGTCATCCCAAAAAAGCATGCAGTCCCTGCCCATGGATCTTACTGTCTAAATGAAGAGATCAAGAAGACAAATAGAAAAAGATGGAGCAAAGAGACTTAATGGCTCTTGGCCACGTCCCGACTACACAACATGTGTGGGAATGTCTGTGCATCAAGACAGAGAGACTCCCAGCTCTCACCTTCACTGGACAGCTACGTTTTCAAGGATTTTGGCCATTGTGAATATTCAGAATGATTTGTACCACATTAGTTTCATTGGGATTAGATCAGAAAAGGCAATTGTGCAAAGGATTAGACAGAAACGTGTGGGTAAATGCATTTCAGAGCAAGTGGCAATAGTGTTGGGTCTGTTCTACACGCTCACCTCGCAGGGCAGAACAGAACAGCTCATTCTCTCTCCTAACGAGACCCTTCCTGGCTGCCAATCACCATTGATTATCGGTTTGCATAAGGAGGCAGGACATAGATCTTTGTAAGCACCACACAGTCAGAATTGTGTGTAATTCAGAATTCAGTGCATGGAAAAGAAACAACTCTTACTGCTACCATGTGATGGGCAGCGAGCAGCACCACTCCATCCCAGATTACCAAAACACGTTACCAGAAACTGCTGCATTTAGCCTCAATAATAAGAATTTCCAGATTAAAAATTGATTTAAAAACTGAAGTGAAATCTAAAAACAAGTTAAAATGTTTACAACTTTATATAAAAATGTGCAAGCCTCTAGATTCACTTAAGATCCAAGAAAACCCAGACTTTCTTCTGGTGCACCCAGTGCAGGACCAGTTTATCAGACAGCAGCAAGAAAGGGCTTTTAATTTTCCTGATCTCCAGATTTCTGCCCAGAATGGGATTATGCTTTCCTTACAACATGTACATTTCTTATCTGCCTCTACAATAGTATGCATGTTCTACGTAGACCTAGTAATTATAGTGGTTATCACATTTCAATTTAATTAAAAAATAATTTCACAATAAATCCCACAGCTATGTGCACATGCACATAAGAAGAATATGCATCTTTATCTGAGTTTAAAGATACTGCATTGCATCAGGTCTGTATCAAAGCCACCCAAAGCAGTTCTTAACAGTTCTTACTGTGCCTGCCTGGGAAACAGTACGAAGAGTGAAAGTGCTCACCTCTATTTTGTT
The DNA here is from genome assembly GCA_013400375.1 of Thinocorus orbignyianus. Taxonomy (NCBI): domain Eukaryota; kingdom Metazoa; phylum Chordata; class Aves; order Ciconiiformes; family Thinocoridae; genus Thinocorus; species Thinocorus orbignyianus. Next base: position 46,387 of record VXBW01004972.1, read on the forward strand.
TTCAATGTAATCCCATATGCCAAGGACCACAATCCTCAAAACAGTCTAGTAAAACAGAACAGGGGGAAAACAAGATGATCAATGTTATTATAATTTTAGGTAAACCTTTAATCCTTTACCTAATTAGGGGATAATTTTTCATCTTATTTAAGCCTTATGCATTTCTTCTGAATAATAAAGATGTAGAAATTGCTACACTTCTGTATTACAGAAGTAGGTATTGCTTTCCAGCCATTATATTGAATCGGTGAAACTTCCATAAACAATTCCAAGTTCAAATGTTCATTGGTCTTTCCATCCTCCTAAAATTTCTCTCTCAGACTTATGAGATGTAGATTAGCACCCCAGCCCCCCGACCCAAGCCTATGTAAGATCCATCGCAGGGCCCCTTCAGTTGGGATGAGGGGATGGTTCTCTTTGCCATCTTCTTGCCAGCACTTACTATTTTCTAAGAAAAGAAAAAAAAGTGCCGCCCTCTCCTTATGCCTAAAGATACGGACATCTCATCAGTCTGAAGAGCAGGGGCTCTTATTCTCCCCCTCTGGAGTACAGAGCCATTGTCATATTATTGTAGAATTCCAGAAAGTTGCAGGGTAGGGGAGAAAAATATCTCTGTGATCCTCCTCTATTAAGCAAAACATCTCTAATAGCATCTCTAACAGCATCTAGCTATGGTAGCTAGAAAAGAGGAATACAGAATGAACCAAAGGTGAATTCCCATTACAAAATCCAATGGCATCTCTCCTAATTTTCAAGCTCTCTTGCAGAAGGTTTAATAGAAAAAATAATAATAATAATATAAAAAAAAAATCTATCAGACAACTAATGATTGAAATTGAATTCACATAAAAGCATAACGGGTAGAGATGTTTTCTGGCAACAGCAAATCAAGGTCAGATTTTGACAGACACCCCAGACATGAGGAGTGTGAGTGCGGCTGCGTGCCTTGCAAAGGGCATCAAAATGCCACTTTCTTCACTAAAGAACAGCAGAACGTGTGAGGGGTGACCGTGCCAGGAACTGCAGAATAAAGTGACTGTGATAAATACACAAATCTCCTCTTCATTACAAACACAAACATACAAAATCCCAGCCAGCTCGGAATTGATGCCAAACCTGCCAGCACTCACTAATTGCAGAACACCACTGGGTTTTTAGTACCATTCTCACGCATGGTTTTGCCAAACCCCTTGAGCCCAACTGCCTCACTTGGCCCGGGATGAGCGCTCTGAGCTCAATCTTGGCACCACAGACTTGGGTAGCAGCACTGAATCCTGCTTTGCAGAGGGAGACACTGCTGTGGGAGCTCAGCCTCAGCCCATCCATGAGCAGGAGAGCCAACCAGTCAATGCTTACTGAGAGCTGGTGGATGTGAAGCATTGGCCAAGCCTGGCTGAGAAAGGGAGTCACTATCCAGAGAGAAGATGCAGTGCTCTCTTTACTCTAAAATAAATTACAAGACTCTGTGTAGACACCAAGAACTGCTAATGCTGCTGCTCTGCACTCCTAAAAAGAACATCTCACTTCCAAAGCATTTCACAAACGCAGCATAAGAACAAGGCTACTCACAGCAACTTCCTTACTAACCTATATGCCCAAAGTTTCTATGTGGAGGCAGAGGTGCACAACAGCAGCTCCCCGAATCCCTTAATGACTCCAAATTGGCCAGGATGAGGTGATGTGGTACAAGCACGGGGTGTAAGTACACATGTTGCTCTGTGACCAAGGCACTCCCCAACCTCAACTCAGGCCCTGAGCACAATACTTTCAGACAGGAGAATTCCAGCTCCTCTGTAAGCAACTCCCTCGACTCCCCTGTTGAGAAGCTACAGAAAATGCTTAAGGACAAATTACTCGTGAGCCTACAGGCTCAGCTGTATGATATAACCTGGGGGCCAGCACAGCAAGCTCCACAGCAGGAACCATTGGGAAATGCACAAGGAAAAGCAGTGCTTGCTTTAAGACTCGAGATGCTCCCCTTCCTGCAGCTGCCTTTGCTCACAAGAGAGAGATCTCGCTCGTTTTATTCTATGCTTAGGCAACATCTATAAAGTGCTGGGTCAGCAGGCGACTAAGGGATGGCTGAACAATTAACACCTTTACAGTAACTGATGGTGAAGACCTTTCATCCTTTAGGCAGGTGTGCACAGAGCTATTTTCACTCCAATAATAAGGCATATCTGCTCAAAGAAAATAGAAACACTCTCAAACCCCTAAATATTGATTTAACACGGGGCTGCTGGGGGACCACAGGAAAGGATTTTCCTTTCTGCCTCTTTAGCTCCTCACTGCGGTGTGTAAATCAGGCTGTGCCACTGTCACACTAATGAGTGGGAGCAGCTCCAAGGGCTGGAACCCAGCGCCAACACTGCTGGGGTGAATCAGCAGGAGTCAGCAATGACTGGAACTCTGCTCGGCAGAAGTGGAACGCAGCAATGGTTGTTGGTGCAAGAGACAGGTCACCTCCTTCCAAACAAAGCCTCACTGAGCCCCTCTGCTCCCAGCACCAGCAGCCAGGAAGGGGGAGCGTGAGGGCAGAATGAACCCAGCTCCCCATATGGGACATGCTTCAGAACACACTGTGTACACCTGAGGGTTAAGGTTTAAAAGTGTTTGTTCTGTATAGAAGGTCTTAGAGCTATGCATCAGCATCACAACCCTTCACAAAAAAAGCCAGCCCTAAATCCCTGCTGGGGGCATAAAGGGCACGTGAGGCAGCTTATGCTTGGTAACGGGGCGCCCCAAAGGTACCGTGAGTGAGTCCCAGACTGGGTGCACCGGGAGCCACAGGTGCCCCACACCTACTGCCCAGTCTTCACCAGTGCCAACTCCAAACTAGGTTTAGCTTTCTCTGCTCTCCCTCTGTTACACGAAGCACAAGACCATATCATAGAATTGTCAGAGTTGGAAGAGACCTTAAAGATCATCCAGTTCCAACCCCCCTGCCATGGGCAGGGACACCTCTCCCTAGAGCAGGTTGCTCCAAGTCTCATCCAGTCTGGCCTTAAACACTTCCAGGGATGGGGCACCAACAACTTCCCTGGGCAACCTATCCGCTGCTGCTTCCACAGCTCTTTCCCAGAGGAGTCCGAACCAAGCAAATCTGGACCTCCCTGGGCAAATCTCCCTGACTGTTGACTACAGTAAATAATTTGACTTAAATGAAAGCATTGCTGTTACTTAAACAACACTTTAGTATTTTTCCTAAGCAATCAAGAACACCTTTCAAACAACTACATATTGCATTTGACTGTGTACCTTCTCAATATAGAACTTAAAAAATGAGAACCTGTAGCAGAATCTGAAAAAACCAGAGACAGAAATTAACAATCCAGGAAAATGCCTACACACTGTACAGGGAGCAAACTGAAAAATGTACATTAATTAAAAGAGAATTGCAACTGTAACATTCATCACAGACAAAACATTAACGTTCTACCATTTGTAGACACAAGAATCTCTAAGAAATAGGGGAAAATGGAGCAGCACTGCTGTTTCCTACTGATGTGCAAGCACCTCTCAGCACACACAGTTTTGCATTGCACTGCAGGCATTCTGCATTTTTGGACATGGATTTGAAAGCAAACATTAAATATCAGTGTGAGTACTTTCCTGCTAAAGGCCACTGCCAGCTTGGGTTTTTGTACCCAAAAATGAATGCTTTAACTTCTCTTCACTAGAAATCTTTCAATTAGAAAGTCCTTAACAGAGATTATTTTTTTAAGTTATATCAGAAATAAATTTTTTTTGTTTTCTGAGAGAAGCCAAATTATTACATAAAACTCTGTCCATCTACTAGTAAAAGGTAAATGTCTGAACACTTCTGTTAACTTAAGTCAGAGTAAAGGCAGATGAAAGTAAAATTTTAAACCAGTTTTCAGACAGAAATGTAATTCTGAAGTCACCAGCATCCCTTGGTGACACCCAGTTCTTTGCACAAGGCCAACTGGCTGCAGCGGAGCTTCTGAAGAGCTGTGTGATGCTGCAGCTTTGCTCTCTCATTCTGTAGGGAGCCCTGGCCAAGTCCTTTGCTGAGCCAGCCCTGTGAATTCCCACAATCCGCATGAGCTAGCTGCACTTGTCAGCTGTCTGCAATGTAAATTGGGTCATTTTAAATACGTTTTGCTTGCACAGTTGATACACAATTTACCACTCAGTGACTCACTGTGCCAAATTCATCCGTAAAGAAACCAAAAGGAGCAGCAGAGGGTGAAGGCTGGCCCACCAGGGTTAGCTAACACCAACAGAGAGCAACGCTGCTTTTTGGGATGGGGTAGTGACTGTTCAGGAGACGGGATGGAGAGGCGTGGGGTGGAAAGGGTGTCCTCAGAAGAGACCTTCCTTCCTTCTCCCCACTGCCACAAACTCCTCTGTTCCAGAGGGTCTTTACTTCTGGCTTGCACAGAAACTCTGAAGATGAAGTTTCTGCCTTTTGGCTCTGTCTCATAAGACCAAATATTTATTGAACTCTTTCCCAGAAAGAACACCTTGTACCAGATCCGTAATTGATGATCTCTCTGGTTTGGGTCACTCCACAGAGGCTTTAGCTCATTTACTGCTCATAAGAATCTTCTTGTGCTTGTCCTGAGACAGTGCATGGCTGTCCCAGGGCCATCCCCAGGCCACCAGGGCACCTTCCCCCTGGGCCATCCTGTTCCCAGCGCACAGTCATCCTCCTCTCATGGTTTCTCTTCGCTTAAGGCTCTGAAAGGAAACATGCAACTGCTGACCTCACCTCACATATTGCCCAGCACAAAACACTCCCCACCTACTGTACTTGGGAACAGCCCCTGTGGTCACACAGCCAGCACTCACTGCAACACCCTGGTGATGCCAACAGACAGGCACTGCCTGCCAGTAATACTCTATCACGATGTCCTGCAGGATCCAAAGGCACCTTTGCATAAACACTGCAGTCAGATTTGTTCTCATGTTCTCCCATAATATTTGTTCTTAGAACACGGAAAAAAATAACGAAAATTAAACTGACAATTCTTGACAGATTTGGAAGGGCTCTTCAGGACTAGAAACGGCTCCCTAGAGACACAGCACACCACCAGGAGGCAAATGCAAATTGAAGGGAAAACTGGCCCTATGCAACCTGGCACCAGAGGTTCCCTCTGGCCATGATCACGCTACTGCTACTGCTCAGCTTTGAACTGCACCGTGCAGAAGGTGCTGGACTGTCACCATCAAGAGATGAAAACACAAATGAAGCACTGACAGAGCACACCATACAAGCCAGGTATGTTCTTGGAAATGAAATGGGCGATCTGACATACCAGGAAGGAGTCTGGCTACCTTTCTAGACCTCTACAGAAGCATTTCCCCTCCTAACTACTTTTTTGGTGAAGCAAGAAAAGTGCTTAGAGAAGAAATTTCACAGTAAAATAAAGACTTAAATTTTTTACACACTAGCAAAGAAGGAAGCTTAAATTTGCCTTTATAAATTATATTCCCACATTCTCGTTTGTAGATCCCCTCAATTAACCCCTTTAAAAAAAAATCAAACCATACGTAGTTAGCAACACAGTGCACTTATGCATGTGAGAAAAGTTGCGTGTATGTAGAATGAAAGCCAACATCCAGAAAAGAAGCCACAGTTTATGGAAGAATTATAGAATTAATAGAAGATTATCTTCATGCTCAGTTGTTTGAAGCTCACCAAAAAATGTAACAGAAGTAACATAGCTGATTTATCTAATATAAAAGTATGAATTTGATGTGAAAAACGATATGGGAAGGACATTATTTTTCCTTAGTTCTGTTACTTGGGATGTTTTTCCTTTGTAACAGAACCCTAACAGTAGGGTCTTCATTAGCAGGTTTTATTCCTTCCAAGGAGCAAAGTGTCAGACTACTCTGAATGCTTCCTTTAACACACAGGATGAAAAAAGTCTTGGGTTGTTTTTTTTTTCTCCTAAAAGTGAAAATGCCCTTGTGAGCCATAGCTGACTAAACAAAGTCTTTATGAGCTCAGACCCCAGCCTTACACACTCAATTTGAGAGCCCATTTTTCAGACTCAGATGCAGGAAAAAGGAGGCAGTTCTGCCACTGCCTAACTTGAAGCACATCACAAGACTTTGTTACTCCCAGGGAACCCCTCGAAGTGCTGGAAGCTCGCAGAATGCCTGAGTGCTTGGCCGACTGAAGCATGTACAGAGCAATGCAAACAACTAACACCAAAGAACTCCACTCTTGCACGCACAGCCTCATCCATCCTAGTGGAAAAGCAGAACTGAACAACAGCTACAGAATCAAATACTTGGCAATGTGATAGAACTATTAAAATACAAGCAGACTCCAAACCACTTACCAACACACTGTGCCATTCCCCATCTTCCTTTTCTCAGCCAACTATTACCAAGGCTGAATTTGCCCTCTTGACAGGGTGTAACCCCGGCCTTGCCTTGCTGTTGGTACTGGGGTTTCCCCCCCAGTGTCTTTCTCTTCTCTTCTGTCTTAACATCTGGGTAACATTTGGTGCACAGACAAATCATAGTGACGTATGTAAACAGAGACAAACATACACAATCAGCACCACTAGTAAATCCTGTTCAAATACTTGGAAAAAAGCAAAAAGAGCTGATGTGCACTTCACTTGAATGAGGATATCAATGCGGGAACTCACAGACAGTGGCAGAGAACAGAACATTAAGAGTGCAGTAAATTCCTTTAAGGCTTGTGGCTATAGAGAGAGCAGGAATATGCTGTGAGAGGAGCTACTTAATTTTGCTGGCAGCTGCTCTGCTGGGATTTGCCAGCTGCTGGCATGTTTGTCCCCTTCATTTTAACCAAGCAGAAAGTCAGTGCCTGTTTAACTCCAGCATGATAGAGCTGTAATTATTCAAAATGCCTTTACAGCACCAGCTTTTACTCAGTCTTTTTTTCCCAAAACATTCCCATTTTGCACTGAAAGTTTTCTCTTTTTTTAACAAGTCTTTTGCAACTTTGTATTATTTGTTCTCTAAGTCTGACTTGAGGCCTTCCTGAAGAATTATGCATCCATGCTTACAGCTAATGGGAACCAAACTACAGAATGAACAATAAACATCCAATCTCAGGAGATGACACTTGCTACGTAAACAACTCTTTCTGAACACCAGAAATCCTGAACCCTTGCTTTGAGGAAAAAAGCACTGACTACAAGACTAATCACTCCTCAGCAGTTACCTCCTATATCCAAGCAAACTAATTAAACCTGCCTGATCTCTGGAGAATTATCCTGACATGAACGGTCACAGACTGCAAAATCTCACTATAATGCACCATCTTATCAACCAATAATGCCCAAAAAAAGACAGCTAACTCATGGTATTATTATGGGAATCAGAGGGCAAAAACAATCTCAAGGCACCAAAAGAGTAAATAATATTAAGATGGATGAACAAAAAATTATTTTTCTGTGACGTGCAGTTTTTGCAATACTCTGTAACCTCTTGGAAAATCAAAGTTTTTGATTTGGATGAGAAAAAACCTAAACCCTCTGTTTCTCCTCCGATGAGATGCATTTTGACACAAACAGATGTGCTGTTACTCATTAAACCAACCCGGCATCAGGCCAAGCCCAGCAAACCCAGCAGCACAGGTACACCTTCATCCTCTTCCACATCTTCACTCTTTAAAGCACACCCAGTTGCTCTGTGGAGTCACCTCTTTTGCTTCAACCCGGTCAATGACTCTGAACTACCAATGAACCAACCCCCAAAAATCTCCTCCTCCGTGCACCTGACATGCCTGCCTCGTGGCCTCCTTTTTCTTTGGTAGAAATTTGGATGATAATCAAGCAGGTGAAGGAAGATACTTTTGGAAGACAGAAACAGATGTGAGTGGCAAGAGGTTTATAAAAAATGAAAACAGCAAGAAGACAAAGAAAAGTAATTCCAAATACCTACTACAGAGAGAAGGAGAAAAGCCAACACAGATCCAAAATGAGGATGGTGAGTCAAACAACTGGTTTTGGCTCTGTGAAATATTTCTGTTATTGTTTTCCTGCAAAACACTCCTGAATGATTTTATCTACTTGTGTGGGTACTCTGTCTCAGTAGGACTGAACAACTGATTTCTTCCTTGAACTGGATGAGTATTGTTCTTGAGGATGTGTCTGCACTGCCACAACCAACGGGCTGCCAGACCGAGCTGCAGAAGGGGCAGAGGAGCAAGGCGCTGCACCAGGGTCTGAGAGGAGTGCCTGGTGGCATAAATGAATGAAAACAGAACTTGAGAGTACACCCCAGCAGAAGGAAAGTGAGGAGCACAAGCTCCAGAAAGAAGAGCAGGAAGGCATGAATGTACAGCCATGCTGGCAGCAGCAGAGTTACAAGTTGATCCTTGAGAAGGCCAGGATTCCAGGGAGTTCCAGGGAACTAATCCCCGCTGAAGAAAGATTCTGGGGGAGAGGAGGAAGTATTTCTTTACAGGGAACAGACTCCATCTAGCAAATCTGGGTCCTCAAGAATTAGGATGTGGGATTCACAAAGGAAAGACTCTGCAAAATTTTTTAATTGTTTAGAGATTTTTTTGTTTCAATCAGCTCACACGTATCTCACAGCCCACAGTCACTGCCAAAGGACAGGGAAAGTAATCGTATCTATGTGTGTAATGGCAGCACCAGAAGGCTAAGATGCAAAGCAGCCTTGAGAGCCCTGCAGGTCATCTAGGAATCCTTGCAGAAAGTACCCACTGACAGCCTGACAACACCAGCTGGAAAATCCCTGTCATGACTGGAAATACAAAGTAGAAATACCAAGTGATAGATGTAAATAAATGTACTTTAACAGAACCATGGCAATAAGCAGTGGTATAACATGGCACGTATGAATCCAACACAAGTGATCCACCAAATCATAGATATTGCAGCTCCCTGGTTTATGCTGAGGTTTTTTGTAATCTTCACCTAAAATTATTGCAGAGTGACTTTACCATCTGTTTGGATGGTAATATTTTCTCCTATGAAACTAGAAAAAACATTTTTAAATATTTAAGTCCAAGGTGTCTTCCAACTTAACAAACAAACTGGTTTTTTGTGCAAGAAGCAGGTCATGACCTGGAACAATAGCCTTAAAAATATTTTGGGATATTACAGGAGTAGTCTACATTTCTCAATACCAATGGCTTCTTTTTGCAGTAAAGCTGAAAGCTGGAACAGATTATCCCAATTTTGTCATTTCTTATATCATGACTACAGCCTTTTCCCATGCACACCTTCACACAATTCTTCTGCAAAGAAATTCACCATTTGTTTCATTCTCTTATTGTGTCTATATGCAGCGAGCTAGAACACCTACATAAATTGTAGAGAGGAGATTATTCCATGCTTAAAACAGATCTGTCTGTAAAAAAAAAATGAATCCTGTGGATCTTGACTCCTGAGGAACATATCTTATTCCTACACCTTATATCCCCTGACACTGATAAGTTCTCCGTGAGAATAAATGGATTAAACTAGTCCTGTCCTGTGCCTGTAGTGCTTTGGAGATGATTATCTCTTTTTGTAGTTTTCCAACTGTAATTTCTAAGGGAGCATCTTCCACATTTCCTTGCCAATTCTACGCAACTGACAAGCAGCACTAATCTAAACAAGGCTGGTTTAGCTTGCTCAGTAGGACCAGTGACTGTAATTTTTTTTCCTTTAAAGTACACTGTGCTACATTTATTCCCAGGGAAGTCACTGTTAAACTCTTGCTGATTCCAGCAACAGCATAAAAATCCTTTGCAGTTCTGCGTGTGGTGAAAGACACTGATTATACGTACCTCTGAGAAGAACACCGACAGGATGACCAGGCTGATCCAGTGAATCACTCCTGCGAACTGTGAAGCACTTGAAACTGCAATTCACACAACAGAATGGAACATCATTACAGTGGCACAATGCAAGTTACATTTAATACAATTATTACTGTTACAGCTTACACATGGGTGAAGCTTGCTTGCTTCAATTTTGTGATGGAAGTACCAGAGAGGGGATGGGATGTAGCGGGGCACAGAATGACAGCCCTGTCAGCTGCTCCCCTAACCCAGGCCAGCACACCTGCAGCCGCAGCAGCTGCCAGCTGGAGCTTTCCAAGTCCACTGGTAAGCACTGCCACACACACTGCAGGTCTCTGATGCTCTGTCACTGCTCCACGCTATCACCCCATGAACTGCTTTAGTACAAAACCTGTGACTAAATCCCAAATACCTATAAATCCAGCTATAATTCTGTAAGGAAACAGAATGCTCTACTATCCCCACGGTATTCCTTGTATTTAGTCTTTTGCAGTTCAGCTCAGAACTTTAGTCATTATTTGGAACAGGTGCTTAAAAACTGGTGCTCAAACTGAACTTCAAAATACATTTGTCATCTAAATAGATAACCTAGACAGGTAGGCTTTTGGGCAGCTCCCTGGATGTGACACGAACAGCTGAGGCTGACACACAATCCCAGTCCCTTCACAGTGAAGTTTGACTTGAAAACCATAGTGAGAGAAGCAACAGAAAGAACCAACGTCATTGCTAATAAGACCAAACCTCAACATACTAATTTGAAGGAGTTTGTGAAATATCAGCAATTCTAATTTGTAATATAAACCTAATGTGGCTATTTTTATACAGCCTATTTCAGGAAATCATAGAATGTTTCAGGTTGGAGGGGACCTTAAAGATCATCCAGTTCCAACCCCTCTGCCCTGGGCAGGGACACCTCCCACCAGAGCAGGCTGCCCAAAATGCAGCTGTCATGCACAAGGTTTTATGAGAACGCTCAATAAAGAAACAGTAAATTAAATAAAATTCCAGTTTAAGTAATTGGTTAAAACACCCAATTTCTTTTCTAAGCACTTGTTTTCAGAACGACAGTGACCACTGAAATCACTTATGTTTCACTTCATTTCAAACTCTTCCCTGAAGAGAAGTCTGTAAAGGGTAAGCTAAAATGCTAATTTATAAAACTCTGGAAGTCTAGACACCAACTTCCCATACAGGTAACTCTTCATGCATGCAGATTGTTGAGGTATTTATTCAATTGTCAAAGTGGAAGGACTTTGAACAAAAGTCCTTTCAGGAACTGACTGGCAGGAACGCTCAGGAAAACTTGCCTGAATTTATTGAAAGTATGATTTTACAGAGTACAACACCTTGCCTGGACAGCCACTGGCATTAAATCAGGCTTTCATTTAATTCAACTTATTTTGCTTGTAAGGAAAATGAAATAAACTCAGACAAATTAGTTAGCTGCAAGACTCTGTAAGAAGCTACAGGATATGGGTTGTCTTTATGCGCTTAAATGAATGTCTTGAAATCTGGAGGATTTCTTAATAAATAAGCTCAACTGAAACCCTGTCATCAAAGTTCCCTTCATTGCTGACAAAACAAGGCAGCAACCTGGAAGTGTCCAGTATCCAAACTGCTGGTAACTCCTGCTCTGAAGACAACATGCTCTCAAGTTCGGAATAATGGAACGAAGAAAAAAAATTCTCACTTTATTTTGTGAGGGTATTTCTAAGTCTCCAATCCCCACAGCAGAATAAAACAGTCTGTATGATCTTGCAGTTTGAAATTACTGTGTAACTGCAAAGTTTAGGGCAAGCAGTGCCAGTGTGCACAGCCATGCAAGCCTGTAGCAGAACTAAGTCCCAAGCACATATAAGGAATGCACTAAATAAAGCATCTTATTTTAAAATTCAAACCAGTTAAAATGGGAAGGGCAGAGAAGGGAGGTAGGAAGAATCAGGCTACAAAGAAAACCCTTAGTATGCCTGCCACTGGAGGTTCACCTGGGGCTTGATGAGAGAGGGGTTGCTGTGCTGCAGCCAAGGAACCATCTGAAGATGAAACAACTGGGCAAAATATATTTAACTTTCCCAGGACACTGTCTGTATAAGATGGCATAAAGCACAATAAATAGGAACCATCTATTTGTAAGCTGTTCTCCAAAGAGCTGTTGCTGACATACAAGGCTCCAACTGCCCCTCAGTGGACAAAGAGGATACAGCAACCACGATTTGGGAAGAAAATCCATTTGTGACGCTGCACCAACCAAAGCAGATTGCTGGACGCGCTTCCAGACAGTGAGCAATTGAATTGCCAGTAAAACTGTAAATTTGAAAAAGCCTTCCAAGTAAGAAGCTTTTGGAAAAGAGCTGAATCATTAGGCCCCTACGTTGAATCTGGGTATTTGCCTTTTCCAAAATACTCCCTTGCAAAAATGCAGTGAAAAGCTACAAAAATGGGAGAAGGGTCTTCTCCAAGAGGTGCTCGTTCCTGCTCTGTGGCGGTTCAGGTATATCACTGGGATTCAGCTGTTCAACATCTACTTACATCTGCAACAGAATTTCGTATTTCTTGAATTTATAACCTTTTTTCCCTAAAACTGTAGCTAAAAGCTGGAACGTTCTGCTTCATTTCACTGGACATTTTGCCTGTCCAGTGCTATGGGGAAGAAGCCAATGCAAATCCAGATGCTTTTTAGTAATGAAGAAACTGGTTCAGTAGAAAACGCGGGGCACAGCCAGCCTCAGCCCACCTTCTCCTCTTTGCCCCACTCTTTCACATCTCCTCAAAGTCCAGGAGGGGAAGGATGAAGAATCCACCCTGGCAAGCCCTGAGTGGCCATTACAGAAGCTTGTACTACCAGCACTCGCTTTGGGTGGATGTTGTTCTTGACGAGGGTCTCCTGGCAGCCACAAGCTCCACTGCTCCTGCCAGGAGCAGCCAGCAGATGCTCCCCGTGGGGTTTGGGAAGCCCTGAGCCCCTGCTGCACCACAAGGTGCGTTCTCTTGGCACAGCGACGCGTGGACCCAGACAGGGCCCTGATCCAGCAGCCAAATGGACAGGAGTGGAGCTTTTCAGCTTCACAGTTTCCAGGAAGGGTTGATGCCTTTGGCAGACACACCTGCTGGAGCTGGTTGCAGAAGGAGGGCAATACTGAGATAACTTCCAGAGCTGCTTTCCTCCAAAACTACTGAAGAGGAGCAAGGGACAGGACAGTATATATTTCTGAGGAGTGGGGGCTAGAGCCTGCCATGGCCTTCTTCTGTTGAAATGAGGTGCAAGTGACTTAACATACATCTGGTTCTGTATTTGCAAAGCATCACGAGGCACTGCGATGTTATTTCCTCAATGCATGCAAAGAGCTTTGAAGACAGGACTCAAAAAGCGGATTATAGGACAGACTGAAGATAAAAGGCCTATTACATGTTCTCTGTTTTCTGGGGTTTCTAATTCTGACATGAACATGCTCTGTGCTAAAACACCCCGAAAGGCCTCTGTCCCCTCTATGGGTGTGAGCTGCATGTGTTCAGACGTGGTCCCATCTCTGACACTGACAGCTCTGTGTACAGAAGTGCACAGTGCCAGCAAAGACTGCACTAAGAGTAGGAGAGGAAAATGATGCTCTCAAAATGTCACAGCCAATGCAAATTCCAGCTTTTTTGCCCCCTTTTTTTTCTTTTTAAAAGGAGGCTTCCTAAGTAATTACAGTCTATAATGTGGATTAGCAGTTGTTATTAGGAAGAAAATTGGCAGTGATGTGCCATAGCATATCCTAATGCACTGGCTGATTTCATACAGAATAAGGGATCATTTAAAACTGTAATTACATTTTTTAAAAACATAATTACAGCGTAATGGCTTTTTAAACCCCTAAGGTAAGTGACACACATTCCTCATACAACACAACTGCAACACCTATATCAGCCCCACCAAGACAGCCTTTATCTGATTTAAAACAAAATAGAAGGTATTCGACATAACAAAGGCAATAAACCTGATGGGTTGATGCATTAGTTAAAACCTAATTACTAGTTAAAAACTAATAACCTGAGTAGCAACACAGAGCAGAATGGGCCCTGCCTCAGGTGCTGAGGAAACCCACAGGGACAAGGGCAGGCTCCGACCAGTGCCACCACCTGGCTCCACCACACACTGAGGGGTCACACGCCAGATGTAAACTGTAGAGCTTTAAAGAATATCACCTGCACTTGACACAGAGGAGGAATGATCTCTAAAATAAAGCCTTCTTTAGAAGATTCTTCAGGAAAATTACAAGAAAGCAGGTGCTTCCAGAGGAGAGTCTCCAAAACTGTGCTAAAAATCTAAGCGAAATCAACAGAAAGAGTTTTTAAGACTTTTTGGCTCTACAGGAAGTGACAACTCCCTATTCAATTTTTAAGAACTTACACCCATAATTAACATCTGGCCTTCCTCATCCAAACTGGTGAATCACCAGAGACTGCAGGAAGCACCAACCATCGGCGTGCCTGTGCTCAGCACAGTACATGGCATGGACAGACAGGGGTGTGAATGGTGGGCAAAGGTGTGCAAAGACAGAGTAGTCACTTATTCATCTTACAGGGTTTATAAAATAGCTGCAACTATCAATAAAGTCACCTAAAGTAATCTTAACACAATTGCAGTACCTAAATCTTTACAGTGGAATCTAACTCCACTAATACCAATTTATAAATCACAAGAATCAAAGGACTTCAACAGAATAAAAAGTTAATTTGCTCAGTTCTAAGTTGCCGTAGAAGATACCAGACCATGAGTCTTGCAGGCCATGTATCCTTGTATTTAGGAGATTTTCTGAATCCCATCACTGCCATTTCAACATATCTGAGATTCTACAGAGATGACAGAGGTTGCTGTTGAACATCTAGCATGGGGAAAAGTGCAGCTGGTGTTTGTGTTCATGTCAGCTTTGTATCATAAAAGCAAAAATAAAGAAAAAAAAAAGGAATGGAGAAAAAGAGCAGTAGGAAAAAAGAAAAAGGAAAAAAAAGATGCATTAGGAAGCAAAACAGCAGCAACAATTTTTTTCCATTGTGGAACCTCCGTAGAGTGAATTCAGATAAACCAAAACCACTGCAGCTATTCTGTGACTCCCAGTATATCAGCAAAGTAGAATGAAAATAAAAAAAAATTGCATTACAAGACAGGAATCCATAATTTCAATTCCTACTCACCTCAGCAGAAGAAAATTAGTAATAGAGGCAGCACCACATACCCTAGCAAGTTCATCACTTCTGTCTATCCACAGGCATGTGGGAAGTATCAGAGATTAAATGGTGCCCAAATGATCTTCCTTGTGTGGACACAGATCGTGTCTGCAAAGGACAGACCTTTTCAGGTCAGTACTAATGACAGTATGTGCAGACCTCTGCAGGGACATTCTGCTTGTATCCTTTGAAAATTTGTCCTACACTGAATTTGGTCAGCAAAATAAGGAAGAGACTGACTTCACTATACCAGGGTTCCACAAAAACACTTCTTTTACCTAGCCTAGGTATCACTTAAATGGTAGGAAAAAAAAAAATCCCCACCATCCTCCCCCCCTTGAAAAACCTCCCACAAGTTAAGCTTTTATTTCATCAAAATTAAAAATAAAAAATAAAAAAAATAAAAAAAAATCCTCCTACTCACACTGGAGAAGCTTTATATCTATTAGGAGTTCCAGAGTCAGAAGAATCACCACCAATACTACACAGGCTACCAGGAAACTGTTGAGACTTGCACTGAGCAAAAATACCTGCCACACAGCTGCTCGTCTCCCACAGCACGGTTTTAGCCAGTTAGATCTAAGGAAATAAAAGTAAGAGGAAAAACAAGAGAAGAAAAGAAGGAGAAGTGAAAAAGGAAAAGAGCTAAAGAGCAGTGAACTCAAAATGACAAGTTCTGCTGTTAAGAATACACTCAGTAATAATGTATAAAGACTTTGCAAAACCCGCTTTTATTGGCTTCTTTACTGAGAAAAACACTTTACAAGAAACTTCACCCTGGGGCTTTCATGAGTGCTCCCAGCCCTTTAGTCATACCAGTGTTCAAGTGCCCTCCAACGCACTAATGCAACCCTAATTATCACACATACTTTGCTAATTTTCTTCCTATCTTATTATTTTTCATGTCTCTCTATTTCGACACACACGCATCATTCCCTTATCTGTGAGTACCAAGGCCTAGCAGGATTCTGTAATTAGGTTAGAAACTAATGATGATTTTTAAGAATTTCCCTGCACCTTTACTCTTGTTCTAGTATGAGACAGATCAGATGAGTGCTGCCAAATCTAGTTTGCAACATTCAGCCCATGACATCATGTAAAAAAGTAATAGGAATGTGGAAACCCCTGAAGACTAAGCTGAGTGGCTGCACAGCTACCCCTGTGCTAGCAAACACGCAGGACCTGGCCAAGGCTGTCCAGCGCATCTGGCTCTCACCAACCTGCTTGTGGATCAGGCCAAAAAGAACTCGCCCAGAGTTTGGGGTAGCACAGTTTGGGGGACAACACGCAGCAGGGACTGCTCCCAAACATAGTTCAGAAGAGGTCCCCCCTTGTTTTGGAGGAAAAGGAAGGTTTAGGCAAGATGAAGGAAGCTGTGTGAAGGCTACAAGGACCAGAACACTGGGAGGAAGCTGATGGATCAGCAGATGCTGCACTAGCAGATGCTAGATGCTGCAGATACACATTGTCAAGTGGGTTGTTAAAAAAATCACCTGTTTTTTCTTTTGAAAATATCTGTAATAGGAATAACAGTAGCTAAGCATTCAGAGGCATAAAGCCCATCCTGATACTTTTTTTCTCCTAAAATCCCCAAGTAGTTTTGCTTTGATACAATACTGTATAAGTTCTCACCACAGCACTCTGTAATGTTCTCCTACTGGCTCACCTCAGAATGTTCTGATGCTCACCCAACACTTCATATATTCAAACCACTGTAAATGCACATTAGCTAATAAACAGCTGCCGTGATTTATTAACTAGGGCTTCAGAATCTGCAAGCAGACAGAGTGTGGTGCAGTAACCACGCTGCCGGCACCAAAACATCAATACACAGAATCAATGGCACACAGCAAAGTATGATGATACTGATCAATTCCAAATAAGCAGCTCTAGACTCAATAACCCATGTCATAAGCAAACACTTAGGAGGACACTAAAACACCTCCTGACGTACCCACACTCAAAAATAAGGGAGAGGGGGATGCTGAGCATTGCTCAGAGACTTGACACTGAAGCAGCTTCTCAAAATTAGGCATATCAACTAAATACTTGTACTCAGATTGCCTGATTACCTCACCATAAAACATCTCCTCAACTGACTCTCAAAACTGCAAAGCAGATTTGACAAGTGTTGCTATCAGGAACTTGCCCTTAGTTTAACTTTGTTATGGTTCCTGCCTGAATACAGGATGCACTAGGTTTTTAAATAGGCATTTTCATAAAATAAAATAATAATTTAAAAAAGGCATTGGGATAGAGCCTTTTTGCAAGCTTCATCTTTTCATGAGTTTTATTTTACATAATACCAAAACAGCATAACTACTCTTTACTGCAACTGATACTTTGGGTTTTTCAGATCTTTCTAAAAATAATGCTGGGGAATGGCCCTATTTAAATAGAACAGGTTTTAGTTCCTTTCTCTTCCTATATTTATCCTTCGTTTTCCAAAAATACCCATGTTGCAAGCATTTTCATATTGCAGAGTAGTTTTTCCTCTTTCCTGTTCTCAGAATGATCAGTAGAGGGCCCAAGTACCTGCCTTTAAAAGCTCTACAGAGTCAAGATTTCAAATATACCAAATGTACCAGGAGGAATAAATAACTGTGATAGTCAGCACGTTACACATCACCATGATAATCATTGTTCCAAACAATCATCACTGATAGAATGCTGAAGAATGTGGAGTTGTTCAGCTGCCACAGTACTAACACTCCACTGATTCCAAAATGCTTCTGAATAAATAAAACAAACCAGTTTATGACTGGAAAAGAATTCAACTTAAGAGGTCAAGTGCAGCTTGTCTGCAAGTTTACACCTATACGTTACTCATAAGATATATGAACTGATCTCAAAGACACAGGAGTGTTTAAAATCTAGGCCCTGAAAAAACACCTCCACTTTCATATCTTCATCTACTACCCTGAGGAGCGCTTGTTCAGTGCCGGTGCTGTGAACCACAGTGCTCAGTGTCTGCACACCGCTGCCCGGCAGGCCTCTTCCCAGGCTTCCCCCAAGCCCCCTGAAGCCAAGGACATCCACAGTCCCGGTGTGCTCTCAAAGAAGCACCGGCTGGCTTCTTTTCTGGGTGTTGCTTAGCTTATTCCCTGCTCTTTCTACACGCCTGTACAGTACAATTCTGATCCTGCCTTGGGTTGTTGTTCTCCAGGTTTTGGTTTTTTTTTTACTTCTTACCTCTTATAAAGGACAGACATAAATAACAAAGGAACTATAGTCCAACTGGGAATACATTCTGGATAAGCCTGTTGACATGCTAACCATTCCTAATACATCAATCTCATCTCCTTCAACCCTGTGCCTTGTCTCAGCAGAGTTCTGTCTCTCCCTACCGATGTGTAAGTGCTCATCCATTCATCAGATGAGAAATCTGGCATTTGAGAAAAACAAACTCTCCCAGAATTAGTGTGGGTTTAAACTCACCTTCCAAACCCTGGCCACTTCCCCTGCAGTACTTCATAGTAAGTGTAAAGCTCAGATTAGAAACTCAGCTACACAGACCTTCCAAAAAACCCCCAAAAGTTAACTTACACAGCTCATAAATTCAGGAAGAGATTACATAATAGCCACATACAAATAAAACACCTTTTTCCCTCACAAAGAAAAGGGTAGGAAAAAAAAAGTGCCCTATTTTGTTCAGAGAGCAAGTACAACTTTGTTTGGTGTCCTGACTGTGCTGTTTGCGGATGCCCTGCACTAGATAGACACAAGGAAAATATGACTTAGGACAACTTTGCTGTGTGACTTCAGCCAGGCTGACCAGGCACCTCAGTTACTCCATCTGTACAACAGGAATACTACTGAGCCTTTCTTACATTGCCTGGATGAGGTAAATAAATGTACCAGCATGGCAACTTCTGTGAGTGACACAGGGTTGCGAAGTTTTGTCAGGAGACACTGAAACATATTTAGTGGAATTTTACCAGAGGTAACTCTTTTTAAAGATCCTTTCACACATGGCTTTGTGGAAAACCAATCTGTCACCACCACTGCTAGTTTCATTAAAAAACAGCTTGGAAAAAAGAACGTAAGGCAAAACCGGGAAAGGTTTAACATATTTATTTGGTAACGATCCACTACAAACAATTTGTTCAAGCCACTAACAGCTGTCACTGTTTCTATTTTCTGGTCTTGCAAACAAACACTCCAAGATCTGCATTACACCTTACCCTGCCTTTTTTACTTTTTGGCTAAACAGCAAGTGTTTGCATCTCACAAGATGGCTACGATCAGAAAACAGACGGATGGATGAGATCCAAATCACTCTCTGGAGGAGCAGAAAGTCCATGGTCAGGAAGTGACAGAAACACAGAAGGGCTGAGCAGCACTACAAAACCTGGCTGAGCCCAAACAGCCAGCAGGACCTCCCAGCAGGCTCCAGGTACCAGCTGAGGGCCATGAGCAGCTCCAAGGAACAGACAGAGCTCTGCTCCCTTTGCCGGGACTTCTACGAGTAAAGCTTTACAGAAGTTTAACTGTTAAGAGCACACCCTCATCCTGTTTTCTCCTAAAAGTTTTACTCTCTCCAACCCCATGCCATTTCTTGGAGGACTGCTGCAAAACTCCTGCTCAAATGGCAAGAAAGACTCCCCCATTTTCTGCCTGAAGTCTCACTCGGCCAGTTTATACACATTTGCTCTTGTGCCAACATTGTTCTTTAGCTTGATTAGTTCTTTTCCCTTGCTGGCATCTTCTCCATGATGCATTTACACACAGCAATGGCACCCCCTCATGTAATTTAATTAAGTCCATGCTTTTTGTAAAACATACAGGTTTTACTACTGTCCTAGCAGTCCCTTCTGTGTGTGAGTGCAGACAACTAGAGTGGTAGGGAACATTTTGGAACAAGTTTAATTACATGACTGCTTCCCAGCTCTATGTGAAGCACTTCATGCTTTCTAGGATCACTTGTGCTGTCTTTGGAGGTGTGTATCACAACACTTGCTCACAGACATCCTGTAATCACCTGGTATATCACTCCTTCCATGAGAAGATTGCCTATTAGGTTTTTCCTTTTCATGCTAAGGTCTTTAGCATGATTAATCAGCCTTTAAGGAACACAAGCACAGCCACACTAGGTCAGAACAAAGGCTGGGTATGCTGTCTCCAACAGTAGCCATCAGAAGGTGTCTCAAGATGAATATGAACATAGCAAATGTCTAATACTTCCCCTTAAAACTCTTCAAGCATCCAACTATGCTCAACTTGCTGACTTCCCGAGACATATGTAGTTTCTCAGACTCTACTTAGCAGCCTTCAAGGAGGTTTTTTTACGAAGATAAACACTTCAAAGGATCTGTATAGAAAAAGAAGTTTCTAAATCACTGAACATCCCTGCAACAGCCCAAAATTTCATGTGTTCTCTAGTGAAGAGCTGGTCAGCTCACAGGTCCCGTTGTGCTGAATGCTCATTTTCTGCTGCAGTGCAGGTCTTCAATTTGGACGGGAGCACAGAGAGCAGCAGTGACATCGCACTGCACAAAGAACAAACCAGCTCTACAGTCTCATTCACTGCATTTTGCTGTTAAGGTTTTGTACCATCTTTCTGGATTCAGACTGTGGCTGGCAGCTAAAAATAAATGTAAAGTCACTTCTGTAAACACAAGGAGCCTGCTCGCTCCATGAGATAGTTCTGCCCTCCAAAACCTTTGCACTTTATCTTAAGCTTGGACCTCATTATTCATGCCCTACCAAAATGCTGAGCTCCAGGATCTGCAGGAGGTGCACAGAACTTCTCAGAAAAGGGACCAGGTTTTAACTATGCTGCCAGATAAAGACAAGAGAAATGCAAGAACTTGGGCCACTCAAGTTCTTATAGTTAAAGCACCTTTAAGCTTTGTAAAAACACAAATAAAATACTGCAAACAGATCAAAATAAAAATTGAAAGATTAATAAAACCCCAGAAATAACGGCATCCACCTGATGCAATTACAGAAGCCAGACTGCAGGAACAGCCAGCCTCTTCTCCCAGAACAGGTGAACACACACCACTGAAGGTTTGCAACCTTGAAATGAAAAGCTCCTGACTTTTTCCTGTCTTAACTTCTGAATCTCTGAACATCTCTGTTCTCTCTTCAGTTGCGGTTCCTCCCTTCCTATAGCTTTTTTCCCCAGATATTCCAACTGTTTAATGCACTTTCTGGCTGCAACCAAACAAATCTAAGGCTGTGAACAGATGATTGTAAATGATGAAATGACAGTGGCATGGCTATTTCCAGCTAATGTCAAGTGAGTCACACTAACCGTATGAACTCCCAACCTTTACAGCTGTTGATGTAAAACATGGTATTTGAAAACACCTTCATGTTTCAATTTTTTTTAAGTACAATAAAATAATTTTAAAATATAAGAATTCAAGAGCAGCAATCAAAATCAAACCAAACAAATAATTAAAGTTGGTGTATCACTCTCCCCTGGTTCTCACCTCCACTACACACAGATCCTTACAGACAGACAGGCTCACTGCCTAACTGCATGTTCATGAAAAAAATCCATCCTGCTGTGTACTGTCTGTAAACTCTTTTATGATTTATTCTAAATGATATCTCCAAGGAAAACACAGGAAAGGGAGCTTTTTTATCCCCACTTGGCTTTAGGACACGCACCATTTTCTGCGTGCTGTCAATTTCCCAACTATTCCCCCTTCATTTTTGTTGGTCACTGATGCAAAAATAGAACAGAGAAAGTAATCTTTGGAAAACAGAACGCTTGATTGGAAAGAAAAAGAAATGAAGAGTGGCACTTAAAGCTAATGTTAACATTAAAAAATCTCCTCAGCTTTCTGGGTGATTAGTCTCCTTAAGAAAACATTTACATACTCTTTTCATGCAAACTGAGTTCAGTGCAGACACAGACTCTCCAATGAATTCACAAAGGCAATTGGCAACTTTGCTGCTGCTTTTTGTACATGAGTATCACCTAACCTGGTACAGACACGTTAGAAGTGTAGACCACAAGTTCTCCTTGGCATCCAAGGCCCATTTTTGAATGAGTTTATTTCTCATATACATGTCTCCAGCCTATGCCTCCACCATTTCTGCAATGTCTAAGCATGGAGCACAGCAGCAATATCTAAGGATGATTCTATCAAGTTAACTGCAGGGCAGTACAGCAGGAATAATAAGTCATGAACATCACATTCACACTGGTTCTGAGAACCACGCTGCTATCTCTTCACAGTACTTGTTGCTCTGTGCATGGAGATGGAGACTCAACAGTGATGAAGTGTGACGACCCACATCATGAACGAGGGATTGTGGACAATTATGCTGAAAACCAGAGGTCATGGACAGATGCAATCTGTAACAACAAACCAGCACTTCCCAAGCACAGGGATGTGCCAAACCTTCCCGCTGCAGAGCCTTGCATTTAGAATGACCACAACATGCCCAGATGAGCTACAGATCTAGAACAGCAGCACCACACAGACTGGCATCTTCCCTCAAATTCTAAGGGAAAAACGCACAAAAGGTAACACTTGGAATCTGCAACAAATGCAGACTGCCATGGAGAGGAAGAGGAGACCTACATCACCTTTTAGCACTCTCTGGCATATCTTCTGGGAGATATGTCCACCTGCAACCTGTATGGAAGCGTTAGGGTAACAGAGCTTCACAGTTATGAATATGGATGCTCGCTGAAACTACAGACACCTGGTTATCTTCTGCCACCTCCTGTGCAGCCCTTCCCACATCACTCTCTTCACAGGAGGGAGATGTAGCTAGCAGCTCCTGTGCCAAACTGATCTCACCCACCCTATCTCCTTCATACTCGGGTGGGAGCCAGTCACATCTAACAAGGACACAAGAAAGAAATTGCACCACGTTCTTCAAACCAGACATATTCCCAAACAAACTGTGAGGTGTTACAGGGACTGTATTTTTTGCTCTTGTGCTTCTTGAGCTCAGCTCTGCTCCAAATTTCACAGGGCATCAGTTGCAATCAGTGCTTCCGAAAGGACGAAGCTGCCATTCCCACAAGGTAGATGCAGTCCTGGGACTCAGCTGAACAAACTCTGCCACAGTGCATTGAGACATACAAACTAAATCTCTGAATTTTCTTCACAGAACCCACTCCACAGCTGGGAGGTCTGGATGGCACCTGCTTATTTCTGTTCAGACTGATAAAGCCACAAAAGAGGTCTGTGTGAAGGAAGAGATCTCCGCTGGGAAAAAGAATGGCAAGTCTATTTCCATGCTTAAGACTGCAAAGCTGCTCAAATGGGCACAATGAGAGATCTGTGCACTTTGGCACAGTGAAGAATTGAGTTTCAGATCATAAAAATCTATAAAAATGCATATTTGAACTAAACTGGTATTTACTCAGCACCAAAATAGCCTGAGGGTTACACCTGCACACTCCAATTAATTTTCAAGTGCCTCTTTTGCTATGCAGGGTATTTTATGTTACAGTTGTACCACACTTATATAACCTACTTGAAATGTATTTCCCCTCGTTTGGAGTAACAACTTTCTGGAGATGTCTCACAAAGTCCAATTTGGAAAGAAATTAAAGGCAAGAGCCTTCCTCACATACTGCTTCCTGACTACCACACAGAATACCTGCTGAGCAGAGATCAAGCAGGCCTCTGCTGATTCCCAAGCACAGGTTAAAACACATTCAGCTGTTAATAAATAAAGGTTTAGATAAAGTCTTCAATTCATCAATAAGAGCTCTATATGACTTTCTGTAAAGTGCTTTTAGGTGGATCTTAGCGACAGTGGAGTATACATATGTGCAGTGCAACACAGTAATCACAGAATCAGAGAGGCTAGACACAAGCACTCCCCTAATCTCTGTCCCAAGGGCTGTTAACCTACAGTGCTATCATTCCTGACAAATGTGTCTTCTTAAAGACATCTAGTGATTGTACCTCTGTTCCCCACCTCCCCACACACACCAGCACTTCGTTACCCTCATTATTCTCCTCTTTCCTACAATTCAAGCTTTTCACTCCTTGTCCTAAACATCATGGAGATGGATAACAGACTGTTCTCTTATAAGCTCCCCTGAAAGTCTCTTCTTCATGTGAACCAGAAGCAGTAATTTCAATCAGTACTCCACGGCAGCTTTTCTGAGCCTCTAATCACTCTCACTGCCTTCCTCGGGATTCTCTCCAGTTGACCCAAATCTTTCATAAAAAATTTAGTATAGCAGTCCACCTACAGCCACTTCAAGGCTAAACCAGGCATAAGGATGACTTTAATGTCCTGTAGGACAACAATGCTACATAATCTGACACTGGGTTGTGTTTGGGCAAATGTTATGAACCAGTTAAGATCTTTTATTCCACTAAAACCGGAACAGTTGTTCTATGAATACAGGACTAAAGCACACATGCATTACCAAAGACAATGTTCTCACATGAGCAAGCTAACAATTCAAATTATTCTGTGAAAAGTACACAATCTGTCCAGGAACCAGCAGTACTGTCATTACCTCTCAGTCAGGAGATGCACAACTATGTACAAGAATCACAGTAGCCAACTCTCCAGCATCCTGAAATCCCCTGAAACACCTTTTGCAATGAGCTTTCATCAGGCCACTCTTCTTGTCTGATGGGCTAGATGCTTGGTCTAGTTTCTCTCTGACAGAAGGCTCCCAGACTGTGGTCAAATAGCAGCTATGAATCACTTTGAATTGTAAAGAGCCCCAAACCAGCACGGGTGAGTTGTACTGGAAAAGGTCACTGCAATCCTGTGACAATGGTTTGGAAAAGTTTGAGGACAATTGGCTGTGCTTCTCTACCCCAAGGTTTTCTCTTCTACACACCATGAAATTCCTCTAACCTGACACTATAAAACAAAATTCTGTCCTTTGTACTTACCCTTCTCTTTGGTACTCCTCATCCAAATTTGACAAAAGTTGGGACCCCGCCACAGACAAATCAAGTGCAGCTAAAGGCAGATCTCGATAAGCAAAATTAACAAGCTGTACAGGAGCAATGCTTTTGGTCTCTTCTTCCACTTGTTGTGAAATTATCTCAACTTCTGATACACCACCTTCTATTGTAGGCCTGAAAATGTAATAGGTAAAATAAAAAAAACCAACCCTCTCTATACACACTTATACATACAAACAAATATAAATAAATAAATAAGCAAGCAAGCAAAAATAAGTTGGAGACAAGAACTTCACATAATCCTAAAAAGCCAGCAACTTCAAAGGCCATTGCAAGGTCATTGAGTGAGGTGTCCTCATGGAAGGGACACACCAAATCTCTCCAAACTCTTCTTTTGTAGATCCCACTGCAACCAACAGAAACCTCACAAAGGAGAACAGCATTTCACGCTGATGAATTTGCTTCAAAAGCACTAAATATAAATGGATGTCTTATAAACAAACAAACATGGAAACAATGTATGAATCCAAAAGCAAAATATTTGTGCAAAACAGAAAGCAGGCATGTAACTGTGCCAACTGAAAACTCACTGCTTTTTAAGTCAGAGCAGTGAGCATTGCATAAGCAAGCTTATTAATCATTATATACAAATCAACTGTTCATTTTGACCAGCGTGACCCCTTTCCCACTGAGGCTCAATATTCAGTTTTGATGGATAGTGACTTTGTTTTACTCAACTAGAAAGTGACATTCTGTTACAAGTTATTTCAAAATAATTCTGAAAGGAGAACAATGTTTCAGAAGAATTAGGGACTCCTCTATAAAGACTATCTTAGCTATCCTTACATAATAAATCTGACCTTTTCAATCTGCACATGTACTCTTCTACCACTCCACTAATATTAATGAGAACTCCATGCAGGTCTGACTATGCGTGTGCCTTCCACATTTATAACAAGCTACTTCTTATCTAGAAGCTCAAACTTTGTCAGTGAGCACATTATCTAGCACAGGCAAAGCATGACTTCATTGTAGGAAAGAGCGTGCGTGTCGGGCCCCAGCAGGGATGGATCCTTTGCAGTACCCAGTGCAAGCTGCTTGCTCTGCTTCATTCTGACTAGGTGCAAGCATAAACTTCCCCAGCTTTCATCCAGGGGAGCTTGTTAGCTTTTGAAGAAATCTCAGGCTACTTGTCAGAAGTTTTCAATAGCAGGTGTGCAGATACTCTTTTTCCTTAGGGATACAGTTAAAAAGTGTTGAGCACCTAACTTCCCCCCGTTATTTGATGGCAAAAGTTGCATTGGTGATTTTGTGTTAAAGCAGCTTATTAAAATCTTCCAGTTGTTCAAGCAACCTGAGTAACAGTTCAGGGTTTATTCCAGAAAAAAATGAATAATTTATAAAGAGTTCTTAACTCATATATCTTGTAAGTCTAAAGGATGTGGGTGAAGGAACTAAAATTCTATGTGAGAGAGATTTTATTGGTCAGAGCCTCACCATTAGACTCACCCTTTCAGATGGAAAACATTATTTCTAAATTAAAAGAAGCTAACAGCTGCCAGCATTACACAGGAAAGTAATTTTAAAAATTGGAAAATGCTGTTATATCTCAAGTATTTAGCAGGGAAAGGCTGAAACTGCGTCACACTACGGCAGAAAATAGAGGAAAAAGGAAAAACTATTTGAACAACCTGAAGGCTTATTTTATTTTATTCTTTGTCTAACTAATAATAGAAAGTAATGAGATTCTTTCATTTCCAACAGAACTGTATTGCTCTGTAAACAATCTGAAATCAGAAGCCCAGAGGGGAGAGCTAATTTTAGCAAGAATTTTCTTTCTTTGATTTTCACCTTCAGTGCCATCCTGTGGACGTTCACCTCTGCAAGTCCAAGCTCATTCAAGTTTTGCATGAAAGAGTGTACAATGATCCAAATTCCAGTATAATAAAGGAAAAGGGAAACGGGTTGGTGGAGCTTTCCCTCTCACAAGAGGGAGAACACCTTCTGTAATCTTAGACAGACTAAAGGACAGATGTTGCCTAATTTGACTTAAAAAGCAAAGCAAACAAGCCAACAGACTAGTGTTAGCAAACAGCTTTGGGCCAGGTTTGGTGTCAGGAAACAGAAAGGTAAATGGAGATGAAGATCATGACATGCTAGTGTACAAGCACTGGCTATCAGTAACGCATGGGACATGCTCACAGCATTCATAGTTTTTCTGCCAATTCAGACTCTTTAGACAACTCACCAAATCCTACTACCCCTTCTCAAAATACCAACTTTTCCTTCCAGTAATACTGGCAGAACCCTCTTGATGTCATAAGGTAATTCCCCTACAGGTAGCAACCTGTTCCCTTCTATTTACAATAGGTTATAACTATCCTCACGTGGTACTTACTGAGGATTGGTCATGTTGGACGATACAACCGAATCAGCAGTGGTTCCAGTATTTACCTAGTTCCAATGCTCTGCACAGAAGTTCTAGCCTTCCAAGATTAGCTCTCTGTGAGAAGTAAAACAAAATTATCTAAAACACTGTAGAAAGAATTCCAAAGGGCTGCACTGATATTTGTTGACATGTTGCAAGTTTGTCTAATAATTTTATTTCCCCCATGATTCTTTTTCAAAGTGTTTTTATTTCAGTTTAATTCCTCCACATTATGGAAACTGTAAAGTTACAGTGCATTTAACTTAGCCACATGGACACCCGCTCATATATACACTTCCATAAGAACACAGGTCTCGCTTGAAACCACTAGATCGTTGAGAAAAATAATGAAGATCAGAGGGGGAGGATTTCCAAAGAAAGCTCCTGGCTTCAGGACTGAATTCTGCTGGAAGCCAACTGATATTTTTCTCTTCCCCCTTCAGTATAATGTACTTTATAGGGACGAGCATTAGCTTTGACAACAAAATTTGGGATTTCATTCTCCATTTTCCAATTTGAACTGTGTTTCTGACTCCCTTTTGCTACTTTAGAAAATCCCTTCCAAGAATTAATTCATGTTGTCAAACACTCCAGATGGGCTGTTACCAAGATGATACTTTGATCACCACAACCCACTAACACACTTTGAAAAGGCACCACATGTGCTTGTGGTAAAATCTCCATTTGTGTTATACCTGGAGCAACGCATTGCAACCAGAATGGAAGAGAACAAGCTTGTGAGAATGAAACCTACTGGAAAAATATAAACTGGAAAATCCCACATAAGAAACAAAAATTGCTAGAAAAAAGACACCATGAGAGAATTTGGCAAAGCTACCGTCAAGATTATAAGCTAAGTAATTTTGAAAAGTAACATAAAAACAAACTCTTATTTTAATCAAACCAAAATAGTCATTGGCAAATTAAAATATTACTGACAATAACACGAACAAATTTCATTATAATGAAAAACGCTTCTTATACTAAACTTTATCCCAGAATCACTTACAGGCTGAACTGTCAGTTTCAGTCAAGTATTTATAGCGGGAACATATAAATTCAGCAGCAGTATGACCCTGCACAATCACTTGACACCAAATAATAAAATGGAACTTACATCTTGTGTAAAGCCATTGCCAAGGCTTTACTTTATGTCTCGTAACCTTATAACAATGTAAACTGTAGGCAGAAATTCTCAGGGTTTCCAGATACTGTGCCTGGGTATGCAAAAAGAAAGGGTCTACACTGTGATCACCCCCGTCAGGTAGATATGTCAGCCAACCACAATTTAATGATTCATATGAAGAAAAGAAACATGACTGACTTTAAAACAGAAAAATAAACATATTTTACAAAACCACACACACTTCATTTATCTATTACCTTGCAATATTTCTAAAATTAGAGTAAGCAGCCAACTTTTTACAGACAAACCTCCACTGATACAGCAGAGACTTCATTCAACATCCATTCAATATCAACGGGAGGCTCTTCCCTGGCTTCCCTAGTCCTTGAATTATTTTCTTTATTATATCCCTAAAGCAGCAAAATGCTAAAACATTTGCCTAACCTTACGGATGTTTAAATCACACACTAAAGTGATTTGTTGAATGACAGCTTTATGACAGCAATTGTTACACCTACCAGAGCAATAAAACTGAAATAAAACTATCGGCTTTGTTTTGCAAAGTTGGCTGCCCAACATCTTGGTTTGTGTTAACATATTACAACATTTTTCAAAAAACCAATTTTTTTTTGTGAAAAACATTACCCAAACATCAGCCTGAGAAAGGCAAACACATGAGAGAGTTTGCACCTGTCTTGTGAGGTTAAGGAAACTGAGAACACTGCTCTACTTGCATTTGCAGGCCTGGAGAATAAAAGATAAACGGGGATACGGCTGGTTTTGGAAAATTGGACTAAAACTGACGGGAACTGGCCTCAGGGGACAGGCAGACAGATGCAGACATGGAAATTTCTTAACATAGTAAAAAACTCACCACTTATTTAGGAGACAGCACATTGCTAATACAACTTCCCTCCCAAATGGGCTTCAGAAAACAAAAGAATGACAAAAAAAATACAGCCAGATTTAAAAAAAAATAAAATAAAAAATTAGGTTTTAGATTAATCTCAAGATTTTGGGGGACCCCAAGTAATAACAGTGGGGCCAGTCACACTGCAGTTCTTTGACACAGAACATGAAATATTTGCCCCTCCAGAATACAGGCTGTCTCTTTTCTTCCAAAGCTAGAAACATGCTCACATTCACACAGAATTTTGTTTTACAACTCAAAGAGATCTGGCCAATGGCAACACCAATAAGCCAGCCCTACTCCCTCTCACTGGAGCTGGCAGCTCTACAGACAGTTTGCTCACCACCAGGACCGAAGAAACAGCTCCCAGCCGGGCAGCAAGTTCTTCTGATAGCTCTGATGGCTCCACAGGGAGCAGAGTCCAACTCGCTGCAGCTGAAGGGATCGTTACCATGACATAAGGCGCTCACAAAGGTGAGACGAATGAAGTGGAAAGAGACCTGAAAGGAGATAGAGGGAGTCAAGTCTCCAAAGGACTCACTGGAGCCTTCCTGAGAGAAAAAGTGGCAAAAAGTGAGTAATTTCTGGTGCAGATGACTAATGTATTAGCTGATTTAATGAATTAAAAAGACAAGTAGTTAATATGTACATTAAGAGGGCAGCACAAGTGAAACCTTCAAAATGGGTGTAATAGGTTGTGTATATCTGTTTCCTAAAGGGATTACTATGATTCATGCTCCTTTCCAGACTTTATGCAAGCAACAGAAACTTCTTAATATATACTGATGTTTTGCAGAAATTTATTCCTTCCAACCACTTCACCTTATCTATCTGTTATGTTCAAAACTTGCTTAAAACCCCCCTATCTTTTATACAGCATAAACCACTTCCAGCTTCCACAGGAAATTTCTGTGCAACTGTGTGGTGTTTAAAGGCAACTGGGAACAGCAGGGAGATTTCATTCTTCCACACTTCTCTCCTGCTTGCATTGCTATAGGATACAATGCAGGCAAAGAGCAATGACATGGCAGGGGGCAGAGGGCAACCTTTGGGTATTCCATCTACCACCCAAGAACAGAAATTTCTCCATACAGCCCTTTCCACACCTACTCAGTGTTCGGTAGGCAAAACAGCCTGGTCTCATCTGAGGGAATTAGTTAACTGTTCCATGGTGCTTTGTTTTGTTTTTCACTTCTTGGAACTGAGACCAGACAGCACATGGTGCCTGCTGAGCTGCCATGTGAGTAGGAGCAATGCCCATTTTGTGAAAATTCCGCAGTTCTATCTGTTCTGTGGCATGGTTACAAGGCGAGATGGCTATAGAAGGAGCAGCACAGTTTCCCATGTTAAACAGAATTAGTTTAAAAAGGAGAGATGACAGGAAGGAAAAAATTGTCCCAAAAAGTTTCTAGCTCAAGCTTTGAAGTGGTATAAAACCCAGAAACATTCACTAGACTAACTGACCGACAAGAGTGTCTTGTATGTACCAAGTGGGCAGTGCAAGCTGACGGAGGAGCATTTCTGCAGCTGGGTTTCTGTGTAAGCCAAGTCTGTAGACTAGTAGCACGGCTTAAAAGGCAGGGGAGCACGGTTCCCATCTCAGCACCACTGACTCATCTCTTCCAGTTCATCGAGCTCTTTCTGAGGCAAGATCTTCAAAGGGCTTAAAAAGTGCTGTACTTGCCTTCCAAGCCCTTCAGCTTCCCTCTGTTCTTTGCACAGGCGTTACACAAGCCAGTGCTCCTCCAGGATTTCACAAGGTACCTTTTGCTTGATTATGGTTTCTTTCACCCGTCTGTGGGGTCACTGGCAAGCAACCGCTTCACAGTCCACGGGCTGTGCTCTGAACCATGCAGGTTGGGAAGTGGGGTCATGCGCAACAGTTGAGCAAAGGTCCATGCTGCTGCCCTTGCCCAGCACACATCCTGGCTGAGTTAATTTGTCAACGTTTAGATCAACCGTCTATTGTCAGTCACCACACCTGGGCTCCAGCTCGCTGATAAGGAGATAAAGTCCAGCTCAAACAAAACAAAGCATAGTATGCAGCGCGGAAAACATATGTTGAAGCACAGCACGTGTGTACATACACTCCAAGCTGAAAAAAACACACCAATATAACAAACCAACCCCAAAACAAAACTCCAAGAGCAACCTTAAAAAAAATTAAAAATCTGTTCTCCAGTTGTGGATGAAAACCATGACTTTTCACACCGGTTTAGGCAAAATCTTGCCAAATGCATGCCATGGTCTAGCAGGCCAAATTTGGGGTGGGGAGAAGCAAGATGGTTTAATTCCAGCCAAAAATTCTAGTAACTTGTATCCTGTTTAGCCGAGCTGAAGTCAAAACCTCATGGTTCAGAGCTGTTTGTTGCATTTGTTCATGGCCTGAGGAGCATTATCACGAAGTTGTAAGCTCCTGTACAAAATACAGACGCTAACTGAAACATCTGAGCTTATGTACTTTGAATTACCTCACACCCAAACTCTGCTGCATTCTGCTCACTTCAGATTCTCACACACAGTTCTCCAAGAGCAGCTTAGATACAAACTGAGCCTGTCGGTGTATTCGAAATGCAGCAGGCCACACTGGCTGTAGGTATTCTAGTCCGGCTTCTGCTCCTCCCTCTGACCATGCCAGAGCCACACACCCAAACACAGGCTGATAGCGTGACCTGGGCCAGGAAACTGATTTACCACTGCCATCAACAACAACAACGAAAGTATTTTTCTTTTCCTGCACTATTCCAGCAGGTACTGCAACAATCCACCAACATAGCTAAATTCGGAAGATGGGGGCAAAGAAAAGGTACTTCTCTGGACTGAGGTCCTTCTGCTTGCCAAACTTGAACTCTGGCAAATAAAAAGAACAATATGGCAACTCAAATCTGGAAAAACTGAGTAACTGTCAAGGCCACCCAAAGAGAAGGTTTGCTCTTAGCTCTTTAATATAGAGCATGCATTCAGTCAGCATTCAATCGATCTCTTCCTCCAGAGGAACTCTCCAAGCTTGCCAGTTACCTTAGTGTTACGAACTGTCCCCCTTTAGCCGTAATAAACTGGTGATCCCAAGTTGTTCTCTATGGGTTCCCCATGCAGTTAACGTGGAAGAAAGACCCAACACTACAGGGCTGTCGAGAGCACAGAACAAAAGAGAGCAATCACTTATTCCAAAGGTCTCTTAACAGATTTGTCTAGTCTTCAAAGATTGGGCCTGTTACTGAGAAGGGAAACCACAAAACCCTACTTGATGTTTCAGATGAGTGTCAGGCCAAGGCTGCCAGCTTACACCACTGCATGTCTCAGCACCTGCTCTGCTCCAGCTCCAGCTGCTGGAGATGGTGCTTTCATTCAAGAAAGTGCGAGGCTGTAATTTACACATATAAAGCAGCACCCCTTAGAGCAGACGTGGCCCCTAGTGAGATGATCTCTCTTTGCAGCCCAGCACAAGGACACCAGCAGGGACCACAGGCTTGGATAAAAAGCTCTGGCAGGATGCTGTGTTGATACCACTTCTGTGCTCACAGTTGGAAAGCTCAGTGCCACTGCACATGCTGATAGGAACCAGCCTGGCATCAACAGCTCCACTGGCCTGAAAACACCGAGCTTTTTCCAGTCTGGGAAACTAAACGACTCTAGGCTCAGCCAGCACATGGTTAGAAGATGCCCCCCCAGCCCAACCAGGATTATTTGTTATTACTGTGTGTATTTTTGAGAATCCTGATTCTCAAAAAGAAAAGAAAAAAACCTCCAACCTCCCTTGGATTAAATATTAAAATATTAAATTTGAAACCCAGTAAACAGTTTATATTTGCTTGGCTAACAACAGTTCCATTTCTGAATTTTAGGTATTTGGGGATGACAGAAGCCTAGCTGACTCATATTAAGCCAAATTATTACTACTGGAAGCAAATCAAGCACCTATGTAGTCTCAAATAGGTTTGGTTTGCTTGTGTCTTTCAAGAATCAACTCTTGGATCTTGCTTCTAATTCTCTTTTGCTTACTCCCTGGAACTGCAGTGAAAAGCCACTAACTGGAGACTTGTAGCCATGACTTGTTTTGTAGCCAAGCAAGATAGGTCCAGCTACTCTTTGGAGCAGTAACAACCAACCGTACACATCATGCCAGAATCAATGTTTTTAGTTCTATCTAGATACCTGGCAAGGCTTCTCTGATTAGATTCGAATTAAACACAGAGACGCTTCATTTTTGCGGTCTGCAAAAAATGGCTTGAGGTAAAAATACAAGTCTATTGGAATCCAACAGTAAAATTTATTTTAAGAGTTAGAATTTCACTCAGACTTCTAACACTAGCAACAGAATAACACATCTGAGTCAGCCTGCTGACATATAATGTGTGTCCCAATTCATGGGATGACACCGTCAATCTGCCTTAGGGGACACTCTTATCATGTCAAAGTATTAGAGTCACCCCAGCTGCCAGGGAAATGGTTAAAAGTCACTACATTTTAATTCCCACCCACAGTATCTGTTGCTCACCTCACATGGAGGTTAACCTTCTAATAAATCCAAGCCTAAATATCTGCCTGGGCCCATAGATTAATGTAATTTAACGTTGCCTTTCAGCCATTACACTTCAGCCTGAAGACTCTTCCTCAAACCATTAATTTTCCGTGGAACCCTACACCTAACAGATTCGGGACTGAAACACCTTCAGAAAATTTTAAAAGTATTCTCTAATTTTCTAGAGGAGCAAGTCAATCAAAATACAAAAGATTCACAACACTACAACAGGAAGGGGGGAAAGTACAGAGAAAAACTCTTAGCATTTATTTATTCTCTTGGAGGTGAGGATTTCAGTGCATCTTACCAGTTATGGCTCATTGAGGCCTGTAAATATTATATTGCTATATAAGAAGACTGAGAAGAAAGTTCTTTAGATCAATCCTGTGTCTCTCTCATAGTCAGCAATACGGAATCAAAACAAACCAAGCAGACTGGTATTAAATCCTCTCAAGCTATTAGACGAGTCAAAAACCACATCTGGAAGCAAAGATTTCACTGTAAGAACCAACTATTCCACAAACGTATTTGAGAAAAATCTATGTTCTGTCATTCCTGATAAGTGTTATGGGCAACCTTCCAGACAAAACACAATCAATTTATGAATTTATTACTTTACTGTGTATCTTAAAAGCAGGTATATAATAATTAGCCCATTGATGTGAAATACAGCACTCTTCTCCCAAAAAGCACTCTGCTTTGTAGTTTAGCTTTCGGAAACAAATATCCCAGCAGTTTTGATTGCAAATTTACAAATAGCTGCAGTATTTCATCCTGGTGATGCACACAGGGTAAACCTCATTCTGGAAGATCAGACAGCTGATAAAATTCTTGAATTCACATCCTGTCCGGTCCTTCACGGGAAAGTTATTTCACACAGTGCACGTGGGCACAACAGTTACACCACTTGTGGCTGAGAAAATCTGTTTTCATCACTGGTAGCCTAAAATGTTAAGGTTTAACTGACTTACCATGGCACACAGCACACTGATGGTCATTATTTTAATATACAGCTAGGGCATTGAACTGTCTAACCCTGGCTCCCTCAGCAGGTGATGTCATGCACTTACTACATATTATAGGCCAGGTTTCTGCCACAAAATGCTGATGGTGAGGGACTCAGCCCAAGCTGTTAGTGAGCAGGCCCAGCCCTGACAGTCTCACACACAAGCTGGAGGAAGCAGCCTGCCCAATGCAGCCATGTCAAATGGCCGGTAATTTCCACATTTAGTAGCCAAGCCCGTACCTTCCCCCTCTCACTTCTAATTGAGGTCTGGAAGACAACATCACAGAGGAGACACACGTGGCCAGTGTATGTTTGGAACCTGCCTAGACTGGCCACTGCAAACTGCACAGGTAAGAACAACTTCCCACTGGACCTGGGAATAGCATGGGAAGTGTCTGCTCTTTCTCCTGCAGCAAAAAGTCATCAACTGAGACCTCAGCAAAACGTGAGAGCCACTGAGCAATAAGAACCAAAAAAAGAAAACAAAAAAAGAAAAAAATTAGAAAAAATAGTACTTCCCTGCCTTAGAGAAGTTTGGATCGTAAATATAAAGACAGCATAGTGAAAAGATTCAGCGATAAGGAAATGCAACTGATAAATCTAACAAAAACACAGAGGACCCTCCCCTCAGAGTTGGTCTTCCCGAAGCGGTACTAAGAATTCCAGGGAATGCTGCAGAGCCCAGGGTGGCTTCTGTTGTCCCTGACAGCGCACAGAAAACACTGCACTGGCAGGGACCTGGCTTCAGCTTCTCTGGCAACTTCAAGAAGTAAACTTCCCAGGAATTGCTCTACTCAATACTTACCAAATCACAGCACGATGGGAGGAAACAAAAAGCATATAAATACTTAACATGTATTTTCAACTAAAAGTCACGTATGTTAATCCCTAGGTGGCTCTTTAAATATAGAGCCATAGTTGTTTGTTTACAGATGAAAAAAGTTTGGGGAGATGAACTGAGTGAGAAAAGGTATTCTCATTTAAAATGCCTGGTGCTAATTCTGAATCAGACCACAGTTGGTTTTGCCTGTGAATTAAATAATTATAACAAACATTTATTAAAAGAGATACAATAATTTTCTGTGAACACGCTTCTATCAGACACGGTTGTTTTCTGTAGAAGTGTACTACAATGGACACGTCTATGCAACAGACTCTGCTACCCATGGAGTAGGTTCAGTCCATTGAATACGTAAAGCAGATCTATTTGATAAAGCTTTGTTTGATCGCTATTTTCTTTAAAATAAAAGATCATAGAAAAAAATAAACCAACAAAACAGGACAACCCAAACACATTGGCCCACAGAAAAATCTTTGTTATCTTTCAACATCCTGTGCTGTTGCTCCTACACATCCACCAGAGCAAGTTGGGACATAATTCTCTCTTTTGGCACCACACAGACAGAAAAACTTCGGCCACAAGTGTGTGACCCAGCGTAGCAGTCATCCCGACACCCTCCATGACTCTATTTTAGCAGTATCTTATTTAGTACTTCAAGTCTCATGACCCATATCCAATAAAGAGGTTCTGTCTAATACACTGATCAGATAAAAGCATTTTTTTCAAGCAATGGTTATGCAAGGGATTCACACTGCAATGCAAGCCTCAAAACGCCGAACAAACGCTATTATAAATAAAACAGATTCTTGCTCTTAAACCCGTAACACATCCCAGCCCCCTGCTTGAACCACAACTGTATTTGTTACAGCTGCAAACAGATTTTGTTAAGATTTATCAATTCACCTTTACTAAAATTTAAAACAAAACCAACTTCAGTGGGATAGAGTCATTAATATTTCTAAGAGGTAGGAAACTAAGAAAAAAGTGCACAAAGACAGATAGGTAACAGCAAGGAAGTTATATCTGTACTAGCTTCTGGAGTAAAAACTCAAAGAGCCGGTCAAACTGTTGGAAGGTTTATAAAATTCAAGTAAACTAATGAGTACATACTCCCCAACTAAAACAGAAGTCCAACAGCACACAGCAAACAGGTACCACAGTCTGATTAGAACTCATTTCTGACTGTTGGTCTTGCACTTGGTGAATAATGCCACTTCCCAAAAGAAATAAAAGCCTCCAGTTTTATAAGTGTAGGCTGTTAGGTGGGGTCTTTTTTAAAATACATATATAAAATCTTCCAAAAGTAAATTTAATTTTGTTTTAAAGTCTTATTTGCATCAAAAACATTTAAAAAAATAGTAAAATCAAGACAAATTCTCCAGTAAAGCAAGACTATCTGCAAGGAATTAAGATTATACTGCCTCTCAGGTCAGAGATTTACTGCACTTGACACTGTAAAAACAAGCTGCAGAAATGAGGCAAACTGCTTGCCACAAAGACCAGTAAGGGGTATAGAGAGGCAATATCTTGTGGTCATTCATTTCTATCTTCAGAGTTCTGAAACACTGGTCCTTAATAAAACCGTTACTGTCTTGTGTTAAGCCTTCTCACTTTCAATGCACTGATTTCAAACCTGATGTTGACAATTGACAGCACATGACCTGTTGAGTTTGCAACGTTAGAACAACACAGGATAGAAAGCTTTCAGGGAGTATAAAACACCTGTTCTCAGTGAGAGCTGTCAAAGGCAAATTAAGCCAGGAAATACACCAAGATGACAATCAGAATTCTATGATTTATAAGGTCCTAGAAATGAACTATCTTTCAGGGCAAGAAAACCCGTCCCGTACTTACATTACTCACATGCTACTTAAGACACATTAGGTACCTCAGAAGGTGTTCTTTCAAGTGACATAAACCCTGCTCCAAAGTACTTAATCTAATTTGAGACAATGTTAGCAGTAATAAGATCACACAGTTTTGAACAAGTATATACTAAATAGCTTACAAATATAGGTTGATGTAACAGACATACTT
This sequence comes from Thinocorus orbignyianus, assembly GCA_013400375.1. Taxonomy (NCBI): domain Eukaryota; kingdom Metazoa; phylum Chordata; class Aves; order Ciconiiformes; family Thinocoridae; genus Thinocorus; species Thinocorus orbignyianus. Next base: position 84,091 of record VXBW01004972.1, read on the forward strand.
ATGGTGATACTGAAGATAGGATATTCTTTTAGGAATAATAAAAAAATAGAATGAGAAACAGAAATGCTTCAAAACAGGAAACCTTCTGCCCAGAACAAAAGATGAACAAGTTTTTGAAAAAATATTCTGCTAATAAGTAATTTATTTTTGTAATGTACATTACCCTTCTTTAACAGTTGGTAATAGAAACACTCGTCTAAGCCCGAAACAGACAGGTGTCCAAACCAATACTGAGCTCCAGAGAATACTTGAAGAACTGTTAGGTAACATCCAAAGGCTTGAAAAATGGTCTGCCAAGGACAGACAGGCCAAAACACCGTGCACCCTCATACACAAGCCAAGCTCTTCCAACTCCTATGGGACTAAGACAATCAATGGGTTTAGATCCATCCAGGCAGCTCTACACTTCCAAAGCATTCTATCACGGGCGCGTCCTGCTGCAGACGGCAGACAGAGCACACATTCACAGCACAGAACTAATCTACCCTAATTCCCACTAGAGCATTCAAAAGTCTCAGGGCATACCCAGGCTGTAGTGGGATACATGTGTGGGTGGCAGTTTGCATGCTACAATTAACGGATCAACCAGTTCCCTTTCCATTAAATTACTGTGTCTCCCTTTGTTCTTGTAAAAAAAACAAAACCAACCCAAATCCAAAAAGGTAAAAAATGGGCCATAAAAATTAAAAACACACACGCATTTTCCCCCTCTCTGCTTTGAGAGGAAACAGCTTGCTGAAAGAAAAGATTGCTCTACTATGCCCAGGCCAACAGTTTCTCTCTTTGGATTAGAGAGGGATTACAGCAGCTCATGCTGAGCTAGCACTGCTGCTGCTGGACTTTGATACTAGTCGCCAGGCTGCTAGCTTAAAGCTAACTCAGGTAGAGCTCTTCAAACTGCAGTCTGCAATGCAGCAGCAAATTAACTATTTAACTAAAACCAAAATCCTTTTTCCCTACTTACTGAAAAACAGCAGCTGACAAACTACGGATTTGGCATTCTTTCACACGCAATGAGATTTGCTGCAAGCATCTAAAAATATACTTCATGGCTGGCAGCCCAAGGAACTGATCAATGAAAGTTCAAGAGGTGCATTTTACAGTCCAGATGTTCTAGCTGTGCTCCATCGACAACTTCCAGAGCTGAGTGGTCACATTACGCTGACTTTTCTCCCCCTTGCTGTATTCAGTTTGTGTCCAAAAGATGTAAAGTACATCTACAATTCTTAAAGTATTTCTGCTTAAACGTTTTCTCCTTTTGCTACAGTTAGCATAAAAACACCACAGCAAATCAATGCGATGAGAGGTTGTCCCAGAGAAAACTTGGTATAAAATACAAATCAAACTTGAACCTCTGCAGCAGAATGACCTTAATGAGAGCTCTGAAGGCACAAAAATTACAGGATCTGCACCTACATGCATCCACTATGGGTAATGTCAAAAATTCCACAAGGCAAACATGCTTTTTTCTAGCCTGACCTATGCACTTTTTCAGTGGATGTGCTGTTGAAACTTGTGCAAAATGAAGGAAGAGCGAGAGATCTTACTTGCTTATTTAAGGAAAAATCTGGTAGGATTTTATAGGCAAATGGATTGCAACAGTGAGCAGTGTTACTAGATCTTAATTTATTAAATACTCATGCCTGAAAGGTTTCCTCCAACACTTCAGTTATAAACGATTATGAAAATGCAAAATTATACCTTGGGGAAAGATAAGAACTAGTTTAAATACGCATTTATCCATGTACTACAAAAAAAAGCCTCAAAACACATAATCATCTCAAAATTGACAAGATTCTAAGCTTGGATACAACACTGCCATACCCCTTGTACAGGGGATACACATACTCTAGCTACGGACATACCCACATGTTCATCCATCCTTTCATCTGGATGTTAAATTAACAGTTAGCAACTTGAAAGCCATTAACACCAAAGGTCACAACAGGCAAGAAGGGGAGCACCTAGATCCAGTAGTTGTTGCTACATATACCTCTCCTTGCTCAAATCACAAGAATCCTTATAGCTGAGTACTTTGGGGGTGAAAGGAAGGGAATGCTTAGCCTGACACGAGGAAAGCCATCAGAAATTAAGTATCATGCAGCTCCATTGCCCATAGCAGAGAAGGGAAAAATCAGGTCACGTATGGCACCTTGGTATTTTATTTTGATCTCGGCTCACAAGTCCTTTCTTTCTCCTTCCCTCGCAAAGGCACAGACTTCTCACAGGAGAACAAATCTGTAAGCATCCCCAGAGCGACCTCTGAGGTTGCTTTGCTGCATTTCCCAGGAAGCAGCCTTAACTTCGCAAAGTCAGAAGAATCACCAATCCAACATCTTTGCTACACTTTATAAAGCACAGAGGACCAAAGCAAAGTTCAAACGTTCAGTGCTTTTCCTTGGAAAAGTACTCTGTTGCTTCAGTCTGTCCCATCTTTCTTCCCCTAAATAGGAGAAATTTTGCCATTGGCATCACGTACCCTGCTCCAGTGAAAGGGATGCTTGATAGTAGCAGAACATGCACTACATTCTGGGCTTTTTTCAGTCCTAAATAATCGTGACAAAATCCCTGTCCTTACTAAAACAGTGGTATGCATTTGGATTTTTCCTTGAACAATTCAAAATCTTGCCTATCATTCCACTTCAGTTTCAAGTAACCATTTTCAATGTAGACTACAGCATTCTCTCCGTGTACTCAATTTCTGGAGTGAACAAGAATTTGTTTTCACCTAGAGGTTCACGTCTTTGCAGCACGGGTCAACAGTTTCATGCACAGATCACTACACCAGCATTTCAGGCAAAATTCTGCTGGCAGACTCCTTTATAGACATGCTACCAGGTCAGCTCAACTCCTAACTATCGCTGTGGCTACAGACGGGGTTCGGGTGAGAAGTGGAGCAGTGATTTCCTTAGTTCACCATCAGTTTTGTTGTCCGAAGGGTTACGGAGATCACGGACACTGCGCTGCCTTTGTCCCTATTTTTCACATGTCTTTTGGCAGCTCTATACAGCAAGACAGATTCCCTTATGTATGATAAATGTTACAATCACTGCCATCTCCTTAGGGAAGGCAAAGAGTGCTGATCACAGCTCAAATGGGTATATAGCTCATACCGAAAATACAACTGATCCACTGCAAGACAGACTGATCTTCTGCAGGCTAAACAGTCACAGATACAGAACACGTGTTTTGATTAACGGGGTGTGCTGCACTTGATGCAATAAAACCATTACTTTGGGTCCATTCGATCACTTGTGTTGTCCTTTAAGGCAATAATTTTTATCACCTTACCGCTTTTAAACTCCACCTCAGGGAAAAAGGAAATAAGATGCTTGTCTTAAGCAGGATGAAATCTAGAGGAAAAAGGCCCGTTCATCATTACCTGTTCCCCAGCCCCTCTCAAACAGAGTACTGAAGCAATGGGGGATTCTACCAAGTTGATAAGTTACCTCCAAGCATGAGCTTACATAAGCGAGTGCCCAGAGGAACCTGCACACTCGCCTTACACCATACCCTGACATACTTACAAAAATTATCAGCTATTGACACTGCAGTCAATAATTTCCTATTCTACCTTGGGATCTTAAAGCATTAAAAAGCCTGAGTAATTATTCATATGGTTGAAATACTTCCTCTTCTATGGATAAGTAAAACAGAATACAGTGTGTGACAGAGAAAGACATATTTCTCATGTAACTCCTACTTGCATGTTTTAATCACACACTTGTTTTCCTTCACTATTTCTTTTTCCTCCCTTTCTGCCCTCAAGCAGTTTGTAAAGCTTCTAAGTGTTTTATTCTTCAGGGCATTTTTTGTTTGGTTTTTAATACAGTCTATGTTTGAACAGTCTGTATGGCCCTAAGTGTTGCTGCACACAAGCCCCAATACAAAATTAAATTCAATAAACCAAAAAAATAAAAATCAAAATCTTAGACACTTTCAGAACTGCTGGTAGCATACAGTAGGTTAGAAGCATGACATGCATGGTAGAATAGGCAGTCTTTGCTTTTGTAAAAGCTTTTACTGATCTCCGTAGTTCTTACATCAGCTGGATAACAGATTATTTAAAATACAAATATTCTATATCATATACTTCAAACCTGGGCTCTGAATGCAAACAGTGCCATTATCTGCTTAACAAAGACCAATTATTCAATGAATAATCAAGCTACTGTGCAAGTTCTGAATGACTATAATATGTTATTTGATAATATGGTGTCTTCTGACCCAGACAGAGCTGCCTACAGCCTGTAATTAAAGGTTTCACATACACTATGTTCCTCTCTTGCCAAACGCTGTTCACGACGTATGCTTTATATACCCAGTGAAACTAACAGAAAAACAGTCTATTTCAGAGTGAAGTGCTTTGTTAAACCATTGAAACAAAACCAATATACAGTCCCCAAGATCAGATGTTCTTCTAGGGAAGGAAAGTACCACCACCTGTTTTCCTCCAATATCAAATTGTCCATTTTATTATTTAGTATTCTGAACACTGGTCTTCCCTTTTTCTGTCTTCATTCTATGACAAAAACCCTCTGCATTACTTCACAACAGCATCACAATCTCGATCTGTACTTTGTTACGTTAGGCATTACCTGAAGAGAAAGCTCCTGTCCCACATAGTCTAACAACAGAAAGTGAGTATGTTTTAAAGTGATTTTTAAACCCCATGAAAAGCACAAGCACTAAGGTACAAAGTCCTCCCTCCCAACAACATCAACTGTGCAAGCCTGTATTTCCCAGTCAATTTATCCCACGTACCTTAATCCTTGTTTGGAGGCATGAAACAGAAGAAAGCCTCACTTCACATGTTCACTCAGTCTATGCAATCTCTCCACCAAGGCAAAGTGCCGTTAACAGTGCTTTTAGATGAGGATGTGGATCATTTCTCACTAGATTATACACTTACTTCATTTAACCCAGCCAATATTAATCAGGTACTAGCTGATGCCAGTCACCTAGGTACCCTGAGAACTGGCCACATTTCCAAATGTGTCAACCAACCAATTAGTCTTTGTGTGCTAGTTTGCTGTAGCCAGTGCTATCACATTCACATCTTGGCAGGCTCCCATCTACTTTGAATGCAGTCCCTTCCCTTCCCCCCAAAAAGGGAAATCATCTTAAAGAAGTTCTCCAAAAGTAACAAGCCTATCTAATCCTCAGAGTGAAACAATGCATTCAGATTGGGTACAACATCCAGACACTAAAGGAAAAAGGACCAAGTGTCTTCCTGTACTCTTCTTCCCAAATTTCAGAAGAGTACAAAGGAGTTGCTGAAGAGCATTTTAATCAAAAGAGAATGTAATCAAAGAAAAACAAAGCCCACCCTTACAACTGGATAGTACATAGCTCAATATTCAAAGGGCTGTAAGAGTATCTGAGGTCCTATTCTTCCAGCTGTTGAGGGAACCTTTTGCCTGTCATAGCATAATTGTTTTTTCAGTGGTACCCTTTTAGATGCCTAGAAGAAAGTTGAGTTATTACAATTTCAGTGTCAGTAATATGAAATCTGATGACAAAAACCTACACATACTAATGCTGTCAAAGGCAGGAAGGCTTCTCTTTGCCAGTGTTGACCCCTAACACATAGATACACCAAAGTATCTGTATACACCCAAAATGTACAGGACTGAAATTAACAAAGATTCTTAGAAGTTACAAACTTAGTCACTTAAAAAAAGAAAGTACTACTGACCACTGAATTTAGTATCTGCTATGCTTTTAAATAGACTATGTTACAAGCAGCTTGTGCTAGGATACAAAAATGTCGACAGACTTTTTAATTACATATATATGGCACTAGCTATATAACTAAGGCTTTCCTAAGCATCTATTATCATTCACAATGTTCTCATTAAAATGTATTTAGATTACAAATCCTCTGGGACAGGACTTGTCTTTTATCTGTACTTAACAGTCTACAGCACAAGGGTCCCAGTCTTTTTTGCTTTAAATACTAGCATAGCACAACTATTTTTTTAATGTAGAAGATGGAAAATATTCAGAAAGCACCTTATTTGTTTGTCCTGTGTGCTTAATTCCCATTTACAGTTCAGAATAAACACTTCAGCTGTCATTCTATTAACAGTTTTACCTACATAAGAAATCCGAGATGGGGCCAAATTTGCCTGCATAATGATTTCACAGTAAGCGGCAACCAGATGGACAGCACTCTGCCATATGCTCCCCTTTGCTGAAAGGTGGAAAAGTGAACAAATATGAAACAGGAAAAAAAAAAAAAAAGGAGGGAGAGCAGGGAGACAAATATCTCTGCAGTATGCCTGCTAATTCATGCATACACCCTTTCCTCACAGAGGCATACACAAACTTCTCTCCCTCACACACCTTTGGAGATGAATTGCAGGGAAGCAGTGGCAGTGATAAGGGAGCAGCTGTTGTCTCCAGCACAGTCCTCGTCAGGCAGGTACATATCTGAGCTGCATCTAGCAGCGCCCCATCCCTAAGAAGATCCACTGAACTAGTACACAGGGGGAAAAAAACAACACCAAACCAGCACCACCCTAGCCCTGACAAAGTGAAGTGAACAAAGACTTTTTCCAACACAGCACCAAGAGCCAAAGGCTCAGAATCCGTGCCTGCTCTGCAGCCTCTGAAATTCTTTTTGCCCAGAGATAACGTGTGTCAAAAACTCTTAAGCAAACCTTGATGCTACTTGAGTCTTACACGGCTCTTTCAGTTGAAACAGACAATCTGGTAATATTATAATGTCTCCAAGGAATACCTGCCCTTTTGAGCTAGTCCTAAAAATAACACTTTTCAAAGTTAAACATATCTATTTAATTACACTGCTGCTCTCTGCTCAGAAAGTCCTCCTTAAGACCAAACAGGAAAAAAACAAAAAAAAGCATTCACATTTCTGGAGGTGGCAGCTGGTAACAGAAGTAGTAAAGCAGTAAATACATGCAAGAAAAATCTTTATGCTGGTGTGTTGGGCTTTTTTTTTTTTTTTTGAGACACTTGTGCAAGTTAACATGTGAACCTTGACCCATATCTCACTTTCTTGTTAAAAAGTTGTTTTCAAAGCTGTCTAATTTTATCATTCCAGATAGGAATGCAATTATTTGCTAGATGTGAGTTGTAAAATCCAGGTAGGTATTACATACAAAGAAAAGTTAAGAACCGCTTGCTAGCTGAAACACATCACATGCCTCATGTTTACACCCTGGATCTTTGTTAACTTTAATTATTACAGACAGGAGCTCTTTAGTTCACTTTAAGAAGAGCCTTCTTTAAATTTTTACCATTGGCTAAATCAACTGGCAGTCCAACTGGTCTACTTTTCTGTAAGAAGTTATTTGATAGACTTGAACTAAAGTATTTAAGGCAAAATACTAAAATAATTCAACAGCAACAGTCTCACCAACTTCAGTAAAATTTGTATTTTGCTATTTTTATACATGAATTTTCATTTTCTATTAGTGGAAAAAGCTGGTAGGCACCTCAAATATCAGACACGTAACACTTTCCACTACAAAGGCTTTTGCAACTTTTTTTGAGAAGCTCTGACACTTGCCTGGTTTGCAGGCTGCCTTTGAAGTTCCTTGGAATAGCAGAGATGCTTTGTCTCATGGCAATCCATTCAAACCTAACTGAACTGTTTCCCTATGCCTGCTTGCTTTTTTTTATCGAGTATTTGGTGGGCTCTCAAAAAGAAAATAATTCAATGGACATGAACTCTCCGCAGGCGATGGGCAGGCAGCTCACACCTCTGCGAGGACAGGGGCAGACAGTGTGCCATGGAGCACGGACAGGCTGCTGAAGCACAAAAGCAGAGCAGACAGACAGACAGCAGAAAGGAAAGGAGGGTGAAACAGGTCAGGCTTTACCCACCATCTCCCCAGATAAGGCACAGACCTTGAAGGTCCTTCCTCGTTCACAAAATAACAGCCCCTACCAAGTAAGGCAATTACCTGAATTAGGAATCACTACTGAAGGCTCAAATCCCACTTAGGGATTTGTTAGGGTCAACAAGGGAAGTTTATACCTCAATATAATATTATTTTACTAAATCAAACCAATTAAACACCACAAAATTAAGAAGTTTCACGTTAGAAACTAATTTGCAAGAAGGTTATTCGGGTTGAAAGTTAAGCTCTTGAAAATTAGGAAGCATCATATTTAAAACAGCATATGACTTAAGCTCCATTTGCATCAATCCTCTTTTTAACTGTTAAGATCACATACTGTTTTTCCTGCCAATCATTGCCTCCTTCAGTGATTGGGGTGGCTCACAAAATAGAACTACATCTGCACAACCCTAAAGTGGACATTCCCCAACTTACAGGTCTGATTTGCAATCAAAGTATTTGAACATACATTTTAAAACATAGTTTCATTTGTAATGCTAGGGGTGCACATGGTGCCTTACATGATGCAAGGAAAGATACAGCAATTGCCACAAAAAAAACCATCTTAGTTGAAATACATCAAAGTGACACTGAACCCTAGACAAGATAAAATGAAAGCAAAACAGAGAGCATCTTTATGATGAAAATATTATGATTTTGAATCAAGCAATAAATAAGCTGATATTGCATTTTATAATGCTTAGTTGATGACAAAAGTATTATTAGAAAACCACAGTTACTGGAGTTTACAAGAAGGCCTGTCTTTCATTATACTCATGCAAAACCAGCGATTTCAACAGGATTACATGGATATTACAGAGCTCGTTGTGACCTTATAACTAAATTAAGAATTAAACCCTAATACATCACTCTTGTCAAGCCAAATCCTAAGCCCAGCAAATAGGTGGGCTGAAATATGACAGAGCAACTGAAATAAACCCAGCCTCTGTCCCCAGTGCACCATCTGAGAATGCAGTGGAAAGCTTTCCACTCTCCTCGGGCAGGAACCTCTAGAGCCAAAGAATGCACAACAGCCAAGTTCTACCTCACAGACAACAAACTCACATTTTTTATTTTCTCTTGAAAACGGAATTTCACTAAGTATGCCCACATCCACCTACACTACAAAAATACTCCTAGAAGTATTGAGACAGAGCTTGGATTTTTTTTTCTAGCCAAAAAAACCTGTGAACTCCCCATTTTCAAACACTGTAGATTCCAGACTTGCCCCTTGTATTATTAAACCTAGCAAGTGCATGGCAAATGAGTTCCAACAGCACACAGTATCAGGCTAGAACCAATGAGCAGAGAAAAAGGAGGAATCGAATCATGGTCTTCCTCTCACACGTTAACTAGAAACAAAAATTCTGCAAATAGCACTTAGCTGACACTTTTGGTGATAACACACGAGGTAGAAGGGAGTCCAGCTCACTCTTGTGTCAGTATCAGCCCTGCTGTGTTCAGAGCGATGAAGTATTTTGTCTGTTAAGTAATCCCACTGTCCGGGAAGCAGATGAGTTGAGCACTGTTATACTGACATAACACCCCATTTGTTGCTTTTGCAGAGTATGCAGACAGTTTTCTACTGCATAACAAGATCAGTTAATTGCTGGTCTATTGCCACGTAATGCAACTAATTTAAATTAATACTGATGATATGTTGTAAGTAAATTTTAGTCATACCAGGATCTCACAGGGCTATCCAGTTTCTCCCCCTAATTTGGATCTAATCCCATGTAATAACACTGATAGCACGCTCCTGATCTTGCTTGGGGTTTTGCTAGTTCTGTCCCTCTGAGCTAAAAGTAATCTGTGATGCAATATTACTGCAGAGTCTAAAGCTGCAGTGTATAGACCATCAGAGACGAAACAGCAAGCTGCCAGGTAGCCAGGTTTCAGGGAGTCACCCCTGAACCCAAGTTGGAGTAATAACACAACAGTACCTGGGGCCAGGAAAGGGGAAGCATAATTAGCTGTATGCATCTTTTACGGGGCACCTTCAGAACTGCAATTGTGCACACACCTAACGAACCTTTGGGAACAGACCCAGTGACAGGGAGAACAGCTACACTGTGCATTATGTTCTGCATTTATGCGGTCAGTCACAACCTGAAAATACTTCAGCTGAGTAGCAGGCTTGCACTGCAAGCATACATAGCTCACATCTTAATTTTCTTACTGACCTTTTCACAAAGCGGTTGGAGTTAAGGTATTCGTCACTCCAGCTCTGAAGCTAGCATAGCCAATGCTACTTTTGTTACGTTCTCTTTGCCCTTTGTTGTCTTCAGCACAGTTTAACAGTTACTGCCTGTGAAAAACATCTAACTTTTCGCACAACTTATACCTCTTTTTACTCTTCACGTAAAAACCCCACCTTGCCCTAACCAGAGGAAAGCCAATTTTGCAATCAATGAGTACCATCCAGGAGAGAGCTGAAAAACACCACTTTGTTCAGAAACATAAAGGAATGAGTATGTGCATGTATTGCTTCAGGAATGTGGGCTCTTTACTCAGCCGCTTCCCTGTCTGTAAGCGTATTATTCAGTGTTTAGAAACCATAACACGTTTGAAGCAATACACCCTTCCTTCTTATTCCACATCCTCTGAAAACAAGAAGTATTCCTTCCCCTCTCCGCACAGATTACACTGCCTCACAATACAGATATTGTTCACGGGATCAAGTAACCGCTTTTCCCATACAAGTTAATTGCTGCATAATGTTAATCATAGTATCTTGTTGCAAAACATTTACATCCCACTATTGTACAGTCTAATTTATAATACTCCCTACTGCCCTGATCGGACAGCTATTAGCAACCCTTTAACAAGTGTCCTGCAGGAGCTTGCACCACCTTCACAGGAACCACCAGAAAAGTGTTGACTACTGTCTCATGTGATCCATGTTCAAGTAGTAACATTTACAGCTCATTAAAAATATACAAGTTGCTTACACTTCTTTGTACAAATTCCAGTCCTAAGTCTTGTAGAACACCCAGGAAACCTGACAGTTCAATCACAAAACAGCAGTTTCTGACTGTGAGCCTGTAGCGTGACAGGTGTCCTGGGTTCACACAAATGAGGCTTCTCTGCTGACCGCAATCACAGCTGCAAGTACCCCTACATCATCACTGGCTTTACTCCTTTTATACAGACAATCTTTTGCAGCTGTTACAACGCTCTCAGGTGCATGCCCTACTTATTATAGAGCCTGTAGGTTGGTTTGCTCTCAAACCCACACAAAAGAACCATGAAATTCTGCCAGAGACACATTTAGCAGATCCTTTTCCTAACATCAGCATACTAACAAACTTAGAAACCATGAGTGTTCATGTACTGTTCTCCCCACAAGTAAAGTTACTGTGACATGCTATCCTATCACGGCACATCAACCCTCACAATTTAGATTTCACCTCTAGAGATGGAACACAAAAAGGCTGCCTGTTAAGTTTATTACATTTTTACAGAAAGCTAACTGAAAATTCTCTGGTTATGAGTAATCTAAATGGATTTTGACTTCAAAAAAGAAACTACTGTCCCTTTTCTTGTGGCAAACATTGATGCTCATCTAGGACAGAAGGTTTCCAAGAAAGGCTGCAGCATCTTATAGATGTATAGCACTCTCTCGGTGAAGAAATTGTTTGAGTGGCCATATGGCAGAGATATTAGATGTTAGGTGGGTTTTCATGCAAAGAGAGAATAAAAGCAGCAGGAATGCTGGGGCTTTGCGTTTGGGAACCTCAAGCCAGAAGCCGGCACCCCGAGCCCATCCTGAGGCGCAGGGGGGTCTGGCTGCAGGGGGCGAAGGCGACGCTGAGAGGCGACAGGTGCAGGCGGGGCGGCCCGGAGCCCCCACCGGGGACGCGGCACGTACCTTCTGCCCGCTCCGGTAACGGTCCGCCGCGCGCGGAACCGGCTGAGGGGAGATGGGGCCGGGAGCAATGCCCGCGCGCGAGCCCGCCCGCCCGCGCGCGCCCTGCCTTCCTCGCGGGTCGCCTAGGAAACAGCGGGCCGGCTGGCGGCGGAGGGAATGGAGAAAGGCGGGGGGGGAGGGCGGTTTGAAGGGGGCGCGCGCGCGTGCTCGCCCGGCATCACGTGGGCGCCGGCCAGCCAATGGTGGGCGGCGGGCGCTGTAGTACTACGGGCTGGGGAAGGCGAGGCGCGAGAGGGCGGGAACGGGCGCGAGAGTGGGGGGCGTGTCCGCGAGGTGCGCTCGCGGCGGGAGGCGCTGTGGTGAGTGGCAGACCCCGGGGACAGCGTGGCCGCTGGGAGCCCGCCGGGACGGGCCGCGGAGCTCTGGCAGCCTCATCCCTCACGGTTCCGCTGTTTTTATACAGCCCGGGATCACACAAGTGCGTGCGGAGAGAGAAATAGCAGCTGCGGGATTGCAGGATGCCGGTTAGAGGTTGTCTTGGTTCAGCAGATTGCCCTGTGCTCCTCTGAGAGAGATTACGCCCGCAGAGCTAACAACCCCCGCCTGCTGTGGTAAGCCCTGCTCCCAGTAGAGCAAATTAACTCAATGCCAAATTAAGTGCACAAAAAAAGGGAAGTGAAAAAAACCCCAAGGTTAAGAACACGCTTTAAATGGACAAAATGAAACAGAAAATACCTAAATTCAGGTTTTAATAGTTTTTCCTTCGTATTCTGGGCTGCTGCAGAACTGGCCATCGGTGATCAATGGGTGCTGGCAGCGATCAGTGATCAGTTGGTGTCATCAGTGATCAGTTGGTGTCATCAGGGATCAATGGGTGTTGGCAGCGATCAGTGATCAGTTGGGGGTGGCAGCAATCAGTGATCAGTTGGCAGTGATCAATGGGTGCTGGCAGTGATCAGTGATCAGTTGGGGTTGGTAGTGATCAGTGATCAATTGGGGTTGGCAGTGATCAGTCACTGCTGCCTGGACGATGTTCAGCTTAAAAAAGTCAAAACCAGTACTAGGAAAACTGGTTACATTGGGTTCCTGATGACCACCATGTCAAAGTAAATATCTAAACTCTTCTGATATATATTTTAATTATCTCAAAAATACTTACTGGTTTATTTCATTCCATGTCCATGTGCTAAACTGTCTCCTTTTATGCCAGTTTGTAATACGGATCTTTTGGAGCTCTGATCTGAGATTACTGACATTTGAGGGCTGACATTCCGACGGACACTGCACCTACCACTGAGATGGAAAAAAAATAGATCACGCAGTGAGAACCTTTAAGTTGTATTACATTTCAGGTCATTTCTTAGAAAGTTTAGGGATGAAACCCAGGAGTGAAAGTGCCAGAGAAGAAATCAGTAAATACACAGGTTTGGATTTTTTTCCAAGCTTGATACTGTTTTTGTAATGCAGGTGTCTTCTAAAATTTATTAATTCCCCCCTACATAAGCATTCACAAGCTCACGGCTGGAATCTCTATCTCAAAGCTACAAGTATGTAGAATTTCCTTTTAAATTTTCTCTTAAATTTACTGTAACGCCTCAAATTGTGATTTCAACATCGTGACAATTTTACCGGCTGTTTTAGCATGTAACTAATCCGAGACATACTTCAGTGGATAAAATAAAAATGTAAACCTCAAGTTTTGTTGCTGGCATTCCTAAGGTAACTCAGTCTGTTGTTGTTGTTTCGGAAAACAGCAATGGAAGGAATTTTGAACAACTGTAGTCAAAACCCTCACCTGTCAATGCCAAGCATGTTGAGGCTTGTGAGCTATTTGGCATCTACCTTCACTTCTGCCGTTTATTAGAGCTCCTTGACCTTGTGGCTATCACATCTTCAAAGAAACTCTCAGTAAATTTAAGCAACGTGTTGTCTTTATACAAGGACTCATCTTGAATCTCCACTTATTTCAGGCAGTTCGATGGACTGTTTTCTGAAGCCTGATGATTTTCTCTGCTAAAATCAGTGATGAGCTTCATGTCATAAAGGTGTTAGAAGTTATCACCTAGATAAGAAATAAACAAGACTGTTTTTAACAAGACTTCAATACAGTTCCTGGCTCTTGGAGAAAATAAGAGGTGTAGACTACTAACTGCTCCATAGATATCGAGGACATATCTCAGAAGGAAATTTATGTTTAATTAACCCACTAAGCAGATAGTGCAATTTTAAAATTTTCTTTCCCCTTCGTTGTTTTCACGACACAAATATTTGAGCTCAGTATTGAGGCAGAATGAGATTTTACCTCTTTCAGATTTTAAAAAAGAATATATAATGCAGTAAAATCCCATTCGTGAAGACAGCTGTAAGGTGCAACTTAATCTAAATGAACAAACAGTGTATATTTGAAATAGCCCTGTGACTGAAATGATCTTTAATTTCAGAGAGAGTTTGTATAGAGATTAATTTTAAGAATGTTTGGATAGCAAAGAACCATAAAACAAAACCCAAGTCATTTCTTTTTATCTGCCTGTGCTCATTAAGACTTTCAGTTATCATCTTTTGGGGATACTGCATCTCATGGATGCTTAGAACAGTTAACCATTAAAAGTACACAAAAACAAGCAGCAATAAGGATTCTCTTTTAAATAGATGGGGGTTAAAGCACCCAGGTTCATGTAAAGACAGGTCTAACGAGGTCAAAACACTTGTTCCATTCAGCCTCCTGTATGGTCAGATACTAGCACGTATTTTTCCTAAAGAGCTGAACCCACTGCAGTTTTGGGTCAGTCCTCAATTTGCTTAAAAATCTAATATCAGTTCCCCCAAAAAAGAAAAAAACCTGTATTCTTTCCCCCACTGTTTTAGTGCCCAAGAAGCATAAGGGTGTGCAAATTTTCTTGTGTGGCTCACTTTTATCCTATGCTACAGAATAGTAACCAAGTATTTCTGTCACGTTTGCAGGGTTCAGTGTGACACACACATGCACGTACAGTTCATGCTTCATTCAGCAAAGCGCTTGAACATGCTTTAAACTTAGGGATTTAGGATGTGGTTAACTCTGAACATGTGCTTTAAATCCCTTCCTAAACCAAACCCCTTGTTAACAGATGCAGACTATGAAAACACAGATGCGCAGGACTTTCAAGTAATTGAAGAGGCTGAAATAGTATATATCCATAACACAGGTGACCTGACTTCAGTGTACAGGCTGTAATCTTTCAAATGATGTATTGTTATTATTAATATGAGTTTGGATGACAAAGATGGGGGGAAAGGGTAGAACTGAAGTATTTTCACCAAGCTGGCACAGAGCAAAACAGGCTGTATTTTAAAATTCAGATTAAAATATTCAAACTTGATACAGAAAGTAATCTTTCATGAACTCCCAAGGTGCCTGCAAGATAAGCCTTTGAGCAGTTGTAGAAATGGATTCTTATTTTCTGTGAGCACAGGCATCAGCTGGGTCTTAAAAGAAGACACTGAGTTTGGAAAGCATTAGGTAGAGGCACAAATGATCTCATGTTCCAAGCACCAGTTCAGTGCACAGACAAATGTGAGCAAGTTAGAATTAAGTTTGGCAATAATTTCTGCTATAGCATTTAATTTCCTTCATAACATATCAGCTTACTTTTCTAATGAGATAGAGTCCAACTTACTCTTTTTAGGACACTGATACATCCTTAAACATCTGTTCAGAGTGCAACAAACGCCCCAGAGAAAAACATTTACATAAAAATATACAACTGCCTAATGATTTATTTTTCAGTCTTTAAAAAACCCCCAACAAACCACAACCCCGAATGCTGTCTCTTCTGAAAGTGACCTGTAGGCCCAAACTGCAATACTTATTGTCAGAATGTATAGAAGAGAACTATGCACACACCCATACATCCTCTTGGGTTGCTTAGGAAGTATTTTTACCCTCTTCCTTCACCCATTTCCTTGAAAATGCAGATGACAAAATTTGAAAAGAAAGAATTACTAGTAGCCTCCTTCAAACTCTCTTGTTCTCTGCAGTCCTCTTATAAACAGAATTTAGTACCTGTAGGACCATTAATCCTAGTCCAAACAGCTGATAAGGTGCATAGCACATCCCTTGAACACATAGATGCAGCAGAAAACTGTCAGCTTGTGCCAAGGAATTTTCTGCTGGATTGCTGGATTTAAGCATCTCCTGAAAAGCTTCAGCTTACACCAGTAGCAGCACCAGAGAGATAGTGAGATGCAGACCAAGAAGCTGAAGGAGATGCGAGATCACCTTTTTGCAGTAGCAAAATCAAGTTGTTTTGTCTGTTCAAGGACCCATGTCCTAATTAAATATGGAAAAGGAACTAGTCTGAAATTTATGTTATACATCCTAGTTATATTTTCTGTTATGAGAGCTATTGGATATTATACAATTTTGTGACACATTCTGAGAAAAGGGAAAGTAAATTAAAAAGGACTGCTTGCTCCAATAAAATACAAATTTAAATCAGATTTTTGACTGCTGCATATTGTATTTTTATGATGCAATTTATTTATACTACATTATGTGGCTGTTTTGAATTCAGCAATAAATTGTAGTACTGGTAACCCTAGAAAACTATGCAAGCAATTCTGTGAGCATAACGGGGTGTTACCCGATTCTGTACTTGGCCTCCTTGTGCATGTTTGCTTTTGCTGTAACCTCACCCACATTGCATTGTATGTAAATTTGAAGCCTTTTTAACAGCACATAGAGAATCCAGGTCTTGACTGCTAAAAATAACCATATCTTCAGATGATTTATTTCTTTTAAAAGCAGGATTCTCGCTCTGAAGTGAATCGCGTTGGTTTGTTCCTTGGTGCCACACACACTGTTACCTGTGCTTGGTTGTGTATATAGAGCAAGGAGAGCTGCGCACCTGTGAGACGGCCCAGGAGGACAGCCTGTGGGTGGGGACCTTGCTGTCACTGCCCCGGAGCACAGGGAACTGCCGTTTTACCTTTTCTTGCATGGACAGGACTTAGAAGAGCTGGAGAAGCCATTTGAGGTCACATTAAAACCAGAGCTGTCTGCTTGTACAGTAAGTACAAATGCGCCACACCTTTTGAATTGGGCCTCTGCAGCAAGTTGCCTTTCTCTACTAAAAGCTGAAGTACAGGCAATTATTTCTGGGAGAGCTGGTAATTTATTTTATTTGATCGTTTAATAGGAAAAAATCTTTCTCCAATATTGGAGAGTTTGCTTAAATATTTGCTTTATGTACACATTAAAGTATAATTAAGAAAAAAGAGCAAACATTAAAAAATAAGATTTTTATTGTGTTAGGCGTAATCAGTAACCTGTTTGGCACAGTGCAACTCAACTATATGTTACAAGAAAACAGAATATAGCAATGTTGGATGTTCTAGAGTTGGCATGTCTAAAGAATAGGATTCTTTTTAGCAATGTCAAGTGAAGACTGGTTTCTGTCCAGGCAGAGAGTTTCTAGTTCATAGTTTAAAATTAATTGTACAAGTCTTGACCTTGCTGAGTTCTGCTAAATTTACGGTCTATATTACTAATTTCACCTGACATCAAGAGAGGAGAAACAGTCAAGTGAAACACACACATTCTTGTTTGTGAAATGCAAGAATTCCACCACCAAGACCTTACCTGACTGAGTAATCACCAGGCTGAGGATTGGTTCCATTGCATGCACTGACTTTCATGGTACAAACGTCAGTTTAATTTGCTGAGAACTTAGATTGCCTAAAAGCATCAGGTATTACAATTCCCAGTAAGCATGGCAGTTTGAAGAAAGTATTCATTGTTTAAACATGCTTTAGTGTGAGTTTGATTTTAGTCTGTAGCACTGCCCTCAGGAGTTCACTGAACTTGACACGACATTTGAATGTTTGCCATTAACTGTGAAGTAATGGAACTTACATATAACAGTGTATTACTGTCGAAGTACAACCAATGTCTGAGCAGCAGCACTGAAAGACGCAGCCCAATAGCTATTTCTTCAGGGGGAGAAAGTCACATGCTAAATTTCCATGTTTGTCTTTAGGTGCCGTTTTAAAAGAATAGCCTCTGATCAAGGACAAGAATTGTTGTCGGAATAATATGCGAACAGGTAACATCTTCCTAGTCTCTTTATGTGGATATGTATACATATATAATAAGAATTCATTGAAATTGCATTGGTTTTGTCAACTGCCATTGGGACTGTCACAACTGCTCCATAGGGCTGTCTTCACTTACTAGTCAGCAATCTAGAGTTCACCACTCAGTGGTATAAATTCTCTGAAAGAGATGTTTGCTTTGATCAGTCCTAATATTTTACAGTTTGTGATTGATTAGCATGCAGTCCAAAGCTGCTTATAAAGTGAGGAAACATGCATCAGCCCCTTTTATCTTCTGTCAACATTTCCCACTCCTTCCCCTTCCCTTCCCTTTTAGCAGACTTTAGGATTAGAGAGTCTGTAATATTTTAGCCTCTGGACCAGGCAAGACAGCCGAGTTAACATGTGGATTATCAAGGCTGGCTTGGTTCTTTGGGGGTTAAAGTGGTGTTCAGCCTTTATTTGTTTTTCTTTTTAATAGATAGGACAGTCAGGTTACAAAAGTTTAAATGCAAACAGACAAGATAGTTTAGGGACAGATTTTCCTGCATGTTCTCAAAAAGAATAATTGAGAATTAGTGTATGTAGAGGCTGCTGTTACCCCTGCCAGTTTGAAGTATTTAGTTTAGAATTGGAAAGAACAATCTTGTTTCATTCCTCTTCCCTTCTCCTCTCAGCAAAACTTGACTTTTTAAAAAAGTATCTTTTATGTCCTACTTCTCTGTTTAATCTCTCACATAGGAGGATGTATCAAAATACACACAGAGGTATACGTGTTGGTAGAGTTTCTATAGTTGTATTACTTGAAAAGCAAAGTCTTTTGTATTTTTTTTAATTGCCTATCATCACTTGGCTTGTTAAACTTTTCTATCTTGATTAGGGTAGTCTGAATGTAGTGTATACATTTGACTTTCAAAGTATACAATTTGCATTTTTAGATTAATATACTGTATTGCCTTACCTCATGAAAAATCATGGCTTAGTCACTGATGCAAATGTAATTGGGTTTTAGCTTGTACTGAGCCCCTCCTGATTCTCCAGTATACTCCTTTGCATCATTGACTATAAATTTAAAGGGATAAACTGTTGCTTTCATCCTTTCCTGTCTATAAATACAAATCTATAGCTTTCACATCTGATCCAAACTATTTCATTTCAGTAAAGTAAGCAAATTTTTGTACTGTAGCAAAACCTGCTACTACTAGTAATTAGTAGTATTTTATTTCAGTGTTAGAGCATCCTGAATTTTCTTTTATTCCCTTTCATAATTCTGTCATCTACTTTACATGGTATTATTGTATTAATTTCAGTAAGTAGTGGCAAAATATTAATACACAAAACAGAACTAATGAAAAGCACAGTTGGATGGAAAATGGGGCACCTGATCTACATGGACATAGAATTTTCATGGAATATCACATTACTGGTAAAAATTAAGGTTACCATTTTTCTCTTAGCACTGGAAAGTCTAGCTCTAGAAAGAAATAGCCTATGGAGAAATTGTCTGTAATGACAATCAAAAAGCTTTAGAAGGCTTCTGAGGCACTTTTTGTTCTCTCTCTCCACCTGTCTCACTTTTCTCTAATAGTCCTGAGGTATTTTGCCAGAACAGAAATGTCTGGTTGGGCTGCAGAGCTGGTCCTTAACACACAGATCACACCATAACAGCGAGAGAATCACTCTCCCAAATGTTCTGAGACCTGAATGACTTGAGGCAATTAGTTTTCTTCAGTACTCTGCCACTATGCCAGTGTGAGACAGGCCTATTTCTGCATAAAGATGAAAAAAAGAAATAGAACCATAAGGCAGGATTTTAAGGAGGTTAACAAGTTCTTAGTAATTCTCATGAGAATTTCTTTGAAGGCTTTCCACGAGCTGTGTAAAGGGGTTTTTCTGTGGGGCCTACCTTCTACTACCTCACTTTTTCATCTGGTAGAATTTCAACAACACTTAACTCCCTCAGATGCTTAATAGAGTTGAGAGCAGGTCAAAGTTGAGTTATGCTTTTTCTCTCTCATGATTCTTGTAATTGTACAGCTATCCTGATACACTGCTCATCTATTCAATATCCTCTCTTCATTAGGGAAGGATGTAGCCTTCAATGTAATTACACTGTCACAGAAGTTCCACTGTTATGTTTGAATAGATTAAAATAAATAATTTCTAGTTCTTGCTTAAAAAAACTGCTTGGTTTTTTCTGTTGATTCTTCTTAAGAACACTGTATAGAAAGTATCTTCTGTACATAAATAATGAGACAGCAGAATTCTTATTTTCAGAACTTCTGCGAGAAATAACAGCAAAAATAACACCTAAAGTGTGAGGTAACACATGATTCTCACGCTTGTGATGTCAGGAGACTGCTCTATTTTTCTTTTGATTGAGCTATTGTGTTTTCATAATGCATATATGTATAATGAATTAGTGATGCATTAAATGTATCATAAATATATGCAGTCCAGCTTCCAAATTCAGACTGCTTTTGAAAAAGAGTGAAATGGTAGAGTTAGACATTCTATTTAAGCATAAACCAGACAACTGCTGCCATGAGTGCCAACCTTAGCGTCCTGTGTTTGAGGTTTTATTAGAATGCCTGATTGTGTTTCAAACACTAACAATCCATAGAGGAGGCCTAGCGAGGGAGAAAAAAAGCCTTTATGAGAGCTGTGGAAATTACATTGTAAAAGGCAGTTGTCTACTTCAGTGACACTTGATAGGCTAGATCCTGCATCGCTCGTTAAAAACCGGCGTGGGAAAACTTGGTGGTGTCTAACTGTGCTATAATCCAGTTCTTAATACTGCCTGGAGCAGCCTCAGAACATCCTGGTCCACACCTGAGACTATCCTGAGTTTCCCTGCGCTGACTCCCACTCTCTCACAGAAGCTATTTAAGCTAAAGATAGTTTGTGCTGCTGGGACAGGACAAACCAGACTTCATGAGAATCACTGTACTCAGTACAGATTGTGGTCATGAAAGGGAAATGAAGTAACAGGGAATTCAAAAGTTCCTCTCACTGCAAGAGAATTTTGCATTTATACATATGGTTTAGGTGCTTCACCTCTGATGTGGTGATAAATTTGTCATCTTTTTGCATATCGTTACATGAAACAATTTTGCATGACAGATCGTGCTCTGTGTTGCTGGGCTGGAAGGCACGACAGATACTTTCTTTGTTCATGGGGTGGTTTTGTTTGTGTGGGCTGGTTTGTTCTGGTGGGGATTTTTCTTTGGTGGATGGGGTTTTTTTAAGGACGCTACCCTCACTCCCCAAAAATACAGTTGAGATCTCCTTTTATTGATAAAAATACAGCAGTCTCTGTTTTTCTCTATGTTTGTTTTCATCTCATTTTTAAGATCATGAAGAACTCTGTGGCACCAGTTATGGATCTTTCTGTCTAAATGGAGGGATTTGTTATATGATTCCTACTGTATCCAGTCCATTCTGCAGGTCAGTGAAACTAAGGTTAATGTGTTTCAGTGTTGGACGGTAGCTGGCTAAAGACTCTTTCCCCATTTTGCTTCTTTAAGAAATTACTGTTAAAGTGGTATATAAAAGAAAATACCTCTTACCTATAGCAGTTCCAAATTCAGTAATTCATGCCCAGATTACTTATCCAGCTTGCGGAGACACGACCATCTGGGAAAAATGAATGTGTATAGTTGTGCAGCAGTACTCTTCTACATATGCCATATTTTCTCCCCTCATTACAACACAGAAAGGAACAAAATACCCTTTGTCTTACGGAGCACAGACTGTAGGAAACACGTTCAGAAAGGCAATGTACATGCCCAGTTTTTCTTCCAAATGAATTATATCGCAAAAATTCTTACAACATAAAATGGCCTGACCTGAACAAAATGAGGAGGCACAAAACGGCGTCTAATCTTTTAAGGGGAAAAAAGAATGTAATTCAAGTGACAGCCAAAGGCTACTTGGTAAAGGCAGCAAATAGAGGTATTTCTTACACCACTCATTTATGGGGCTGTTTTTCTTTTTGAAGCCCATGTATCATGCTGGAAAAGAAGCACTTCCTAATCTTGCACATGGAAATGCTTCCTGCATAAATATAGCCCTATCCTTGTATTTTCTCATTTACCAAGATACAAGAAGATGCTAAATTAAATTCTGTTTTTTCACGGTTCTGCATTTACTAATTCTGAGTTATCACTCATCAAAATAAATAATGGTTAATTTAATGGGTTTAGTTAGCATAATAATAGGTGTTCAGACACCTATTACATACACTTAAGGATATTACCTCTTTTTCTTCTGTGCTCCCTCTTCAATCTTGATGTACAGCTAATGTTAACTGGATCAACACCTGGAAAAGGAAACAAAGTCTTTTTTTAAGATGTCTCATTAAATTCTTTCTTTTGTTTGGGACAGTTCAAACATTTAAACTCAAGCATGTAAACTCATCTAGTAGATGAGAAGAGGCAATGTTTTGGTAAATGCTTATTGTCCAATGTCATACAATAAATCGGATCCAGAAGTGAGGATAAAGCTCGGAAATGCTGGATGATGATGATGTTTTATTCTAAATGCTAAGCCTTGCAAGCTTATGCAATGTCTGATAAATACTACACACACAAAAAATGAAACACATTGAAATACATGTTGGGTTTTTTTCTGGAATGGATCCCATATTATAAATGAAAATAGAATGGTTAGACCAAACAGCATCAGTTACACAACTTCAAAGCACCCCCTCAACTATTGTGTGATGAGGAAGGTGGATTTGATGTAATAAACGTAAACATGAAGAAGCAAATATTCAGAACAGGAATGTTCAGGGGCACAAGCGAGGCAGCATCAATAATTTCCACTTTAAAAGGGCTCCAAATTAAGTAATTTGTAATTCAGGTACTAGAGGAATTTATAATCTGCTGAAGCAGAAAAGTAACATCTTAAGAGCATTTCTGTTATACTCAGGCAATCTTACTGCATTTAAATGATCAAGTACTTTTCTTCTGTATCTAGCAGTTGATTCTGAAGTTATATGGGTTTAAATAGAAGCATTCTATTTAAGCATGTCCTCATTCTAAGCATGTTCCTTAATCAGTCAGAGGAGGCTAATTATAGATGAGAAAGGTTTTGTTTACACACAGATATCTTAGTAATCAGCAGTGATGTGAATAGAAACAACAGAAAAAAATGCATCACTATTCAGCAGAATCCAGAAAAATATTTGGTGCTTTGAAACTTCAAGACCGGCATCATCACGCAATTGCGCAAGGGTTTTTTTGATGCAGGTTTCTGCCAAATCCCACCTAAAGCTTCCAAGGGCTCTCAGATCATCTCCCACCAACAGAAAGATGGAATCAGTTTTAGAATCCAGGGCTGAATGATCATTAGTACTGCATTGGCTCAAAGAGGGAAATGGAGCAAGAAAAACTCTAAAAATACCTCAAAACACACTTGCCTTGACATGCTACTTCCTTACACAGATGCGTTGTGCTAATCATCGTTAGTCCAGCTTACCTAATGCAACAGCATTGGAAGTCATTTCACAACGTGTCTATGACAATTGCATCATTCTTTAGAAATACCTACTTTGTAGCATGTTAACAAACTAAGAGCTGCTGTTTACTTTTGGAGTTTCAGTTATTTTGCTCATTCAGAAATGGATATATACACACATACATAGAGAATGGATATATAGACACGAGACAGACATTTAATAGAAACAGAACATTGGTTGGCCCCTCTCCCCTACACAACATTAGCAGACTTTAAATCCAGCTGACATTTGTTAAAATGTGAAGTTGCTCAGCTGCCATCTTCCCTCCTTCCTTTCCTAACAATGAGTTACTGTTCTCAGCAGCAAAAAGCACACCTGTCACCATAAGCAAGATGAGCTTCAAACCCAGGAATGCTCACACACTAAATAAACATGCAGCAGAATGGAGAAGGATGGAAAAGCAGCTGCCTCAGGTGTATCATAAAACACGAGGCTGAAAGCTGTTTGCCTCAGCACCTGATGTGCAGCTGTCCCATAATCATTAATTAATGCTGTGCAGATTTAAGATTATGTCGTCTGAGCGGAAGCTCTGGTATTTCCATTTTGTCTTACACATGGCAGATTTCTGAGAGCCTTCTCTCTGCATTTCAGACAAAATACAGATGGTATAAGAGCACACAAACACAGCTCCTCTGCTGCCAAGGGCAGCACACACAGAAATTAACAGTGATGCTCTCCTTCTGAGGAAGGAGCAGGCTAAGTACTGCCAGGGACAGAGGTGGGCCTTAGAAACATTCCCCTGAAATTCCTGGGTATGGGTAAAGGGTATCTCCACTTTACCCGCATATTAACCCATATGTTAGTGTTTTGTCTCCAGCAGAGCTCCTCTAGTAAGTTTACATACAACAGTTGAGGCTGGCTGATCTCATCTGACAGGAGGAGTGGGCGTGTGTGCATGCGTGTGCAGGCATCTAGGAAAGCAGAAATCTGGATGTGATATGAAAATGGGAGATTCTAGTCTCACAGCTTTGAAGGCTGTTGTCTTTCAACTCTGACTGAATTGGAAATTCTAATTTCTTAGAGGAAGAAGGACCTTTTTTCCAATTTTAAAAATCAATTTTGGATCGCTACATCCATCGTGGGGCCGTCTAAAGCCAAGAGGCAGCATGTGCTGAAGCAGCAGGCTAACAGCATGCAGATGATGTTGTGCCTCAGCAACACCTGGGCTAGTGACCACGAGACTTAATTAGTGTAACTCCCTCTAACTACAGCCTAGAAGCAGGCTTCTCTGTCTTTTGCACTCATTCAGCCAAGCGCAGGGGCACAGCTGCCTGCCATACTGACAACACTCAACTTGGGCTCCACTTCCAGGCACCCATTCCATGCAGATAAACTCTGAGTTGCCACTGACTTTTAAGTATACACTTACTATACACTGACTGTGTATAATAAGAGTGACCACCTCTAAGAGACACTAAATAGATCCCATCAGTCTGGATTATGTTCACAACCCACATGCTTGTTAGAGGCTTCTTTCCTGTCTTGCCTGCATAGGTCACTGCTGAAATTACCAGAGCTCTGCTAATGCCACAGGAAAAGCAAATCTGAGGGAGCTCCACTGCTAATTACTGATGTCTGCTTAGTTTCTGTCCCACCCATTTTAGGAAAGGATTTACAGCAGAAGCTGTTCTCCCTTTTGGTGCTCTTAGAGCATCAGTTGCTTCTGTATTCAGCTTAGTCCTTCACCTGTTTGTCAATGAGCACTGATGACTTCATAAAAGCTTGTGCAAGCCAGTATTTGAACATAGGGATTTTCAGAAGTGCCCTGGCTGTTGGTGGGGTCACATTCACTATAATTTTGATTATTTAAATGTAACCTAAAGATACTTTATCTCAATTTCTCTGTTTCTATGAACACCTCAGTAATTTTTAGGTTATGACAGTATTTTCTACGTCACAACAGTTCTCTGATCCTAGCCTTTTACCTAATCCTGTGTGCAACTCTCTTCAGTGTCAGAAGGACTGTCTTTTCTTTCTCCTGCTTCATTTTTCTCTTTAGGCTACTGACTGACTCCCTTCAGACTCAGTCTCTAGAACTTTTCGATGAGCCCTAGGTTGATGCCAAAACCTATTTATTTTTTCTCACTGTATCATTTTAGCCTTGCATTATCCTCCAGTTTTCATTGGTATTCAAGAATACGTCTATGAATTTTATATTCCATTTTCTATCGCTGTTACTCTATTCAGCTCTCCAAAGCATTTCTCTCTCACTTGCTAGAGAACAATGCCCCACTCAAACTACACTTCTATTCTTAAAGTATTCTACAGTATTTCAGAAATAGGCCACTGAAATGCCACTGTACTTAGAGTAAATATCTGGAACATTATCTCAAGCAATCAGAGCAGTCTGCCTACCCTTCCTTCTCCCAGCAGTCAGACACAGTCACTTTGAGAAGTCTCACATTGCCCTTAGTGAGCGGTGGCTGTTTGATCAGTTGCACAGCTTTAATAGCTGATCATAATTGGAACTTTTTTCCTAGTGCCCAAATCTTGCACTCTATTTCCAAAAGCAAAGAATTAAAAGAAATGGCAGTAATTCTTTGTGATCAGTTTAGACAAGCAGTCCCATAACCTACAGACTGTGGGTTATGTGCTGGGGGTCACAGCCAGCGTGCAGGTGGTGTGCTCACTGCCAGCAGTTTGGCACACTTAGATATGCCAGATATCGTTCTGCCCTGGCACTTCCTCCCCACTCTGCCTTCTTATCCTCCATCTGAAATTATACCTTGCAGCTGCCAGTGGCAGTTGAGAACTTCAAGGATCTTACCAAGTTCAGCCCATTTTTCTCAGCTGGAGCCTGAAATTGCTTATGTCACAGATTATTATGACTTCAGTGCCAGAAATAGCAAGAAGGAGCAAGATCTTTAGTAATACAAATAGAGAGAGGCAAATTTGCATATATAAAAGATACATGCAGAATGTAGTTATTGAATGAAGTGCTTCCCATTTTCTGTAATGCAATAAATTTCCTGAAGAAAACTTAGCGGAGTAAGTGCAAAATATAAGACAAATGAAGATTAGTTTAGCTTCAAGCTAACTGGTTTTGACTCAATATGAGTTACTAAGCCATTTGTTTTATTTATTTTTAATAAAATATCTTCCCATTTTACCATGGTAAAACACCATGTTCAGAAGTTTTCAGAAGCTCAATCCATACAGAGAGCACAGCAGAGGAGACTTTTAGCCAGGTGTCTCCAAAGGAGGGTCCTTCACCAAACAGGTGACATTTTCTGGCACGAATTATTATGCTGCATAAATTAGGTTTGCAATGTAAGATGTAGTGTGTCTCAATGGATTCCTGTTTCCTTGATCTATTTAGCTGACATTACTAGCCCTTCAACAAAGCAAGCTAGAGAGTTACATGAAAGGGGGGAACAGAAAGCCGTATGAGAACTAGAGGGATGACACAGGTAACACTGAAGAGGTGTTTAATTAACTAAATCTGCCAGTGGAGGCGGCAGATTTAACTGCAAAGTACACCTTTATAAGGCACATTGCTAATCCAATGAATGTATTAAGAAAGATGTGGTCTAATGCATGAAAGCAGTATGGCTCAGAATACAAACTTGATGCCCAACATGCCCGATTCCCTTTCTTCCAGGAATATGAGGTAAGTGGAAATTCCGTAAGAAAACTTGCTGTGAAGCAAATAGAAACCTCGAATTGTGCCATAAGAAGTTCTGTCCCCACTTCAGACCGAAAGAAGCCTTTGTGCTTTTCATATCAGATGACAAGTTCCCTTCTAATCTGAATAAAACTTGGCTTCCCAGGTGCATTGAGAATTACACAGGAGCCCGTTGTGAGGAAGTTTTGCTGCCCAGCATCAAGTCCCAAACAAAAGGTGACCTGTTTGCAGTTTTATTGGCTTCACTTCTTCTTCTAGGAGTTCTTGTAATTGGAGCATTCTACTTCCTTTGCAGGTAAAAGTGCTTCAGAGTGCTGGAGCTATTTAATCAAGTAGAAATTTCTTCTGGTAATCATGTACTAATTATTTGAATGTAAAAGTATGTAATGAATTATCCATAAGGTTTTATGGTTATTCAGCATAATTAATGTGGATGTCTTAACTTGACGCTTGTAATATTTTACTCAATGTCTTTTCTAAGCTATTCCTTCTCTTGCTTTGGAAGAAACAGCCACACAGTACACCCATTTCTGAGAGATTTTACAGTCTACCCAGAGTCAATGCTAGCATTTTAAAAGCATTTATGTACTCCAAAGACTGAGAAGTAGAAGCAAATCACCAAAACGTTTAGGGATCAGAAACTGTTCCACTGCACTGAAGCAGCAGCCAAACCAGCTGGTGCCATTAGCTCTCAATTCCTTTACAGTTCCTGGTTTTGAAAGAAAA
This sequence comes from Thinocorus orbignyianus, assembly GCA_013400375.1. Lineage (NCBI taxonomy): Eukaryota > Metazoa > Chordata > Aves > Ciconiiformes > Thinocoridae > Thinocorus > Thinocorus orbignyianus. The sequence goes on from VXBW01004972.1 coordinate 111,777, forward strand.
ACTAAGGAAAGAGTCAAATTCAAGAATAATCCCAGGTAGATTTTTATTACCTAACATCTAGAACAAATCCGAAGGCCAACTCATTTGTTCAGGATGATCCATGTTTGAGCAGCATGAAAACGTCAGTGCTCAATAGCAAGTGCTGCAGGTTTGGTGTTAGTAGCATTGTAGGCATATTAGGACTCCTCATGAAAACACGTAGGCTGTTACTGGGATTAAGTCAGTTATTTGATGCTGTACATACATCAGTGCACTTACACCAAACCCAGACCAACTTACTCTCTGCATTTATGTTCACAAGTCAGCCTCCTGCGTCCCCTTCTGTTTTGACACTTTCTCTAAGAGCTCATTTTGCCATATACTGTTAATATGTATTTATGCCTTTATGAAGCAACTTAGAGGCCTCCAGTTCTCAGCCATGCCAGCCTTACAGCCTCTTCCTGTTACTCCCGTGCAGCATTTCTCCTTGGCTATGATAACCTGAGGTTCTTGCAATTCTGCTCTTTGCTCTCCCATAATCACATTGCCAAATCAGCCTCTCTGATCAGTGCCTTTCAGTGAGCGACCTTTGGAATAGCTGGTCTAGCTTTACCTCAGCTGCTGTCATGGAAACCCACTGAATGCCAGTTTTTCCCATAGCTGAATATATTTAGAAGAGACAGAGGAGCATTTGAAAAAAACAGAGTTTGTATCAAAAAATGCTTGTAGAGGATACCCCCTACCTTAGTAATTCTAGTTAAATTAATCCTGTCTTAGCAGCAGAACGCCACGGCAGTTGCTGGCTCAAGAGCATTGTCAGGTTACTGTAAAGTTATTAGAATAGAATGCAGCTTTAACTAACTAAAGACAAATTCATTCAAGTCTCATAGAGGTATGGAGAATATATCTTTAAAAGTAAAGCTTGTCTCTGAGAAGAGAAAAAAAGTCTTCAGAGAGCAGAGAATTTGGAGAGTGATCTCTTAAAAGATCCCTTTCCTCTTGTGTACAGTAAAATGAGAAGAAATCTGGAAACACAGTCTGCTGAGTTTTCCTGACAAAGAGCCTTGCATTGCAAAGTACAGAAGCTTAGAATAATAATAGAATGGTTTAGTTGGAAGGAACCTAGAAGATATCTAGTTCTAACCCCCAAATAATGGCAGCAATTACAGGGCTGCACAAGTCTCTTATTAGACACTTGAAAGATGAACCTCAACTGCTCTAGTTCTTTATAGGAAAGGAATTTTACTCAAGCTTTTCTTCACTGGCAGAATAAGTAGCAGGGCCTTTTTATTGGAAAAATACTAAGGGCAGCAACTCAGTCCTTGAACCTATCTTACTTACCAGACTAGCTTGAGAAATCTCATAAAATCTTTATCAACTTCTTTAGTAAAAAGAGAAGAATACAGCTAAATTTTTTTTCTCTTACCTTTACGCTTCAGAGGCTGATGTAGCACAATTATCTTCTGGTAGAGAGCACATCTGTAAAAGAAACACTTTACTTCTAACATCCCTCATCTCTTGACTGAAGTGACCAACATACAGGAGGAATCTCAAGTGGACACTTTAATCTACTGTCCTCTTTTCAGCTATATGCACAAGGATTATTGCTAGGAGCTGTCATTAATATAACTTCCTTTTCCCCAAGATTTGATCTACCACCTCTGTCATAACATTCTGGAAGAGGGTGGAACTGGGGCTCGTAACTGTTAGCTGAGAGCTTGCATCATCCTTGATTTGCCCTCGGCAGACTATATGGAATTTCAAATGTTAACAGAAACGTTGTGCTATCAAGTTTCCACTATTACACTTCATTAACAAATACGTTTGATCCAGAATGAGAAAGCAGAGAGTATTTTCCCCCTGTATGTGTGAGAGTACAGACTTCTGTGGCTCTTTCAGCACAGGATTCTGGTGCACTTTTAGTGTACGGTAACACAATCTGGAGAGATGCAGGAGAGGAGATACTAATTGCAATTTAGGATACAGAAACTGAATGCCTAAAATTATGCATCAAATCTTTTAGAACTTAGGGAATCAGTGCTCTGTTTTCTTGTCCCTGTCATCCCGTGTACCCTTCTTCCTTTCCAAGTTTTCTTCCTCTCAGGCTGCTTGGGAAAGGTTTCAGGGCCTGGCATGTGCAAGTGCATTTAATGCTCCCTGCAAACAAATCCATTCAGCATACAAGGAGGGAGAGAAGGGATTTCATTGCTCTGCTTATGAAACCAAGTCATAAGTAACAGTGAAAGTAACCCATGAAAGACAAGGGCTGCATGGGGAAAGCTCTGGGTGAGCAGTGGGAAATAATTCTCCCTTTATATTTAGCTGAGTCATCACATTTTTATCAGCCGAGGATTTATTTTTTCCAATCTGCCAACAATCTGCTGTTAAGCTGATTTCATGCTGTATTTGATTATGCACTGGGGTTCATCAGCATGGTCTGGCACGGGAAAGCAAACCTACGAGGAGGAGTAGGAGGGGGAATCAAAGATAATGAAGAAACAACCAGTATCTGAAATGGCTAGAGTGAGAACGATGGGAAGTAGAACGTAATAGCGAAAAGGAACTGAGGGGCTGAGTGAAAGGAACAGCAGAAACGGAGGGAGGGAGAAGTGGTCAAGGACTGGTGATTTACAAAAGCAGTTCAGAACTATCAAAGATAAACAGTTCTCCAGGGTTAAACCTCCTGCTGTTGCTGGAACCTGCTGCAGGAAAGGCTACTGTATGTTGACAGTCAGCAGCTTTCATTTACTTTTTGATAAAATGATGAGGAATGGTGTTGCAAAGAAAAGACTGTGCTTTTGTGTCTCCTCAAAGATAAGTGTTGCAAAATAACTCCGTATCATGCTATAGGATTCATAAGAACAGTACTGTTCACACCCAAAATAATGACCCAGTTCAGTGCATTAGCTTCCTTTGACCAAGCTTTCTCCAGGACCTGTTGTTTCACAGCAATAACCATCGCTGCTTTGTCCAAGGGGAAATCCTGGTTGTTCCAGGGCATGCTCAGCTCTGTTTGCTGCCTCCTGTAACAGCTCAGCACGTAAAACTAGTGCTGTTTCTAACTACTGGGATTCACTAGAAGATACAGCATCCTGCCAATGATTTTAGCAAAGACAGTAAAATACTTATACTGTGAATGTAAAACTTACCCATATATAAAATCAGAGCTGGTTTTATGAAGGTGATTAGCTATTGACAATGAAAACATGGCTTGGGTTGGAGTAGGGTTGTGTGTGGCTTCAGGCCCAGGGGCTGCATAACGTGTTAGCAGAGCAAATCCAGACCTAGCCACTCTATCTCAGAACAAACACACACACACCCCAGGCAACAAATGGTAGATAAAGCCTATTGTTTTGACCAGGGGAAAACAGGAAAGTATACAGAAGTCTTTGTTATTACATCGTTACTGAGGTACCAAATGGCACATTTTGCTACAAGCAACTCACCTGTCAGTACAGGTCCATCTGGCGACTGTTCTCCAGAAACATATTGTACAGGGGTTGGTGGAAGAAGGATAAGAAAGGTAGCTGGTTACTGTAGGTTCCACATAATCCAGCTTCTGGATATGGAGGTCTGAATGCCATGGGGAAACTAAAATAAACGTGCAGTTAATGTCTATACTTTATTATAAATCCGTGTTGAAATGCCAGATTATGTGTAAGAGCAGTGTGCGTTGATGAACAGGAACAGCCAGCCAAAACAACAGGGTCTAGGAATGAAGCCCTGTACGCTGTCCAAGGCAGCAGACTGTGTGGAGGAGGTAGATCACCACAGGACACAAACTGGACAGAAAGAACAGCTCATGACTCTTCTCAAGAGAGCAGATGTCTAATTACTATTAAAAGAAAGGGAAAGAAACAGCAACAAAAGATAAGCTCTATTTGAAAGTGCTGTTTCTCCTCAAGATAGTGTGGAAAATAGCACATTGGTGATAGTTAACTTACAAATGCTGAGAGTTAATGATAAATTAAGTAATTTTGTGGTATCTACTAACTGCTTATATAAAGACCTGAAGAATCCAAACAGGAACATTAACTTCAGGAGAGAAGCCACGTAGTTCTGAGTGCTGTTTCTGCCTCTGGTGTCTACTCTCCCTCAAATACATGCTTCTCAAAACCATTCAGTATCCATTAGAAAGTAATTGCAGAAGGTCCATGTAACTTTTTTTCAGTGCAAGCATCATTCAATTAACTTGTCTCTTACCTGATAATATTTTTTCACTCTGTGTACATTTTTTTTTCTCCCTGTTGCCTCTTTGTTTCATCCGGTCAGGAAAGCTTCCATCCCGAGGACAAGTTCTTCAGAGTGTGGTGCCAGCCTGGTTGAGACTACAACCAGCAATGGCTGCAACAATGAGTACATCTAACGCTCCATGATTTGACGCCGTAAGGAAGGCAGGGGAGGAAGCTTTCTCTAATTAAAAGCACGTGTTTTGTTTATTTTTCAGAAATAATAACTGAGTAGAGCATTAGAGTGGAACAATGGTGGGAAAACATCATGCAGAGGAACCCTAAGAATACAGTAGTGATAGAGGATGATGTGGTAAGCAAGATGAGAGAAGAAGGTAGACTGAAATAGGAGGCTTGTGTATGTGTTGGAGAAGACTGCAGCCAAGCCATAGATAAGCAGTTGCACTTACTAGAGTTTCTGTGTGTTTTTAAAGGTCTGTCAAATTATACCAAAATCACTACAATCTGTGTTTGAATTTTGTGAGATTTTTCATGACAAGTTACTGTGTTCAGTAATGCACAAGTAGAAGCATGAGATAATTTTGGTTTTTACTGCATGGGAACTAAGAAATAATCTTTTTGTTTCACTTCACACAGAATATGAGATAATCACAGGGGCTTCAGCATGAGGTAATACTTGGAATTTTTGATAGAATTGTCCTTTTCACAGGATTGCCCCAGAGGGGTTGAGGACTGTCTTGATTCAATAGTTTCAAAATTTATGCCTGTGATACATGTCCAGAATTTGGCTTGTTTCAGATACAAGGAAAAAAAGTCCCTTTCTCCAGTTAATACCAATGGGGTTTTTTTAATGTAAGACATTATGAGGGTAAGGTATCACTGCTAGAGTGCTGGTCACCTAGGAAGGCACTAGATTTTAATTCAAATTAAAAGAGAAGAGGTTGGTAATGGTTCAGAGAAGTTCCCCAGGCAGAGTGTTTGCCCTTTGTTTGGTGTACGTCCCTAATATTAACACCTTCCTTGATGATTTTCTTTTAGTCTTGCCGCCTTCTGAAAATCTCACTACTGAGGGAGATTTAAACCTAACCTTAAATTTTCCAGTTGATATTTCAAAAACTAGAAGCCAGGGATTTTTTTCATCAGATCCATTCCTGACACACAATATTATCCAGCCAGGTGTCTCAGCTGAACAAGTGCTGCTCGCTCTAAAAATTCCCTCGTTTGCTGCACACAACCAGTGGTTGATCACACCAGTACATTATTTGTCAGTTTCTGGTTCCTCACAGGGTTCTCTTAGAGGCCAAATGACATGGTCTGTCTCTCTCTCTGCCTTGACAACACGAACAGACTGTCTTGTTAGGCAGAGGCACAGAAAACATGAACTGAACAATTTTCTCCTCAACTCATTTCTAGCACTGGAGGTTGAAACCAGCAGAAATCAGATATGTTTCCATCCTGGCACATTACCTGGCAGCTCTTTATATGGGATTTATAAGGTTGTACTGAAGAGAAAGCTACTTGAGGAAAGTTCAGGAATTGAAAGGGGAGAAAATGCAGTATGGGAATTTCTTGTCTCTGAAATAAAAGATCTTGAGGTGTATAAAAATGTAGGTGCAAAGAAAATACTGAAGAAGCTTCTATTCCTAGGATGTCTACTACATGCTCTAGTGTTAGAAACAATAGCCTGTGTTTCACATCAGTGTAGACAAAGCTCCAGCAAGACAAAGAAAAGACAGGCTGTTACAGTGTGTAAGGTACAAAGTCAAAGAGAAAACAGTATTATAACAGCTGTTAGAAAACAAACCAGAGAAGCACATTACCTGCTGAAGACTCAGGTCAGAGAAGTTCAAGTTAACACTCAGCATCTGAAGGGAGAACCTGAGGCCACCAAACTAAGTAGAGGCTTTGATCCAGAGAAGCCTCTGATTAAAATACATGAAGCACTACAAGATCACCTTCTCACAGTAACTGATCTTGTATGTTATTTTCTGGATTTCAAACCTTTAGCAGATACTCTGAAGGAAGCTGGGAATACTGTTTTCAAGGCTAGGAAAGATAAAAGTGATTTCTCATCACCCCTCCCAAATACAGAGCGTAGGACATGTGCAGCTGCGTCAGAATCAGCACCACCTGCAGTACTGCTCCCAGCCTCTGTGCCAGCTGGTCAGAGACAACTGCTTTTAGGTAACTGCCAGCTATTCATCACAAGACATCCAGACTTAATCATGGTAAAGTTTGGTCTGCTATTTTCACTGAGGAAGGAAATATTAATAGAAGATGTAAGAAGTAAATGGACTGAAGTTGTACTGTGTAAACCCTTAGAACCCTCTCAGCTTTCTAGGCAGACATGGAATAGGAACTCCCTGTTACCAACCTTGTTCGCATTGTTAAGGAAACATTTTGTACAAAAAGAGAGGGTGAGTAAACTAAAGCCATGTTTAAATGCAAACAAGTTGATTTACAAAACAATGTTCTCTTTGAAGGAAATCCTATTAGCAATCCAGAGAGCTTCAAACCCACTGCAGGTGAGAACATCTCAGCTTCTCAAATTAATTATTTCAGTTCACAAGCTTTGTGAATTTGATGTCCAGGTCAAAATGAGATCAGGCTACAAATTCATTTTAAGGTGGTCAAACGCCACAGAAAGTACCGGGTAGCCAGCATTACAGGTAATTTACTAAAGTAGTGCAACACCCTTCCAGCAGTGCTTGCTTACGAAATGAAGCAAGTAGTCCTGTGAGCAAGAAAGCAGAGGAAACACCAGTTCCAGTGGATCAGGTCTCGTGGTTGGAGTCACTGGAGTCTGCCAAAGCAGTTATGTGTATGTGCAGGGACAGGCAATAGGGTCTCTCTCCTCCGCCTCACTTCTGTTGCCATGAAACAAGATCTCATGTCTTTAAAATTGCCCCTCCACCAGCTGGAGGGTTATGGTGGGAAGAAAAGGGGAAAAGACCAATTTCCCAGGAACCTCCTCTAATACTACTATTCCAGTGTTATGGCAAAAACTCTTTTATACCTGAGGATTATGTTTTCCTTCCAGAATCTTGTAGTAAAGGTTTCTCCATAATGCGCTGCCTTTTCATCCCATGAGCAAAATGCCAGCCCTTAGCAGGAAACCTCTTTATAGACCTAGGTAAGAGGTTGCTTGTATGTTATTGAGCATGGAACTTCTTCATTAGCAGCCCAAGCAAACGCTGGGGCAAAATACAGTGACAGGAGAAGAAGAAACGGCTGTTCCAAGAAAACACAAGGCTTTCTCAGTGCTTTATAGCCTTCTCATTTATACTGTTAAATACTAAGCAGGAAGAGCACCAGGAAGTCCATTTGGTAGCACTTCCCATTTTAATATTGTGCAACCCCTTCACAGTTTACTGCACTATAAAAAAACCCTCTATTTCCCTATTCCTATAACCTATTTGTAAAGAGCAGCAGAGGGACTCTGATAATATGACCTAGTTCTTTGGAAAGGGAAAGCAGAGAAGAAACAGGGGAGAGAACGTGCCACAGTGTCTGTGCTGTTGTGTGTTCTGACTGGGAGTTGCTGAAGTGACCAGAGACCTGGCAGAGAGGGAAAGCAGTGAGCTCACCTGAAAGGCCATAAATTCCTGTTACACAGTCAGCAAATTTTGTATCAGGAGGTACACACCTGGGAGGGAAGGGACTGCCCAGGGAGAGCGTGAGCCAAGAGTGGTTGTGGCTTTCACATGGGACACCCGACTCTTCTACCTTAGAACACAAACCAAGCCCTCACCGATGTTCCTTCGGTATTTGGCATCCTCTCAGACTTAAAGGACATCAGACTGTTTCCAGTAAAAACTGAAAATACTGTTGGGTTAGTTTGGGTAAGGGTTCTCACTTGTGCTATGACCGTTCTCAGACTCAGGGATATTAATGAAGTCACATCTGTACAAGTTTGGGGGAAAATGGAACTCTGTTGTGTTCTGATATGGTCACTGTGCCCCTCTGGGACATCGTGCCTTTTGTTGACATCTCTATTCTTAAGTGAAGAGAGGGAATAGTCCTGGCTCTCCAATTACAGGGAATAATCAAAAGAATCCAGAAATAAATGACTTGCTTTTTTGGTCAAGATTAGTGATAAAAACGCTTCCTTCAAGCAAGTACTGCAGCATTTCCTACTCTGCAGGGAACAACGAGCAAACAAAACCCCAAACATGTGCATGTCTACAGATAGTTAAAAAAATCCAAAAAACAGAGAAGCTTTTTCATTATTGTATGTAAAAATATGTTTGTGCTTATCCGGAGTCTGACCTTGCTTTTCTTGTGACTGTAACTTGTTCAACACAATCTCTGTGTAATGCGAGAGAGCGATTCCAAAAGTACCAAAGTGTTGGGAGATCCTGGGAGGCAGGCTGCCGCTCAGTCCACAAAACCTTCCTCCAGGAATTTTTTCTGTAGCCGGCTAAGGGCATGGAAACAGAACCTGCAGCTGTAAAATCTGGAATAACAAGAAAATAATGCTGTTGTCATCCTCCAGATTAAAATGAAAACGAATTTCTAACACTCTAAATGCCTCTGTCAGTTTGTTTAACATTTGAGCATTGTTTTTCAGGGCACAGTAAAAGAGATTGCTTTCAAATTATCCTCTCGGTGTAAGTAAGGACAGTTTGACTCCAGCTTCTATACAGGCACACGATGGGCTGTACAAACGCAGCAGAGCAGCCACTGGGGACATTATTTAACAGGCCCTAATACAAATCTACGTTGTACCTTTTCCATCAGTTTTCACCATTTTCACCAGTTTTGGAGATTCTAGGAGTTCCTCTTTTGAAGGGATTAGTGTTGGCTCTTGGTTTTAATGCTGACAGCTCAGCTAAGACCAGCTTGTTTTAAAAAACCTGTTTTTAACTCTTATAACTGTGAAAATTTATCTTGAAAAGGTGACAAGACTGTCACTGATTCAGTGATGTGAATCACTCCAAAACATTTATTTTGAGAATTCTGTGTTACCTGCTGATCTCGAGGACCCAGCTGTGAAGTGGAACGATGGCAATTTATAAATTGTTTTTTAAAAGCATTTAGGAGCACAAATCCCAATGACTTGGGAAGAAAATTTTTGCTCCTAAATTATCAAAGCTCGTAAAAAAAAAAAGAAAAAAAAATCCAATAAGGCATTTGTCTGCTAATGATTCTAACATAAACAGCCAGGTAACATGATTTCCAAATAATCCAAACCTATCCTAGCACCTTTATTTTAAAAAATGTTTCCAGTTTATCATGTTTGTTTAGAAAAACACTCTCCATTGTTCTGAAGTGCTGGCAGGCAGAAAGGAATCAGCACAAGAGTCCTACAATGCCCCAGAGCTGTGGTACGGGACCGGGGGCACCCTCCCCTCCCCAGGGTGATCCCCTTCCCCTGGTGCACCCCTCTGCTCCCAGACACAACACCCTCAAGGCTAATCCAAGCCCCTCCCCAACAACAGCCTCCTCTGGAGCCTGGCTCTGGCTGAGAAATGGGCTTAAGAACAAGGGAAGTTTCAAGTAAGAAATTTGGTAATTTAAGTCCAGTGTTTATCTTACCTGCTGTTGTGTGCACAGAACGAAGATGGGATGTATTTTAGATTTGATCCATTACACCCTTTCCCTGTCCCTCAGCAGACAGGTCTGGGGTCCCCTGGGCTCATCCCCACTCCCTGCGGCTGGAGAGATGATCCAGGTGCAGGCTCTCGGGGCTCCCCAGCAGCACCTTTCCTGTACTCTGTCTGCTTCTGGAGTGCCTGCAGCTACAGGCCTGGGCAGCTGTGGGATCCTGCTGACCATCAGGCCCTTCAAACCTCACTGGCATCTCCTCTTCTGCTGCAGCGTGGCAGGAGCTGGGACACTGCTGGCGAGGGCTGCACTGCTCAGGACGTGGGGTCACCACTTGTGTTGCAGCAAAGCTGGTTGCAGCTGGCAGGCTGGAGGGAGCAGCAATGCACCCGGCTCTGACACAACAGCCGCAGCACTCCTGCCTGCACCACAGCAACGGAGCCTCTCCTGTGCCCCCTGTGAAGCAGAGGCTCTGCCTTACGCAGACAGAAAGGGCAAAACGCCACATTCTGATTATGCTGAAAAGAGAAAACCTTTCCCACCTCCCACCAGAGAGATCCTCTTCAAATTCAAGCGTACTCCAAGCACCTTTATTTCTAAAAGCAGTAACTAAATGTTTTCCAGGTTGTACCCACAGCTGCTCACTTCCCAGCCCTACAAGGCCACTGGGAGCTCACAGCTCATCCTGTCTTCTAATTAAAATGCAAAAAACACCCCACATCACCAGCCTTGGGCAGGTGCTGCCTGTGCTTGACACCCACTGAAATCAAGAGTTAATTCTCAGGAGAGCTATGCTTCTCCCTTCCTTAGCTTGTCAGGCCGAGATCAGGACAAGTTTTAACCAGATATGGGCAAAAAGCTGCCATCTGCAGTCCTGGGTGGTACCTTTAAAGCTCAACAGCATCAGTTTTCGTGCAGCAGGGAGCTAAGGATTTGCTTTTACAACACTGAGAACGGGCCAGCTGCCTCATTCTGCACTGAGAGGCGTGGCACAGCGGTGCAGAACGAAACCTTGTTTTCTTGTCATTCTGGGAGGAGGGAAGGATTTAAGAGGGAGAAAATACATTATCAGCTATACTGAGACTAGACTGACTCTGCTTACCTGAACTTTGCAGCAGTGCATTCCAGCCGCAGCCACCAAACCAGACGGCCCACATAAGAGCACAGGAAATCATGCAAAAGCACAAGTCTTGTTTAAAGGCTCTGTGTAAACACAACACAGCCAAATCTCACCTGCCCCACAGTTTCAAATTAAAAAACAAAATGCTCCCTAAAGGAACTTAAAGATAGCAGGTACTCTTAATTGTAAGCACTCTGGATACAAAGATGTTAACAGAGAGCATCGTGCCGTAACAGAACCTACAAGAAACGGCACCCAGTGCGCGTGGGGGGTGTGACCTTCAACACACACAGACTGCAGTGGCTGGTGCATCAGACACCGCTCAGACCAGGCACTGAGAACAACTGAAACATGTTCAGGATGGTGAGAAAAGCCGAGCGTGTAGCTGGACCTCTTTAAAGCAGAGGTTTTACTCTAAGAACAGACGCAAGGTACTTCTACATATTTTGACCTTTATTTAATGAGCACATTGTTATTTTTCTCTAAAGCTTTTCATTTACTTTATTTAGTAAGACCATTTGGATCTGTAAATAGGACTCAAGCCTGGGTTGCGCTTCTCTCAAATAAAATCCGGGAAACGGTGGATGTTATGCATCAGCACACCCGCACGCAGCAGCAGTTCTAGACTGTTTTACACACACAAACAGAGAACATCAAAGCACTGCTGCTTTCTACATGTTGGTGTTTGGACTCCGACTGCCATTTGTGCAAACCATTCCCACTTTGGAAGAAAAAGACCTTCTTCAGTTGCAGGATTCCATCGAGTATCATCTACCTGCCATTCTGCTGTGTACAGGGGGTTACACAAACGCAAAGCTCTTGCAGCTATCTCATTAAACTCTATTCCAACTACAAGATCTGATAATATTACCAAAATGATGTTTACGTTTTGGAAGGGGCTCTGACTGCAAGATGTCCACTCCTCCAGACTTCCCAGCTTTCTGGAATGAAACAAACAGCTCACTGAAGCCTTAAAAACATCTTTACACTTGGTTTGCTTTGGTTGACCCAAGATGAATAAGAGTCATAACGGTGGTGTAGCCGTGAAGGAGGTCATCCTTGATGTCGTTACATTCTCTCAGTACAAAATTCCCAGTGACTATTCGATCGCATCCTATTTCCCCGTGTCCAAAAAAGCCAAAGAGGGGAACGTTTGGAAAAAACTTGCGAAATGCATCCGCTTCCATATTCCTCTTGGTTTTATAATGCCGGTACCCTCTGCCAACACAGGCAAACATGAAGCCCAGGGTGTTCTGCTCGGGGATGTTCGCTGCTTTGAGGCGCTGCATGGCGGCTTCTGCTGTCCTCTCGTCGGCCACGTCCTGGTCCAGCAGCACGGTGGCACTCTGGATCTGGGGGCCGCTGAAAGCCAGCCCCACCACCCCGCAGGCATCGCCGGGCTGCGCGCTGCTACTGCAAGGCAACAGGCACCAATTCAGAGAACATGCCAGAAAGGCCACGTCCGACCTGAATGCGCTTCTGCTCTGGCAAAAGTAGGTATCAAAGCAGACCAACGTCCTGGCAATTGTGAAGGCCATCCATACTTAAAAAAAACCCAACAAACTAAAGACTGCTAATTTTAGCTACGTTCACAACGAGCAATAGTTTATCTGCAAGCCAGAGAGCAAACACAGCCCTCAACAAACACAGAGAAGGTATCTGAAGCTGGAAACGTCCTTCACAGTGGGCTTCTCCTAGCTGGCTTTCCAGAATCCAATCTGTTACAGTTATAAAAAGTTTCCAGCTTTTCCAGCTGGATCACAGTGCAACACTTGGACTTTATCCTCTTAAAACAAAAGAAAAGCCATCATCTTACTACTGTCAACAGGCATTTCTAACGTAACACAACTAAGAGACTGCAGCTTCTGCAGTGCCTCCCCCATTTTAAATCTTCTTTACAATTTACGTTGAAAAAGATACCCACTTCTCAGAGGTCAGTGACGTAAAGCTCTCCACTTGTCCCCCAGCCAGGATGATGCTTTTCTCATTCAAAGGATTGACTATTTGATGAAGAAATCGAGTCGCTCCAGACTTCCAGGAGTTGTAGCCAAAAAGAAGAACCACCCGGAGATCTGGGTTATTCTTCAGACCTACAAAGCCACAGAGACCAACCCTCTTATTTTTAAATCCTGGTCCCTAAGGTCCAACCATCCCTGTCTCTCCTCATCAGGCCTTTAGTACTGGCTTTCCCTTGCTGCAGTTGGGAAAACAAGCAGCAAGTTGCCCGGGCATCCAGGGGCTGGGCTGCATCCCCCACCCAAGTGAGAATCTCTGAGCAGCAGCCAGCAAGGAGAAGATGACTCCACCTGCTTCCTCCAGCTTGCAACTTCCTCAGCAGAACATGAGATTTTCACTACAGCCTCTGAAGGCACACCTCTTCAGTTTTACTTGGCAGCCTTAATTGTTCTTTTCAGATAAGAACTGAGTGTACAGGTTATTCAACAAGAAACACAATGCAGTGAATAGCTTTACCTGAAAATTTATCACACTACATACATCAGCCAGTTACTTATCCCAAGGCAGAAACTCCCAGGTTCCTAGAAAACCCAAGAAATCCTTGTTACATTACTCTTCACGAATGATCTACCCTGCTGAGGACACAATGGGAGGAATGTTAACTGCATTTATTGAAGGATGCCATCTTCTGTTCTACCTTTCCTGGCTACAACACCTGACAGCATCTGAACACAAAGTTACTCTGGAGAAGCAGCAGCTCCTCCCCGCTCGTTTCCAAAGTGCAATGATGGGAACCATTCTCAGCGGCACAAACTCATTTATCATTAATTTGTAACCAATTAGAGGCTGCTCCAAACCTAACCGCTCCCTCCCAACAGCTCCACTCAGAGCCCAGCTGAGGTAACTGGAGATCAATAGTTGGGGTTACTTCATTTAATACTCGGGAGAATGGGAAGAAGAGAGACGCGTAATTACCAGCTGCAGCCCCGGAGAGCCACTGAGTGCTCTAGGAATGGAGCTGGCACAGAAGCTGCTGCTTCCACGCCGGTGCCTGGAGATCCAACACTGCACAAAAGCCCAAATAATGGGGAGAACAAGGACATACCCGCTTCAGCAAATTTACTCTCATCAAACACCCTGTTCTTCGAGTCTTTCGAAAAATGGAAAGTATGAATCTTGACCCCGTCGATTTTGGGAAACAAGAGAGCAAACCCAGCTTCACCCTCTTCAATTTCTTGAGGCTGATTGCTGCTTGAACCCATAGGGGTAACTACAGAGACAAAACCAGGCATCTCACATTCAGCGATTTAATACTTTCACCTACACTGTAACAGAGACTAAAAGAGGCAGAACAACTCAGATGATGTCAAACACAGCAGCTCATGTCCATAACAACATATAATTGGCAACCGGGGTGATTGTTATTGTGGATGTTTTGGTAGGATGAGGCATGTAGGAGTCCTGCTGGCTATTATGACACTGAAGTCACCGTCCAAGGAGACATGGATGTATTTGGACATTTCCCTCCAGCCACACCAAACATGCATCAGTTGGAAAAGCAGCACCGGGCAGTACAGCTCCTCGAGCCTTCCTGCCAACCTCTTAAGGTGCTGTACAAGCAGGTAACAACAGTATAAAGCAAGCTCACAGAAACACTGGGAGCTCATTACTGAATTATGCTGGTGACAACAATCAAACTTGTGCTGCTTGTGCTGCAGGAAGAGACGTGAAAGTGAGAAAGTAGGAAAACACTTTCTAATGATAAAATAGTGAAGCCCCAGAAGACTGCCACAGAAGGCTGCCAATTTTCCAGTTACTGCATGTGCCTCCTGCTAGAGCATAAAGCCAGGGACATACTGAAGATGTCCTGTACAATTAAGTCACAATATGACTCTGAAAAATACAGATGAATCCAAGAAACATTCAATAAGTACATTAAAGTGCCAGGAAGAAATGCAACAAGCTGCCTGCTCAACTAAATCAACCCTTTTAGTTATAACTGCATCTCATGAAGTAAAAATTTAAGCTCTACAGGACTCAGCAGCAACACTATAAACGCCTTAAAATTTAAACTCACAAGGTGGGAGCAGCAGCTGTTAATCACTTTGGGAGCTCTCCCATCAGCCTGCAGGACTGTGCTTCCAAAAACGCACAAACCCGTGGCAAACAGGAACAGACACAGAGCACACCGGCCGCCTTCAGGCCAACCTCACAAAATCACCTTCTCCTCTTACCTACAACCCCTGGGGTGACCAGCCCGAGAACCTGACATCGCTTCGGCAACAATTTTTCAAGTGCAGCTGCTGTTTCTTTACTGTTTCTTTTCCTGGCTGTTAAAAAAGAAGAGGGAAAAGAGAACAAACCCAACCAGTGAGGTGAGTGACCGTGCGCTGACTGGAGAGACGCTGGCCCAACCCCACGGTGCCCACCGGCACAACTTGCCCGTGTAAAACTATGCATCCAGGAGCCATTTCACAGCACAGAGACACACCTACGCGGCTGGGGGGTTGTTTTTTACCACAGTGACCCTTCCCGACGCCCCGGCCCGGAGGAGCCCCCTCAGGGCGGGCCAAGGGCCCGGCTTTACCTTTCTTCTGCTCGTGGCAGTCCTCGTGCCCGCTGAAGGTCTCTGCGTCGGCGAT
>VXBW01004972.1:127423-170881 GCA_013400375.1 Thinocorus orbignyianus
CCCGGCCGCCATGGTGCCGCCGCAGCCCCACTTCCGGCCGCGCGGGGCGGGGCGGGGCGGGCGCAGGGGCTATGGCGCCGCCTGGCGGCCGGGAGGACGCACACGCACACACACACACCCCCCCCCAGGGACCAGCGCAGGGCTCAGAGTGGTTTTGTTTGTTTTTATTCATAAACTTGATGCAAGTTTACAAATCGCTGTACATTGCCAAGGAACTCCGCAACGAGAAATGGAACCCAGACCGGAGGCGGGGCGGGCAGCGGGGCCGGGCCTCGCCCCGCCGGGGACAGACGCATCCAGAAGCGAAGGGAAGAGCAGACACCGGATCCTCGCCGGGAACCCCCAAAACACGCTGCCGCGCCTCCAGAAGCGCTGGCTCGGGGGAACAGCCCCCCGGTGCGGGGCCGGGTGCGGGGTACGGCAGCCAGACCAGAGGGGATGGGTAAGGCAATGAAACACGGCGCCACGGCACAGGCCCGACCGTTCCCAGAGAGCCAGCTCTTCCCAACCAGCGTCGGGACCACAGCAACATTCCTTGGAACCTCTGCGGCAGGTGAGGGGTTTGTACTTTATTGGAGAGCTTTTTATATAAAAGAAAAATTTTCATTCAAGGACTCTCATCTCGATTTGTGCCAATCACTTTTTAAGTTCATTAGTTTACAAATGATTGCAACAACCCGTTAATAAAATGGAACACCTAGAAAGGTTTTTTAGTATTTTAAATAACTTCAAGCTTCATTCTGCGGCTCTTCTTGTTAAGGAGGTTGAGCCAACACGTAGCAGGAACAGCCCAGCAAGTTCTGATGCCCCAGTGGAAGTGACTAGGTACAAGGTTTTATTGGCACAGCCTTGCTCTGCTTAAAAAAAAAGACAAAAAAACAGCAAAAACCAAACAAAACAAAAATGAGAAGAAAAAAAATCCAAACCGAAACAAAAAATTAACATAATCTAAACAAAGAGCATCTTTTCCAAGAAACAGTTCATATTCTTATACAGCCATGAAAAATGTTTAATGACTTATTATACATGTGTTTTGTCCTATATCATTAATTTGGAAATACTACAAATGCTGTCATTTCAGACCAGAAAAAAAAACTACGGTGATTTGCAAGACCTGACACCTCCTAAAACAGCATTAAACAATGTCTTAAACCTCCTGGCTCTTAAATGAAACGACACAACGCAAGTCTCTGCAATCTGCATTTTGCAAAAGGTAAGAAATACACAAAAGGTGTGAACAACTCGCTCCTCTTGAACCATCTTCAGCAAATCGACAGCCTGGAGGGAGCTCACACTGCCAAATTAAAAAAAAAAACAACAAAAAAACCAAAAGGGAGAAGGTCGGCGTGGCCCAAACAGGCTTAATCCATCAGAACAAATTCGGTGAAGGCCCAAACTGCTCAGTCCAGAACCCTACAAGAGCGGAATGGTAAGGCTGTAACTTATACTTTACGTGTCAGTTGACAGATTATCCACTAACTTATCTAATAGCTAAAAGTCTTCAGTACGGCTGTTACAGGGGCGCTCACAGCTTGAGTCTGTGTGTTGGAAAACATAAAAAAAGAGCTTGTCTTGTTGACATTGGTCCAGGTATAGAACAGTCCTCAACGTTAGCCATCTTCTTTCGGAGGAGTGTACCAGCCTGCAGAGAACAGAGACGCGTGTTAGACCGGCACGGCTGCATCCAGGCAATCTCACCATCTTACCCTGAGCCTGTGGGAGGTGGCAGCCTCATCTACCTCCTTCCTTGCCCCTTGAAGCCAGCTCAGTCAGACCCAGTACCCTGAATGCTGCTGGTCTCCAGTAGGAGATAAACACTTGATGTGTCCCAGGATCAGCGCTGGCACTGGGCATGGAAACTAAACACTTCCAAGTCTGGCGGGTGCTCGCAGCAGCAGCGATCCCCAGCTGGACAAGCAGGATGGCACCAGAGCAAGAGCTGAGGGGGCAGCACTGCCATACCAGAGCCAAACGGAATGTAGGTAAAACCCCCAAGTCTCCCAGCCAAAACCACACCTACGCTGGGACCTTCGAAAGCCTCAGGTCGTTTGTTGCCTTCTCACCCTGGCACAATGAACGCAATTGCACCTGAAGCACTTGGATGTGCTTGTTTCATGCAGCCAAGAGACCATTAACTGGCTTTAAACAGAGTAAAAACATAAATAAATGTGTCTCCCAGTTCTACCACAGTTTTCCAGCCAACACGCTTCCCTCGGATGTCTTCTATATTTCAGGCTCTGCTCATTCTTTCCACTTTCTCTCTTCCTTAATGGTTCCTAGGACTAAGGTCTCGCCAGGCTGAAACAAAGCCCTTCAGGTAAAGAGGCAAAACTCCAGCAGACACTTTGCCAACAAAAAGCGACACCTCAAAAGCTACAGTAACAGTATAGTTACTGGGTCAACCAGCTGAAAATGGAATTGAACTGCCTTTCAGAAGACAGTGGGAATTTAGGGAAGCTGGGAGAGTTGCAAGCTACAGTAACAGTATAGTTACTGGGTCAACCAGCTGAAAATGGAATTGAACTGCCTTTCAGAAGACAGTGGGAATTTAGGGAAGCTGGGAGAGTTGCAAGCTACAGTAACAGTATAGTTACTGGGTCAACCAGCTGAAAATGGAATTGAACTGCCTTTCAGAAGACAGTGGGAATTTAGGGAAGCTGGGAGAGTTGCAATGACTGTCAGTCTCGTTACTTTAAGCACTGTTGTCTTCCTAGCTCAAAATGAGAAACAGGAAACACCATTTAGGGACATCCCAAGCCAACCCAGACACCGGCACCACAAGTGTTACTGCAGCAAATGCCAGCTCCCAGGCTGCTGTGCAGACAAGGACAGAGACACAGAGCATACATACCATTCTTCTCGTGTATTTGTACTAGTGACTTATAGGACTGTTGTGCTCTTGCTAGATTATATTGATTCTGAAAGAAGGGAAAAAAACCACCATAAGATCCCCACCATCTAGACGTGAAAAGTCAACACAATTCTAGGAAGAAACTACACAGTGGGTTTACAAAGGAAAAGCCTTGCACAACGTTACAACTTCCCTGGTTCTAAAGTACAACATTTTCACAACAAATACCCTTGTTTCCACATTTCTCCTCCACCATGATGACAGCCATGTGCACACTCCTGCTGGGGGAAGGCCCCTCTGCGGAGGGCTCAGAACCCGAGGTGGGGGGTCAGCAGGTGGGCGCAGCCGGGACGGCAGGTTCAGGCAACCCCACCCCAACTCTGTCCTGCTCAGCTGAGCAGCCACCAGGTCAGACACAAATCTCATCAGAAACTTTTACATCTTGCTTAGTTCACTATCCTTGAATCAGTGCTTAAAAACTGGCACCCAGGTGACAGTTTCCTTGACTTAAACATTTAAGCCTGCTTTGAAAATAGTCTTTAGTACCTCAAAGTCTTTTAAGTTACGGTCTGTCAGCACACACACTTGAGCTGAACTATGATTTCAGGGGATGCTGAATGACTGGCTCAGGACTGTTTGCATGCTCCTGTGAATCTTTGCAAGTGTTCAGTGCAGCAAAAGGCAGAGAACTTCCTGACATCAGTGTATGCAATCCTGGCAGTCAGGCTGACAACTACAACCCTTCCCATTTCCAAACTCCCCCGATTCCCAGCTCCAAATCCTTCCCTCCCTGCCTTACCAACAGAGGGATAATACAAGTCCAGCTGCTTACAAACCCTGCCAACCACAAGGTTTTATCCTCCTCATACATTCAGCATCTCTTAACAAAGCCATAGTGAACTGCCAATAAAATCCTCATACACGCACCAGACAGCAAGATTGATCAAAACAAAGGTATTTGTGATGACAATTCTGTCATTAGGCATCTTCTACACAAGTCAGCAGAGAAACAGAAACCTAACAGTGATCTGTGTAAGGGACACACACACTGTACTCACCTTATTGGCTCCAAACTGTACTCTGGCTTTTCCTTTGACTAAAGTGGCATTGATCTGCATGATGACTGATTCTATGGAATAGGCACTGCTCCAGCCCTGCGGGGGGAAGGGAACACTTCTGTATAACATGTACTTGCTTCTTGTGCTCACCTTGCAAATCTGATTTGGAATGTACACTTTGGGATATTTAGGTATTTTTCCTGCACTCCAGCTTTAGTTTTAACTACTTGTTTGCAGTTTGCAGATCTTCCAGAGAATCTGCAAAGCGTTACACAGTATTAGTGCTAAGAACCTGTAGGAGGAATGAAGTGCCCAAATCACACATTTCCAAAACACAGCAAGACAGAAACAAGAAGAGCTCCATTATTACAGCATTTACACATTCTCAGCAGCATCACAAGAGAAACTACAACTCCTTGTTGCAAGCAGCAGAACACACTGCCATCTAATGAAGCCATTGAGTGAGCTACAGCAATTCCGCTCCTAGGAAAACTACTGGCTTCTCTCTGTCATCACCTTCCAGGGTTCACCAAAGCTTCTGCCACAGCCTGCAACTACTCACTTCATTCTTTTACTTATTTTAAAGAGAAAACCTATCACTTTGTCTACAAAAGTCAGCTATGCCTACAGTCTCCCGTATTCCTTGCTTCTCTAGAGCTGACGTGGTGTAGTAGCAGAGGCTTCTGGAAAAAGAGAACAACGTGCTCACTCTTTACACTGGCTTCCTCCCAGAAATTCTGAGAATTCAAAGGTGATGTGCTCTCACTTCTTGCTCTTCCTCAGACCTCTTGCAAGCCATCCAAGGCAGGAAAGAAGATCTCACACAAGATCAGCAAGTCAAATCTTGTGGAACTGATGTTTAGCCTCCATGGAGTGTGCAATTTATTCTACATGGGGATTCTTCAACTCACAGGGAGACACCTATTTCATGATGTTAAAGCATGCTTTGTTACCATCCAGATAACAGAGTCTGTGCTCACCTGTTTAGTAAGAAGTTCCATGCATAATGCACCTCCACCTAGGACGTACCTAGAAACAAATGGGAAAGAAAATACATTTGACATCAGCAGTTAGTAAAAAGATGGAACTTTTCACAGCACTTTAAGCTCTTGCAGGCTGGTTTGTTACATTTTTTGTTCACATAAAGCCAAAATGGCCTTTAACCAGTAATGTACTGCAACTAGTTAGCCTTGGGGTATTTATGCAAATAATATACTGCAACTAGTTAGCGTTGGGGTATTTATGCAAAGAAGATTACTGTTGTGAGACAAAAATAAAAGCTTCCTTTGCTAAGTACACTTGGGTAAAAGCAGTGAGGGTGCCAGCGCGCACGACTGCTCGCACAACTGCACGCAGACCATGAGAGAAGGAAGCTTGCTTCTCTGTGGGTACACTGTGCACATATAGTGCTGATGTGTAGCTGTAAAAAAACCCAACAAATTAACTTCTCTAAAGAAACTCAGCAAAATTCTAAACAATGTAGGCAGACCTATAAATCAAAGAGGTAGACATACGAGGTACGGCAGATCTTCACTTGCTCTTTTCCTATAAACCACTTTCTAACCTGAATAACTCCTCACCACGGATTGTTCTGAGCTGGACTCAGCAGCCAGCTCCCCCAGCCGGCACAAAACTTGGGCTGAGGGAGTAAAATTAACCACTCCAGAAATGGAGTCTCCTCTATGATCAAGATGTTCACACAACACAGATGTGTGCAACACTCCTAGGGAAAGGATCACTGAAATCCAAACCCTCCGGACCATTCTTTCATTCTACAAAGAAGTCAAAGTACAAATTCAGAATCCAAATGAGTTTTCTGATGTCTGGCACTGCTTGTTGGCCTTTTCTGGTAGCAGCAACCCTAGTGAACATTATTTAACTACACTAACCACTTCTTCAGTGCAAAAAAGACACAGCAATTCAAATCAAATCAGAATCAGCACCAGCTACCACAGACTGCATTTTGAAATGCACAGGTATCACTGCCTGCCAGCAGGCAACGCATGGAAGCCTTGGAAGGTGAATTTAATCTTCTCTCCATGTATATGTACAAGTTTCTGTGACACAGCACCTCAAACACGATTTAGATGACTTTTGAAGCACAGTGTCAATTACATTTAGTACTTTCAGATTAACATTCAAAGAGGTTTCAGACAAAAACTTTATGGCAGTGTTACCAGCAAAAGAGAGTCAGCCAAGGCTGTACTGCAAGTTTAAGGCAACGCAGGGATCAAGACCCCTTCAAACCTCAAACACCCCACTGCTCTGAACCACAGGAGAAGTAACGGTGATGGCAGCCATCTGCAAAGAGGCCAGTTCTTAAATATCACAGCAGGTACAGTCTTCCAAAGCTAGACACAAACTAAGCAATTCAAAGAGGAATCGTGCCCAGCTCTTTGCCTGCTCTTAGTTCATAAAGCTTGCGAAGGAAGCCTTCCACATCACACTCTGAGCAACTCCCCAGATCCAAGGTCTACAGCAGCTCATGCTTCTATTTCAGGGAAATAACTTTAAATGTACATTGTAACCCCAAAATGTTCCCTCAAACCCAATCAATCAATCTCAAGTTGTAACATTTTTACCACAAAGTAAAATTTCTGTAAGACAATTCAAACCTACCCTCCCGTGAGCACAGGAGAGACCACTCGCACAAAGGGAGGATCGAAAGGGAAGTTATCCTGAAAAGCAAAAGAAGAAACAGGTTAAGCAGCACAGCGTGGCAGTGCTTCCCTATCCAGGAAGTGTCCCAACAGCCTTACTGGTCAAATCAGATTTAAAGCAGGAAAAAGTTTCAATTCTGTAAAAATCACTTTTGAACAGTGCTGGCTAAAAAGCAGGTTGGGGGAAGCTTTAGCATCAAATTTAAAGTTGCAGATTATTTTTTTTTACATTTCTTTTATTTTAGAGCTCCATCTTTACCCAAGCAGCAGCTGAGGGTCTATTCAGTTCACCTCCTATGGTGAGCTACAAATTCAACCCCAGCATTTCTTCCCACAGACGTACCTTAAAAGAGAAGTTGAGTAAAATGTATTCTACACCTTCCTTTTCTTTTAAGACCTGAAGATCACTATGCAGTGGGCTGTCAGGATCAACCCTGTAACAGAAGCAGGAGATCCTGCATGAAGTTAATATTTTCACTACCTGTAAACAGTAATTACTCTTAAAGAGGCCCTTCATGTATCTGTACTTTACAAACCATAATCTCCAGTGAACTGTGGAAAGTTCTACTTCTTTTTACATAGTAAACACTTTGCCATGAGATCAGCAGAAAAGCTTGCTGCAACGCACCATGCTCCCAATGTTATCAAGCGTTATTTGAACGTAGTTAGTACAAAATCACCCATTCATTGGAAAACAGTAATTCCAATTCTCTTCAGTTCACCAGACATGCACATCTGAAGTGTGTGTGTGTGTGTGTAGATTTCACCAGGAAGACTGTAGTGATCTAGCTTTCAGTAAACAGCGAGGGAATCCTTTATGGAATATGTGATCACAGTTCTGTATCAGCTGCTAAGAGCAATCTGCATCAGCAGAAGTACTAAAGCCAGCAGCTCTGGCTCAGCAGCATTTCAACAATTGCTTGTTGCAAAGCGCTGGTGGCGAGCAGCCCAGACATGGATTCAGCCGCTACCGAGCTAATCCCACCCGGGGCTCTGACACCCAGCAGCTTTTAGAAAAGACTAGTCAAAAAATGTCTGTGGCAAGCCAAAAGCAGATGTTAAAGGGATTGATGAGTTATTAAATTCAAGCCTTTGCTGTTGATGGGCTATTAAATCCAGTCCTCTGTTAGAGATGAAACCGCAACTTTATTAGATCCTATTTCAGAATTATTTGGGCAGCCTGTCCCCATCCTGCCCACGGGAAGCTCTTTCAGAAGAAAGGCTCCCAATGCTTAGAAATTCTTCATTTCCAACCTAGCTGGTACTAGGCCAGCTCAGAATTACTTGCTCTAGTGCCTATACTGTTCCTTAGGCAAATGGGCTCTTCTCTCTGACGTGTGTATTATACCTAAAAGTTTTGGTCCTGTGTGTCTGCTCGGCTGTAAAATAAAGAGCTAATGACACCGAGACAGTTCTGTTCCTTCTTACATCTTGAATGAAAGCAGAAGTTGCATTTTCTTGAAATTAGAAGCAAAGAAAACTAAACCGAAACCATGCAGACACAAAACTTCATAACTTAAAGTCTGTGGTTTTGGAGTAGTTTTGGAAAGACAGTTGAACAGCAAGGAAAGTTAGGGTAACACACAGGGTGTGGGCTGTGGGAAGAAGGCTGGGTTTCTTACCAGCTCAATTACTACAGTTCAGTCTCTGGGTGCATTTTGGCATACCAGAACTGTAGCCACCACAGACTGTTTTATACATCCTGGCTAGAGATTCTCACTTATTGGAAGTAAGAATCTCTGCAGCAATAATAAAACAGATTCTTCAGAACATGGAAAAGCTTCAATAACTTACTTTAGGAGTTTAACGTGCCATTCATATAAGCTGTCATTTACCAATTCCACTGAATATATCCCTGTAGAAATATTAGACAGAATTAATTATGCAGTAAAAGTTTAACAAGGTAAAATGTAGCAAAAACATTTTTTGCTTTTAAGCACAAATACTGCCAGGAGAAGTAAGCAATAGGTAAGATACTGATACACTGAGGCACATCCTTCCTTCAACATCAGAAGCACTTACAAGCAAATACACAGGGGGAAAAAGCAGTTCTTTCACTTCTGTAAAAATAATTCCACATGAATCAAAATATTTCTCTGACACCTAACCAGTTCCCCTTCAGATTCTCCACAGTTACAGCTCCAGGCTGCTCAGTACATTTTATAGCCAGTACACGACCAATGAACTTTTAAAACATCTAACACGCAGTCTGAGCATGCAGTGTCCTGTTTCCCAGGTTCTCATCAGTGCTGGCAGAGGAGGACAGGGCACTGGGCAGAGTAGAAACCCAAGAGCAGAAGATACTGCCTTGGACGAAGCACATTTCCAGCAGCTGCCCAAAGAAGCCAGAAAGCTGGGTCAAAAGAAGAGGTGTCTCTGGAAGGCAGCTGGTCATTGTCAGTGGTTCATTTGTTGTAAGCACATTAAACAGGAGTTGTGCATTCCACTCAAAGGGAAGGATGAAAGGTTATGTACATTTTCGTGTACATTCAGATTTCCTCTCTGCAGAGGTTCACAAGCAGCCCAGGAAACAGCAAGAAGGCCTCAACAATCAGACAAGATTTAGAAAATGGTATCAGCGATGTTCAAAAGTCTAATCTTTTCTTCTACACCCTATCCGTGCACATACACGAAACAGCTGTGATTAAACTCACTACTTGGGCTAGTATTTAACAACATATCTGCTGCTGCCGTAATTATTTGGAAGACATACGCAAATCAGGAATCTGCCTAGGATTTCTGAAGTCCGTGCAAGCAACAGGCTACAGCCACCACACTCTCTCCAAGGAATTACCGCATCCATTTCCAAGTTTTATGATTCTAGAATGTGTTGTCTTGCAGTTGAAGATTTTAGGCATTAGTACTTGGAGAACAGATGACATTTCTAACTGCCCAGACACCTTCATTCTTAAAGCATTCCAAAACTCAGTAAAGAAGGTAAAGTCACGCTTGTTTCTCCTTACTGCTGTGCCACACACAAGCGGGTGCTACAGCCAAGAGCGTGACTTCGAATTTTTCTAAGTCTGGGACAACAAAGTAGGTCTGAAAAATTACTCACTGTGCTCTCAACATCCCTTTTAATCAGCAGATAGTTCAGAGACACCACACTTTTCTGTTCAAGGATGAACAGAAGGAGCTATTAAGGCCTTTTTCCAATTCCCCAGACCCAAGGACACTCTTCTGGATTGCCCAGAATGTCAATTTGTCCTGGGCTGATGTAACAACAGAGCTGACACTCAGAACCCTGCTCACTGTCAGCTCCCATTAATGGTTCATCTATTTCACCATTGCATCCAGAATATTTTCTTCCATTCCCTTTCGGATCTAAGTGAAGGCTGGAAGAAGTAACCTCTCAGTATTGTGGCTTTGGCACCTTGCATGAGTATAAAATACCTGTCACAGGCAACAGAACAAGTTCTAGAAAGGATTCTGACAATATCCTAAATAACAGAAGATCCCAGGAGACCTTCCATCAGCTTATGTGACTGAAAAGCAGCCTTAGATTTTCTGGCTTGTATTACAAAAAATGAAAACAGTGTTAAATTACCTTGCAACAGTTACCAGAACCTTTACCTTTCACAAGGGTTCCCTCTGTGTGTTAAAAGAAATGAAATTAAGGGGAAAAAGGACCAGGGAACAAGTACTCAGAACAAAGATCACAAAAAACCCCAGTCAGTTATCCACCCTGCCCCTGCTCACACGGTGACAGTCAGCTAACAACAACAGACAGCACAAGGCTATAAAAGCCAGAGAGGAATCGAGATTTAAATTCACACAAGTCCTAAGACTAAATGAATCCATAAGGAATGAATCTTGGTAAGTTTTGTAATAAACAGCATACCTTACTGGCAAAATTTAGTAAGTGTATCAGTAGGACAGCATTTCAACACCAGTTTTGTTGTGTCAGCCTCCACTGTACTCCATTGACATGTTTCAGAGATTGACAGGAGGCGCCCAGCTGCAGCCCTTTTACATGCTCCTGAGTCACCAGCTAGCCATCGGTTACTAGAGGCACCCTTCAGTAGCTCAACTTCCTTCAGTTCAGCAAGATTTACTTTTCCTCATCATTTAGAGTATGCTTTCTTACATCGGGAGCTCAGTATTTCACAAGCAGTTATGACTTGTTATTAATCTGAAGCCAAGAAATGGCATTATGAAGCAACCCAAATCCTCCCCTCAAACCACACCTGCGACAGGGCTCCGGTTGTGCCTCCAGCAGAACCACCACGCGATTAAGCACCACACAGTATTTATAGTCAAGTAGATTTGTTCTACCCCATCTCTGTTCTAACCACAAAACCAAACCCTGAGGATCATAGCAGGGCAGCAAAGCATCCCTCATGACCTAATGCAGATCTATTTCTAGGCTGTTCCTTAGACTCACTAATCCGTTCTTTACGGGATGGATGGTGATTAGGGCACACTGGCAAGCACTCGCTTGCAATAAGCCCTCAAAGAAGTAGGCTACGCTAGATCAAGGCTAGGTTACCTAACCAAATCTAGACTTCAGCTAATTTACCACTGCCCACAGTGCTTCAGCACATCAAACAGGTAAATACAGGAAACAGAAGAGGAGCCTTGTGCCTCTTCAACTCTGTCCTTTTACACACCAATTAAAACGCCTCAGCTACCAAGTGACATTTAAGCCCCCTAGAAATAAACTAGAAGAGAAGCTCAGAAGTGTGAACGGTAGAGGACTGAAGTTCAGACTGCCTTTCTAAGTAGACATTCCTCCTGTTCCCACCTGACCTGCACCAGGTTCTCACATCTGGTTGCAGTGATGAAGTTGTCTGCTCAGCTGACTGACAGGAATACAACTTGCCTGAAATCTATGTAACCTCTACTTGTTATATGGTGAGACTCAGACAATTCAGCATAATGATTCCTCTGCTGAGCCAGCTTGGATACAGCCCTCATACAGAGCAGTACAGCTGACCACCTACCTGAAACTAATCAGTGTTTGTTATTCCACCAAATTTAAAAGGCAAGCTTGATTTCTACTGCCATTTCTATCCTTATTCCAGGGAATAAACAGAGTTCAGAATCAGATTAACACCATCACAAAATAGTAACAGTAATGCCAGCAGAACTAACAGCTTAACAGCCCTGTCAAATAACAAAAACCTCTGCTGGTGAACACAAATCTCTGCATCAAGCATATTCTCATGAGCTGTGGCCAAAGCTTTTGCCCTAACTACCTGGAGAGAGAATTCTGAAAAGCCAAGGAGTCCCACAAGGAGTAATCTTGAGTTGCTCTTTGTAGTCACCCACCCCAAGAGCATTCTCAGTTACACCAACCCCGTCAACTCTCGTATGAAGCTGTGTGTAACAAAGGGAGAACGTGTTAGAGGTTATGTACCCTGACTCCCTTTGTCTCCACAAATATGAGATTATAATGTATATATGTTAAAAAACAAATACATAGATATGTGCACATTATATATTTACCTACACAACACGTATATACATACACACCATAACAAAACACAGAAGGATTAGCAAGAAGTATTTGCCCAGAAAATTAAAGTGTACTTAAGAAGGGAAATCTGAAACATTTTACCTGTTTTATAACTCTGTGATCTATATATATCCCTGAGTTCTTTCATAAGTCGATCTGAAGCCTGAACTGACCCAGAGACTGCACCCTGAAACAAACAAAGAGACTCCAAATAAGTGAAAAATAATATTTGCATCAAACAGCTTTATTGCCATTATAAAGTTACACTAGAAGGTATTAAGAACATAATAATTACTGTATTAGGATTATGTGATACAAACTTTTCATCAAGGTACAACAACTGATGTTTTCCTGTAAAGGAGTTCCATCTCTTTGGTACTTTGATTTCCAAGATGGATTCAGAGCACATTTCTAATGGGGAAATATTTCCCTTTTACCTTCTGCACTGGAAGGAAGAGTAAGACTAATCCTGAGAACAAGCTTTTGCACATAGGGTTTTACTGCTTTCTCAGAAGTATAATTTTAGTTGTTACGAAAAAAGGTACAGGGGTTGGGATAGAACACCAGCTTCTGGATGAAATAAGATCAACCAAGATATTTAGAAAATGCAGAACAAAAGCAATGTTATTATTTGCAATAGAGAGAAACAAAAATAAAAATCAGTCAACACCTACACAGAGGAAAAAGTAAGGTAAGTAAATCTTAAAATACCAAATATTTTGTTGTGATTTGTCAAGAATTCTTGTGGTTTATGCAACAAGGGCT
Source organism: Thinocorus orbignyianus (assembly GCA_013400375.1). Classification (NCBI taxonomy): domain Eukaryota; kingdom Metazoa; phylum Chordata; class Aves; order Ciconiiformes; family Thinocoridae; genus Thinocorus; species Thinocorus orbignyianus. The sequence goes on from VXBW01004972.1 coordinate 140,216, forward strand.
ACTGAATTAAGCTACTGAATTTCTGTATATAGTGTTGGAAGCTCAGCTTCGCATATGAAAATTCAAGTGTCTTCTGTACTGCAGTAATTTAAAACCCAAAACTTAACACACCCACATTCTCCTGAGTGCCACTGTAACCGCTGGAAAACTGAAGCGGTATTCAAAAAAGAAAAGGTTAATTCTAGTGTGTATGAACTAGCCTCAGCAGACTTTGTCTGTAACTGGTTTTCACTCTTTTTTCCTAGCGATTCCTAGCTGGGCTGCTCAAATATAGTTAATATTATGAAATATTAGACTTGGTAGCCCAAAGAGTCAACAGGCTGCAAACCAGCAACTGTGACCAGGAGAAAGAGGTTAGCAAACTCCATCTAAGGAGTTTAGCACCAGAGAACTGAACAGAACACACTCTGAGCTATCCTTGAAGGACTTCAGAACTGCATTTGCAAGTAAGCAGGGCACACCACACTGTGCAGAAATGAGCAGAGCACGTGCCACTGCCCCAGCTGGCTGCTACACTGAGTCTCCAAGGATATGGGGCTTTGCAGCCTCAGCTTTTCTCCTTTTCCCCTTCTGTCCCTCAAAACACAACCACAGTCCGCTCCTTAAATTAATTATCTGAGGTAGGAGGTGCAGTTCACTGCAGTTTTAAATCCAGAGACCAGGTTGCCTGGTTTCTATCTGCTCAGAAAAATGCCATCACACACCAACAGAGTACAGTAAATCGCCTCGCTCACAGTATGTGTCAGGTAACTCGGCCACAAGATGAAAAATTACCTGCTAAAACAAAACACAAATAAGGGAAGCCCCTCCAGATAATAGAATCTAAAGTGATCCCAAAAGAGCTAAAGAATACGAGTTTGCTCCACCGTCACTGAACTTTCTCAGTATTTGTGCAGAAGTACATTCATTCCTGGAAGTTAAAGTAGACTCATTCTTACTCAAGAATTAGACTGAAAATGGAAATGACACCTTCGACTTCATAAAACCAGAAGATGAAAGTGGAGACATTTGAGACTTCTAAAGGAAAATGCATAAACTCCTCAGTAGGAAATGGAAAAAGTTAATAGCATTATCTAAATAAGAAAAGCATTAATCTCTAAAATGACTATGTAGGGAGAGACCTCTGAAACGCAAGCAGCAGCAAGTTGTTAAATATTTGAAGTTAATGATTCCAGTTCAAAGACCTTTTTTTATTCCCAGTAAGCAAGTGGTTCTTTAAAGTTATTACAATGTTAAGAGGAGGATTAATTCTTGCTCCAAGTTACATGCTGTACCACAAGCCAAATTTAAGTTTATGTCCTGATGCCAGCAAGAAGAGGATTAGGGATACTGCCAAGGAAAAGAACTAGTTTAGAAAGTGAATAGGTACATATTCTTAACTTGGGTAAGACACAAACCCTAAGAACTGTCCTCAGAGGCAGAAAATGTCTTTAGCCAGTTAAGAATATGCAGAAATGGGACTGCACGCACTCCTTTCCTATGGAAAAACCTTTAGCACGATCTGTAACTTCAACCTGCATTCCAGCCCAGAGGAGAGAGGACAACACATGGATTTGAGCTACAGAACATGCAAAGCAACCGACGAGTCTTCTGGTTCCCTTGGGCACTAACCAAAGCTCTCCACTAGGTTCCCTCTTCTGACAACAAGCATGTAAATCTAGGCATGGCTTTGCTTTACTCTGCTGAGGAACCAAAGTACACCAGCAGGGCTGGGTAGTTTGTGTGAAAACCAGACTGTTTGGCCACTGCGCTTGTGAAACTCACACTGTCCTTTAAGAGAGCCCCCTGTGAAGGGTTGTTCAGATTTACACTTTATGTAGGATACTGAGCAAACTGCTGCTATCTTAGAGCATGATTAGCACGTTCTAATAAGAGCCCCACGTTCTGGCAGCATTAAAAGGGGCATTTAAAAGCTACTAGGTTAGCTCCTTCCTAGGTCAGTAGTGCCAGCTACAGTTCTCAGTTCTCAAGCACTTAAGAGTAAAACCTCACAAGTCCTTTGAGAAATTATTTAAGCAGCAGCGCAGCTATTTCTGGTGACCCAACAAAAGTGCCAGGGTTCCTCAGCAGCAGCTGAATTCCCTGTTCCCTGCACTCAGCTGACCTTGTTTATGCAGCAGCGTCGGCACAAGTGCCTTGGCAGGAGAACCAGCCCTTACGTAAGCTGGATCTGCTGGTGGCACACACACACACACACACACACAGAGCAGCCCTCCTTTCAGCTCTGCTGGACGTGGAAGGGAAAAGCAAAAGGAAAAGCAACATTTGCCAAAGGGGGAAAACACAGCAAAAGGAAACTGGCAGTTTTAAGAGGTTTCCCACACCAAGGAAGAATGTTGACACTGCAAAAACCTGATTTCAGTTCTACCATATTTTTAGAAGATGGTAAAGCAGACCGTGCCCCTCAGGCTGCAAGAGGATTTATTTTTTTTAACAATTAAAGAGTCCTTACCAGTTGAGGTCTGAGTTACTAATACAGAATACACAGAATCCCAATAGGCATGTTCTCAAACTCTGAACAAACACTTATGTTTAAACAAAACCAGTGAGTGCCCATTCTGCCTATGGTTAGTCAAGTCTTAAACCAGACCTGACTATACAGCAAAAACAGTTTGGCACCTATGTTTACCAGCATTTCAGTATTTAAAAGCTGGTAGGTTTGGGCATCCAGTGGGGTTTTTTTTCAGTTTGTTCGTGGGCTTAAGGCATTTTGTTTTGTTAAGGGTGATCATTACTGTACACTTTCCTTCAGACAAGCTAACAGGTACCCCTTGAATCCACACACAAATCAAAGAGCAGTTTCCTCTGGCCAGTCATCTCACACTGCCTGGTTCAGCAGAACATCAAAGCTAAGGTATTTTTGACAGGTTTGCACTCAAGTCATACTAGAACAGCACAGGAACAGGAGCAGAAGACTTGCAGTTGAAAAACTCTGATAGAAGCATTTCTCTTATTTCCTGTGCGAAGCAGATGGCTGTAAACTGAAGCTGTTTTTCCATGTTAAAGCATCAGTCACTAAGAGGAAGAAGTTTTTCTTCTAAACTAAAGTTATTTAGGAGCAGTAGTTCATGACAAGAAATTTTCAGGATTCTGCTAAAGGAGCCTTTTCCCTAAATTGTTATAACTAGATCTATCAGGAGTGCATCCAATAAAAGTGGCTTGGCCAGTGCTGAGAGCTTTCAGTGTACAAGTTCTCGCTGTAAATCAAAAGGGGTTTACAACAGCAATTTTCTTGAATCTACTATCATTTTTAAGTGCAATTCAGGCTTGTTAGAAAATATTTACTGGAAAAATCATCAACTAGAAGAAAGTTGGTTCTCTGGGCAAAAATCCAGGTGTTCCCTACACACAGATGGTAAATCTCATTCCTCCCATGAATACTTACAGGTCCCTCCCCAGTACGTAACCACTGCTCACATCCTCAGCTATTAGCTTAATGAGAAGTAGCACATCTTCTGTCTGGACATGACCTACATGCCTGCTGACTCGCCAAAAAGCATATAAAACCTGACGAGATCACATCGTAGAGGGCACTAAATTTAAGCACATTCTTTCTGTACAGGTGACTTATGAAAATTTTAGAACCTTTACCTTTGGTTACAACTGGTCATGAACAGAAGTATTGAATTTCACGCATTACACGTTTTAAGTAAAATGAAAGTTGTATGACATCATCATTGCCTCCTACATGCACCTCTGAGAAGCAGAAGCTTCTCAGGAACCTGGCACTTGTGACAAAACATTCCTAAGCCTTGGAGAACAAACAGGTTTTTTTTACAGCTGCCTGCTGGCAGGATCACTCAGAAAACTGTAATGATGAAGCTGCAGAGCTGCTGAAGGCCCCTTGCTTTGTCTGGTAAAAAACAATGATAATCCTCAGTAATTTCTAAGCAGCGTAGATATTACCAAAAAACTCAGGCATAAAATGGGTTTAAAGCACAAGTTCCTGGGTTTACTACGTTTGTAAAGTCACCCATGACTTCTAACACAGTCAGTTTTACATATGGTTTTATGTGTTATTAAAATAAGAGCTCAGTAACAGAAGTCATGCTTAAAAGTTGGATCCTTTCTGTTGATTCTGTGAGGACTACTGTTCAAAACAACGACATCAAGCAAGAGACAGAGGGACAACCAGATCAGATGCCTCTGGAAGTCAGACAAGCAGTTAAATATCTTTAACAACTGTGAAACCTGGATTTATATGTAGGAGTCAACTCTAGCAAAATGTTAAAAGATATTTCTTCATCTGAAACACCAAGAATACCCCAACCCAGCCTGATGAAATAAATGATGATAGCGTTCTCCCAGGATGAGAGTGCTTTAAGTAGATCTGTGCCTCTGTGGCATGTGGACAGAACTAAATTTCTGCATCAAGGATTCTGATGAAAGTCGAGTCCATTTACTAAACGACCTTGGAACCTTACGTGGCCTACTCAAACTTCTCCAAAAGAGCTATTTAGGTCCCATAACTTGAGACATTTGTCCTATGTATGACTTGAAGTCAGGTACAGGTTAATTTATGTCTACGTGCACAGCAAGAGGTTTTATTTGCTGAAAATAACTTCTATTTTAAATCCAGAAGTATTGCAAAGAAGAAACATAAATCATTAACTCACATTTAAGTGATCTTGCCTTTGATTTTTTCTGATTTTTTCTAAGATTGCAAGGTTCTCTTTTTCAATGCCTTCATCCTCAGATTTCTTCCCATCAACTGGTTCCTCCTCCTTCATATCATAGTGATCCAGATCTTCAATGTCCTACAGGATAAAGGAGAATTCCCTGTAAGTAACTTAACAACACCCTTTGTTCAGTGAGACCCTCCCCAGGGGCATTCAGGAACACAGCCACATACTGTGCAGCACTGTGCATTAGTGATTGTTGGATGACATTTCTATTTTGCTCTAATTTCACTCTCTCAGCCAACAGTATTCACAGGAAGCCTGGGGAGCCTTCACGATACAACCGAGACCCAAATTCACAACGTGTTTCTGGTAACAGAAACAAGCACAATAAAACTTCTGCGAGACATTGATGGTAGTGAATTAGCCCATTGAAGTAAGCAGAAAACAGGAGGCTCAGGCATTTTGAAGAGGGCTTGAGAATCCAAAAGCACACCACCTTAGGGTGTCTCCAAGGTGTGCTAAAAGCAGACTCTTTTCAATTGCATTCCCAGCTATATCACACTCCTGGCAAACAATGATTAACATATCTGGCAGGGCCACAGCAGCCCTTCAAGAAAGTTAAATATTAGAAAGCTGCCTGTACTTTATTCAAGGTGAACATTTCAGAAGCAGGAAGATTAGACACAGCAATTTTAGAATCAGGATACGAGACAAAATTATGCGGTCATGTATTCCAATCACACAAGCCAACATTTCAGCTCTGGGTTCTAGACCAAGACACTGAGTAATCCTCCCCTCTGTATTCTGAGACGGGGTTATCCTGTTGCAGAGGAGCACTCTGAACTTAAGACAACTGCCTGTAAGGTGATTCGAGTGCTATTTGTGGAGAGGAGAGCAAGGATGCAAATACCTTGAGGTGAAAAAGGAAGCACTACACCAGCAAGATACGAGCACACAAGTATCCAATGTGCTCCAACACGCAGTCCTGCACCACACCTGTGGCTACTCTTGATCTGTTTGCGTGGCAGGAAAAGCTGGTCTTAAATGCAAGTTCAAGGGTTTCTTACACAGTAAGAAACGCAGCTACCTGGTGCCTCTGAGAACACTGTTTCTTCCAACTGTAACAGATTTTAGACCGAGTATTCTTTACAATGTTCCTGTTTCTCAGGGGAGCGACACAGCCCTACAAACCTGCTTTTCAGTTTAGAAATTGGACCAGATTACAAGTTGGAGATATGTGCCACATGCAATGCCAGCTTATAAATAACACCAGGCACGACAAATTTTTGTCTAAAGTAACCTGAAGAGAGGGCAAAAGACTATTTACCAGTCTGCAAGCAACAAAGGCCTCGTGGCAGCGGGCTGCGGGAGCATGTATACATCCTGCCTTTACAGAAACTCTGGCTCCAGCAAGTGTGGCCTGGATCAGGCTAAATACGGTGTAAAAGAGGCTACTTCAAATTAATTCCAGAACATGGGTAATATTTAGCTCTTTTCTAAAGGAATACTATTCAAAGAATGAGTTGCTTATTCTTACTACACACCTTCTTCATTAAAAAAAAAATAATCTAAATTTGAAGTAGTCAGAACAGTTCTCCTCTAATAAGGCTATTTCTAGGAGTTTAAAAAGCATCTTAGAGCTATTCTAACATGTTGCAGAATTAATCAAAAGGGGTGGTTCTCACAGTAAAAAGCTCATTAAGAGCAGTGTGCTGCCAGGCACTGACATAAACCCCTCAAAGTTTAGAGTGTTTGTTTCAGATGTCCTTCCAAATTTCCTTCAAGGTATTAGAGTTAAAAACTAGCTCATCTGTTTAATGGATCAGACTCTTAGCCAGTCTGCTTCAATTCGGGAGGCACTTTCAACTGTATCAGAGCCTGTTCATATGCTGCTTGAAACAGGAGTTAACAAAGCAAACTTACTGATTTGGCACACAATGTTAGGTATTGTTTGACTAAAGCACAAACAGATGTCCAATTCTCTGTATCCAAGTACCTCACAGCTGAGATCTAGGTTTAAGAAGAAAATTTCACTAGTTTTGGTGGTTGAAGCAAAAGCTGACATTAAGGTAAACATCCAAATTTTTAATTATCTTTTGTGTTGAACTCTAGGAAGATTACATTTTACAGTCTGGCTCCATAATTAGCCAGCCACTGCAGAGCAAAATGCCAGAATTCTACTAGACTAGGATAAGGATCTCATGCACACACATACTTCACCCATATCTTCCTCTTCCTCCTCTTCTGATGTAACTTCTTCTGTTGTTCCATTCTGCAACACAACAACGAGGTTTCTGCATAAATTGTGCATATGTTCTTCTCTTTCAAAAACAAGTAGTCTACTATCAAAGAGAAAGCCAAATGTACAAGTTACACTGATCAAGGTCTGCAAAGGACTGAAGTTTATCATGAGAGATACACAAAGATCCTCTCCTGGAGTACGACAGTGAAGAGACTTTTGCACGAAGCAAAGATAAACAGAATGTCACAATTAATTTCACATTAAGTTTTAAGTGGAAACTTAAGATTCAGGTAAGGATATCCTATTGCAAGGCCAGGGACAAATGCAATAAACAAGTCAACCTGGTTATAACTCATGATCTCTTGACCATGGAATCAGATCACAGCTCTGACCAGAATCCATATACATGCTAGAAAAATGGATGCTAGGAAAGTGCTAGAAAAGCTCCAAACTTTAGACCTCTAAAACTGAACAGATTTTTGTCTCAATACCTAGAGCTCTTATGCAAAAACTCTTATAATCCTCTAGCCACTGTTATCAGATTATTTGATAAGATAGTAAACCCATACATTAAGGTCATTTTTCATGGCTTTCCATTTCAGGATACTGCTTCCAGCTCAGGAAGTCTGAGCTGCAGAAGTCCTCAGGAGCATTCCCATACACTCTGCTTACTCTTCCTTTGGCAAAGAAGGAACGCCGCCGGCACAGGCGATGCAGGGGACTAGATGGGTCTTTGGTCAGACTTACCAAGGCCACTCTTACTTAACTTGCAAGTTACCTGACATTTCTGGCTAAGAATCCTTTCATAAGTTTGTTTCCAAGTTTCTGGGCATAAGTAAGCCTCATCAACCAAGTTACTTCCTAATATTACAGGCCTATTGCCTTACAGTTGCACTGCTCCGTGGGTGGCTGAGACAAGACCTATAGGGTTACAGTTTGGCACATGACCAAAATTAAGCAAGTTATTTGTCATCACTGTAGTACTGTCACCACAGGAAAACCATCTGGTACGCTACAGGAGCTTTTAGAAATCGTGTCATCCTAACATGTATAAGCAAAAGAAGATATCATAATCTTAGTAAAAATACAAAAGAAAAGAACAGTCACTGTCAGTTACCAGTTCTGTTTTCAGTACAATTCAGAACATTTCAGTTAACCAGAACATTTCCCAGCCCTTCACAACTCTCAATTTGTCAAGAGCACAAGAAGTAAATAAAGCACCTCAGACACCCAATACCCAAAGCAGCATATGGTCCTGATATCCCATGTCTCTGCCAGGGATTGAAGAGGAAGGAAAACAGCAACAGTAGTTCCTCCAAGTGCACACTGTAAAACATACACTCTTCAAGAAAAAGCAAACAGTGTTCAATCACATTTACATTTTGGAAAAAAGTAAATTTTGGGAGCAGTAGGAACAGAGTGATTGGCTCGAGCAGTATTTAGGAGAGAATTAAACCAAGAGCACTGGTGTCACATACACACCTGCCAACGTCACAGACACTCCAAAGGAAAGTGTGAAATATTATCACACCATTATTACATGGATTCTGCAAACAAAATTCAGATTGAGGACTCCAGAAAGCAACAGTTTGGTATCTCAGTTCTGGTTTACATAAGGTTTACTGCTTCCCAACATCTTGTTTCTTGGAGTTGAAGAAACAACTCCTTCGTTGTCATAAGGAGGTGTCCATGGTTTTTTAATTTACCTGTCCAGCTGGTAACGGCTGATCTAACATTTCAACATCTGGATGCTGAGGAAGATTATATAATCTGCAGAGGTCACATATTAATCGCTTCAGCTGCTGAAGAAGCTACAAAAACAGAAAACATGGAAACATCTGTTCAAATCAAAGCATAGAACAACACATTTTGAATTTTCTTCACTGTTGGTACTGTACTCACAGTGACTGTACAGTGTTTAAATCCACATACTCTAGCATCAAGTTTGAAGACCCCTCTTTTTTGCTGTAATAAAACCCCCACAATGGGAACGAAGGACATGGCAAGTTAAACATGAGTCCTGTTCACCTCCTCGTGTTAAGCTAAGAAAGTCATCAGTGAAAGAAAAATCTGCTCTGGTAGCTTCATCCATGCCAGGCACAGGTGTCTCAGCCACAGATCACCAGGTAATAGTCAAATGATCCTATGCCAAGAGACAGGAATTACAATGTTCCCTCCTAGCAAACATGGTGTGATGCCTCTGCATCATTCCTGACAATCTTCGCTCAAAAATTAAGCAGACGACACCAAAAGAACTGGTGTATCAGCAACACATTCCTTGTGGATATATACATGAGATGAGATGCTTTTATGTTGCCAGAAGCTGCCTGTAAAAATCACATTTTTCATCCGTGCTAAGACTCCACACCTGTTTTGAAACTCCCTGGGTGTCTGAAACGTCGGGAAGTCTCACAGAAAGCAGGGCAATCAGTCAAAAAGTTATTTGTTAGACAGAGCCACAGGTCTTTGAATTATTATTCTCAATATAAGATGCTTAAAGTCGCACTGCTGCACATTTTGCTGAGAAAATTTTTTCTCTGCACAAACACCATTTCCTCATGGAGAGCTGAAGCATAAACTAACATTTCAGGAATTGTAATTTTTCTCACACAGTCATGTGAAGGCAGGCAAGCCATTCATCTGCTTGTATCTGTTGTGAAGCATATAAAATTTTTAAATGGTGGGGGAAGAACACCACCACCAGCACTTGGCTGGTCCAAAGCTTGGAAGAGCAGATGAGTCTCTTGAGAAAGAGACAGTATGGGCTGGGGAGAGAGTGAAGAACTACCTCCCGGCCTGCTTACTCCAGTGCCCATCATCTCCGTGAGAAGTCCCGTTACCTGAATTCAAATTCAGAAGGAATCTCTGGGGCCAGGACCTAACACAAGGTAAGCTGCTCTCACTTCCTTCTAAACACAGCACCACTGGGAGGTTCACAAGCACTCTCAAAACAGCAAGCTGCTTGCACAACCTGGACCAAATTACACCGCGGCTGTGCCTGCAGAGGTGTTCTCCTGCCTCCAGCAGCACATCTGCACCTTCTCGTTTGCACCGGCACCAGAGATCACACAACCACCCAGCAACTTACAAGCCACAAGGCAGATCAATTCCTGATGTGCTTCAGCACGGAAGCAACAATTTCACCATAAAGGGGAAAGCAGGAATTTGCAGCTGAGAGCAGGGACCCCTTCCTTGCCAGCACTCCATGCTTCAGGGTGAGCTTCATGCAACTGTCAAACTGCAGTTCTGGTTTTAAAGCAAAGTTGGTTTACTTGATCTCAGCCTCCACAGTCTGGAAAGGTGGTGGCAGAGCGAGAAGCTGACCCCATCTCTACAATCCTTCTTCCTTACTGTCATGTTTTACCTTACAGGAATTTATAGAATCATAGAATGATCAGAGTTGGAAGGGACCTTCAAGATCATCAAGTTCCAACCCCCTGCCCTGGGCAGGGACACCTCCCACCACACCAGGTTGCTCCAAGCCCCATCCAGCCTGGCCTTGAACCCCTCCAGGGATGGAGCAGCCACAGCTTCTCTGAGCAACCTGGGCCAGGGTCTCACCATCCTCACAGGAAAGAACTTCTTCCTAATATCCAACCTAAATCTCCCCTCTTCCAATTTAAAACCATTCCCCCTCGTCCTATCACTACACTCATTGACAAAGAGTCCCTCTCCAGCTCTCCTGGAGTTCCCTTCAGATCCTGGAAGGCTGCTGTAAGGTCTCCCCGGAGCCCTCTCTTCTCCAGACTGAACACCCCCAGCTGTCCCAGCCTGAACTCATTTCATAACCTCGATCCTTCTGCCATGGATCACCACCAACACTAACCCTTATCCCTTGTGCTCTGCTCATACGTATGGAAAATCGTAGGATCTGATGGGCAGAAAAGGCACGGCTGGGAGTCATCTGATCCAACCCCTGCTCTAAGCAAGGCCCAGCACGATTTGGTACGTGTTAAAGGTACATGACCAGGCTGTATCAAAGGGAGACCGTATTTCTGCCACATAATAATTTAAATGTATTTTCAGGTTAAGTTCACATGCTTGGCTAATGTAAAACAAATGCTTGACACACACACACACTTTGCTGCTACTGAAGAAAAGGGGGCTACCAGCATAGCGAGAGATTCCCTGGAATATAAACTGCCTAAAGCAGAAACTAAACAGCAACCAGGATGAATAATTCACAGGGTATTCAACGAGCAATGTAAACAGCCTGCATAAGGCAAATGCTCAAGTGACCAAATACAAGTTTATAAGTTAATGTCATTGATTATAATCAGTATAAAAATAGCAACAAAATATAAACATATAACATATACATCTATAATACAACTTCTAACACTTCAGTTCTGAGAAGCTGGTAGTTTTCATGGACACCATAATGCTGTTCTAGAACACAAAACCACCTCTTGCTAACATCTTAGGAATCTGAAAACAGTTTATAACAACCTTTCTGAAACCTATCCTACATTAAGAGGACTTTTTATGCACAAGGAGATCTTTCTAACACAGTATGAAATCAACAATAATTTCAGGATAACCTTTAATTTTCTAATTCTAATTTTTCTAATTTTCTAATTTAGGATAACTTTGTTTTCTAATCACCAAGGACCGTGGACTGTAGTAGTATGGTATAAGTAGAAGAATAAGTATGTGTATCTATCTATCTATACAGAAGGTCTATATCTATACATAAATAAATCAATCAACAAATCTTAGCCTACCGCTAAAGGAAACTGCTGGAGAAGGACACAAGAGGAAACAGAGGGAAGAAATAACTGTCACTCAGTGAGGGCACCGCTTCACTGCCAGGCAGCCTTGGGCAGTTTCGGAAAGCGAAGCAGAGCTTCTTCCTGCTGTTTGTCTGTGTGATCCACAACACATAATTAGTTGCTGCCACGTTGGTAGTTTGCAAGAGCCAGCATTCTTTCCTGAAATGCCATTATGTGAAACCAAACCTGAATTCTTAACACCGCAGCAATGTGCTGAGGGACAGCAGCTCACCTAAGTTGGACACATGCTTATGCCAGGAATTCTGTACTTTCAAAGTCTTCCAGGCAAGTTGAAGCCCTCAAGGTTTGAATAGTGTGAGAACGGAAGCTGCCCACCACAATTTAAGTCCACTCCACTATTTCCTTTAAAAATCAAACCTCCAAATCATGTATAATTATATTTAATAACTCATGAACTAAAGTTTGAGACTTTAGACCCACAACTGTAACTTCCCTTCTGTTAAGCAGGCAACAAAACTGCAGTAGGATTTCGGTTTCACACGGCACAACCACTAGAAGGCAGCTGGCAGTTCCAGCTACCAGCATCAATTCAGAGTCTGAAAGGGAACTCAGGAGACAGTAGGGGTCAGAGAGGATTCTGTAGCCCCTTTATCTGGAACTTGTGCTGGCAGCGCTTTTAGCACGTGCTCACTGGGCTCAGCTCAGCTCCTGGAAGAGTCCAATGCAATTTCCCATTCAAAGTTTGACTCTTTCAATAACTTAATGAGTCCAGTTACTGCTTGTTAGAGCAAGACAGCACAAACCATCCTCTAGATGCAATAAATTAAATGAAAAAGAGTTTGAAACATTCTAAAGTCTAAATTGAACTAAGTGAATTTTTAGGAGATAACGTGATAAATCAGAAGTCTCTGGATTTCTGCATTTCCCTTCCTATCCTCCTCCAAGAAGCCTGTGAATTCCTCCCCTTCACAGGTGCTAGAGCAAGTGAGCTGCAAGGGGAAAAGCTGTAGGGAGAAAAAACAAACCCCAAACCCACAAAGCCAAGCCATTTGAGCAACACAAAGCAGCCAGATTTTGTAGTCTATGTATCTGTCTCTCTTCAACCCCTCCCATCTGTCTTCGTCTTGGCATAACATGATGTGGGGTGGATTCCTGAGGAGCCACTGGGCCATCCACAGGTGTCTATTACATCAACCCATCAGCTTTTACACGGGCAAGTACGATCTTGATATCGGGAGCTGTTTTCTTACACTGCACACAGGCAATCCACATGCACGTGCAATCCAGCACAGCAAGTCCTATGCACGTTTGTGCTAAAGCTTTCCACCCTATGGCAAGCAAACCTGTAGGCAGTTAAACATAGGAAATATCTTGTTTAAAACCTTTAGTCTGAAGCTACGAGTTACACCAGCTTCAAGCTGGAAAACCTTCTGAAAAAGAACATTTAAGAAAAAAGTTGATTTGGCTGCATGTTCTACTACTGTACCATTGTGTGTCACTGCAGGCAGAAGTCACAGAAACTAAGAGATCTATAACATTCCTGTAAATGTAGTTTAAACTTTAGGTTGTAAGAAGAAAATACACAACTGATATGTATGTCTGCTGTAACGAGATCCAACAGAATGCCTTAAAACACTAACGTTCCTCTGCAATGCCCCTTCGATTTTCATTATGGCAAAGCACGCGAAGGCTCTCACTTGGGTCTCTTTTCTGATTCTCTCTCACAGAAGCCAAATGCATTTGAAATATTCTTTCGAAAAAGAATGTTACACATTCTCATTTAAGGTTGAGTGTGCTTGCCTAACATTAGCCCAGTAAACACGACAGGAGGTGACTTCATAAGAAAGAACTGTCCCATTTTTTCAGAAAACCAAGACAAATAGTAAGGCCAGCACATACCCCATGCAAGAAGCAGTATCCTGCGGATGGATTTGCTTTATACACATCAGGGGCATGCATGCAGCCTTGTATGCAAAAATAAACAAAAAATCATTTAAATAATCTGTTAATAAAGACCATCCTTAAGGGCTATTTAATATCCATAGAGCTCAGTTTGGAGAGGAAAAACAACACACTTAGTCACTGAATTTGTCAGCAGGCTGCAACAGTGCTCTCTGGGGAACAAAGCGCATTTGTACTGAAATTTTTGCCCAAGTAATATTCAAGGACACTCAAATAGAATGCATGAATGGGAAGCATAGAATGGAAGTTAATTTTTATATATATGAATATGTACACACACAGCTCCTCTCACTACATCAAGAAGGTATTTAAGGAAGATATAATGCCTGAGAGTTTTCTGAAATTCAAAACTATCATTAGAATCTGCATAAAGATTTTCTTTAAAAATCAATAATCCGGAGTTGTAAGAGCATTCTGAATTCTCACTGTCTGTGGAACATTCTGATGAACCATAAGCTACCCAGTCAAGTCTTTACTGAAATCAAGCATTCTTTGCATTAGCTACCATTACAGCCATGTTTTGGTGAATATACATTCCCAAAAACAAAGCTTTTGCCTCCGTAACTGACGTCCATGCAAAGAAAACACTAGAAGAGCTGGTTTATTCAGTAGTTTTAAGTTCTCGTACATTTCACCATTCAATTATTTTCAGAAAAACCTGAACTGGGCAATTATTGGGGCTGAAACTTAACCTTTTTAAAGAGCAATCATTTAAATCATGTTCTACTCCTTGCCCCAAATCTTTGTTTCATACGTTTTTAGAAAATGAACTTGTGTTTACAAAACCCCCAAATAATCCCAAAACTGGACTAATTTAATTGTTTGTAAATGTGACAAAGCTGAATAAACATCCAAAAATCAACCAAAACACTTGCTCACCAGAGTATTGCTCTTCTTAATATCTTCTAAACGCTCTAAGACTGACGTCAGGTTTGGGTCATCTGATTCTACAAACCATATTGGTGATGAAGAGGGGTAAGACTCCTGTTAAAAAAAAAAAACACAACACAAAAGACTCAACAAATGAACAAACAAAAAAACCACAAACCATAAAACTTTTAAAACTTACTCACCCCCAAAATTTTACAGCACAGTATTAACATCACCTTTCACCTTACTCTCAAGTCAGGCTTTTAACACAATGTTTTTAGGCAATGCTAGAGAAGTGGAAAGAAATCCAGCCAACTGGTTCTGCTAGTGTTTCACCCTATTTTCATCTTGAGCAGATGATGGACATAAGATAAGAGACAGTGCTGAAAAGTTTAAAACCCTGGAGGCGAGTGGAACAGGAGGGAGAAATTTAGAAATGCAGTACAGGTGATTACCAGAAACTAGAAATCACAAGCAGTACATGTCAAAGAGTAAAAAACTATATCGATGTGAAAGCTACCAAGCCTGGAATTCCTCAGGTTTCCTCCTCAAACAGGATTATTCAAACTGTTCTAGCACTGGTCTTCAGACTGAAGGAACACAATTTTGCCTCCAAGGCAGAAGGTCTGACCTAACAGGCAGCTCATGCTGCCAAAAATCTGCAATTTTATCTTTGCACCATCAAGGCTCATACAGGACTTTCCACTGCTGAGTTTTTCCTCCAACATTGTACTAGGAAAGCTCGCAGAGTAGCTGTCTGCCATCAAGGGAGTCCTCCTGTTGTTAAGCAGGTGTCAACGAGCATCCCAGTGACAGTGAGATCAAACGGGTTCCCAGGATGAGAAGTGTACTCAGTTTTCTAGAACAAGCCATGGTTAGGGCACATACAACATATGGAGCAGAAGCGACCCACAACCCTCTCATACAGCCCATGACAAGTGATTTTTCCCTCACTAAGCTGCCACAGCAAAAGCTGCTAGAAAAACCCTTGCTAGGGAATGGTAAACAGAAGCCCTTTGCCTCTCGTTTACATGTTTTAAAAAGAATTTCCATTTTTTTTCCTAACACAGGCTTGGTAACATTGAGAGGATGAAGGAAACTGTGTAGCTCCCAGCTCCACAGTAAGTGCTTCTCCATATTATTGACGTGTTTGCTTTTTTTTTTTTTGGCTTTGTTCTAATTATTTCAGGCATTCTCCATTTATCACCCATTCAATTAAATTCTAGCAGCTAAGGACAAATTGCTGAACCTCAGTTTTATCACCCAGATATTATCTTCATATCCCCAGGTCTTGCAAAATAAGATGCGGGAATTTTCATTTCCCCTCACTGCAGTTTAAAAGGAAAAAATTCCACATCCCTCATTCCAGAGACAACTAATCATGCTTCATTCTTCAACGCTTACAGCATCGAGGCTCCTACCGCTACTTTACCAAACGACCTCACAATGTGCACTGTGCTTACACAGTGAACACAGCTGTGCTCTTTCTTGAGTGTATTTTTTTCTGCTTTATAGTTTCCAGGACAGCAGTTTCCCAAGAAAGCAGACATCACACCCACCTGCCAGTGGTACTGACTGGTCTTCAGTGATTCCCAAGCAAACTCAGCCTTTGCAAGCTCTCACAGTGCGAAAGGAAAACCCGGCCCCTCCTAACTTAACCCAGCTTCTGTCATTTCAGAGGTACGTGTTTTACTAGAATGCAAAACGCTATCTATTTGAAAACTGGAGAAAAATACAAGCATGTTAGCTTGTATTGGCTTTGAGTAACACAGAGCTTACTGCCTACTTGACCTTCCAGCTGAGGTGCTGAACCTCAGAGAAACCATGCAATTAGGACATTTCGGCAGAACAGACTGGGATAGCGGAGTGCCCGCCTGGCAGCAGATTCCAGGAAAGTCCTAGCTCCAGGGGTCTGAGCCTCCCACCTGTAAATGGAAGCCTTTACAGAAACTTCTTCTTAAACAAGCTCAGTCTCTCCCTCTCTCAAGCTAGTATTTATTTTCTTTAAATCACAGCTAAAAATACCTTAGAAGAATAGGAGATATTCCCAGCACCTTTATGAAAAGACGAACTGTTTACACCTTCCAGCTTCACTTTGAAGCCCACCATGCACAGAGGAGAGATCTTGCAGTATCCGTTCTAGATGAACCAAGGCCTAACATCTCAAATGACTGCCAAGAAAGTTCAGAGCTCAGCCTGCCAAAATTTTAAGGCAGGCAAACCGATGGAATAGTTATGCGTGGCTTACTCACTTTCTTCTTTTACCAAATACAGTACTTTACAAAAGTGCATTTTCACTTAAGGTGCTCTTGAACAACTAACCACTACCCCTGCCAGAAAAACAAGGCTGAGTTCCCAGCTGCCACCGGGTTGCCAAATTATTACTTTTAGGAGCCACACTTCATTAAAGATACTCCAGGTTTTGTACTGATAACATCTCTCTCATTTTTAATACCCACAAAGTCTCCTGCGACACAGCAGTTCTTACCTCAAGACTTTCACCCTGCATGCTGGGTCCCTCTGCACAGCAGGGACATCAGAAAGGAGACTTCACTAACTGTGAGCTACTGCCCGAAGACTCCTTTGAACCAGCTATTTTTGAGACCCTCAACATCTCCGGCCAGCTCTTTAAGTTAAGAGCAAGGCAACAGGGCAAACACTGTCTTTGGATTACACCAGCATTCCCACCAGAAAACCCGAAGAACAAATACAATCCCTTCCAAGATTCACCGAGCCATCTGCTCCTCACAATCCTCAGACTCATTAAAATAAAAACATTCCCCAGCTACAGCCAACATTTGGACTGCGTATGCGCATTCTCCTAACAGGTATTTTTTGCTTTATTTTTTAAAGCATTTGTTAATTATGGCAGTCCAGGTCTAAGCAAGTCTATTAATTGCAATGATTTATAGCAGATGAAGTGCCTGTCAGTCCACCCTTCTAGACCATATCTGGATCCTGCACACTGCCTACAGAACGAAGCTCAACTCTTCACTGTCTATGTTCTTTTTTCCCGCCCAACAATTCTGGTTCTCTTTTCTCTACCAGGAAGATTTAATAAATAAACCCACAGCAGGCCGTTTGTTGGATGCAGTCAGTATCTATCCCAGTCTGGGGAGAGTTATACAAAAACCTCTTCCAAAAAACTTGGGGCAAGCCCTTAGTCAGACAGGGAGGTGACAGACAGTCCAGACGTGACGCCCATTACAGCGGCCACTTGAACGTGCTGATGCTCCTGCACCAAGTGATGCTCCTTCCTCATTCTTCCCTCTCATTCCAACTTGCGCCCCTTTTTGCAGTAGTAGCAGCTCTGCCATATGTGAGAAAACACACAAAGATTTGATCCTGCCTGCATTATTAGTGTTTAGCACAAATCAATTACTGTACCCTAAAAATGATTAGATGTTCAAATTTTTAGCCTGCTTTAGCCTTTGAAGCATGAATGGGAACAATGCATTTATCAGAACAGCTTTTCTTGGACACTGTGTGAGCGTGTTCACCCATCTGCATCAGAAAATATTTCAAATTTCAGACTGCTGGGATAAGCATATTTAACTGCATATTCCAGCTTTTTCCACAACAGATTAAAATGCAAGTTCAATCCAACTTTCAGTTTGTTGGAACACACTAATTCTTCAGACTTAACAATAGATGTGTTCATTTAACTTAAAAATATATGGCACTAAGTTTCTGTAGATCTAAATAATCCGTATTTTTGGAACAGCTGAGTTTCACGGGGATATGAGTCACTATATTTTGAAATACAGGATTCACACAAACTTTAAACATTCCGGTCTTTAGAGCTAAACAGGTTCAGGAGCTTGTAATGCCATCGCATGCAATGAGAAACTAAGCTTGTGGTTTGTAAAAAAAAAAAAAATATCTAAAACTTCACACAAGCTAATTCAGCTGAGAATTAAGCCAGCTTTTTCTTCCATATTGGCATTCTACAGGGAGGAGAGAGGGCTCTGAGTTGCTACGTCAGGGAAGGAACACAAGCTCCCCAAATACAAAGACGGGAATGCTAAAATAGTGGTTATTTTACTATTAATTCTCAGCAGCTAAAAACCCCAAACCATTATTTTGGGCCTTTTGCTGCCCGGCTAATGTGCAGTGATTTTGTACGGTCCAGCCCAGCTGCACAGGCATCACCCACATCAAGCACTGAAGGGTTTTTTACGTAACTGCCACAGAATGACATTCTCCTGCTCTCTGAAAGCAAGAGGAAAAAGCCGCAGTGCTCAGATTTGGGCAGGTCTCAGAAGCCAATGCCATTGCTCAGCGAGGGGTGACACGCCGAGATGACATCACGCCGCGCATGTCCCCAGGCCTGGGGACAAAGGGGGCTGTTTACAGGCAGCCCAGCACAGCCACAATGCGTGGGATCAGCGCTGCCCGACAGGCTCTGCGTGAACAGCACCACAGACCCCCAGCTCTGCCAACACAAACGCTTCTGTAACACAAGGCTGCAAAAGCATTTAGCCTGCTAACAAACACACAAAATACAAAGAGTAAAGCCCCGCTGGAACAACTTCAAACCCTATCAAATCATTTAGGAAAACCACAGCGTATTAGAAGAATACACAGAGGATCTCTCTGTTCAGACGCTCCGCTGCACCCTGTCAGAGGGTCTACTTACATGTCACTAACCATTTTGCTTACAGGAACCAAAGCAGCAAAACCTGACAGAAGATATCAGTGACACAGGCATTAAGATAGCTTTTCCTGGGCAGAGATCTATCCTCTAAGTATATCCCTTCTAAGCTTTCTCATCCTTCACAATAAGGCTGTTTAACTTGCAATGTTATATAAGCTCCATCCTGCTCCGCAAAGCTGCAGCGACACAATTCCAATGTTAGCAAGAGACTCTGAAACCAGCTCTCTCTAAATTACTGTGATGCTGTTGAAATTGCCAAGTTGCAAAATCGAAGCACCACGTCTTGCTCACATTCCTAAGATTAGAACAACCTGTACAGGCAGCCTGAGATGAGGTAAGAGTGTAACCGCGTCTCTTGTACACGACGGAGCCATTTCATCGGGGCCAAACGGGAGGCACACACATCTAAACACACAGCTCCAGCATTACCATTTAAAAACACACTTACATGCTAACAGTTGTTCATTTTCCTTAATTTCTACATCATCTTGGACAGAAAAACTCCTGGGTGGTTTTTTTCCTTCAGCACAGTAGCTAGACAAAATCCAACCAGTTTTATTTATTTTCTGTTTGTAGTCTTTGCAAAATACCCATCATTGACAGAACCTGGTTCTGATCTTTTCATACCAGCCACAAGGAAAACTTAACTAATTTTTGTAACAGCACTTCTAACTTTCACCTTCTCGGTCCCAAAATTTTTCATCCTCTCCCCTTTACTTCCAAAGGACAGAACATCAAACCCCCAGATCTTCTAACCAGCTTGACTGCTTTCAGAAGGCCAGCGAGGACCGTTCCAGCTCAGCAGGGCCTGGTGACAAAGCAAACCCCCATGTGACAAGGTGTTCCAGAGGGCTGATACAGCTTTTCAAGGTGGGTATGTTTGCAGCTATAAGGACACATCAAGTAATTGATCTCAAATCACGGATGGCTTTCCCTCGGCAGACACCTTGATGCCACCAAATTTGTTTGGATTAAGGAGGAGAACTAGATTTTTTAAAATATATAATCAAGTGCCACCGGTTAGGGATCATATACACAGCCTAAACAGATGTCCAAACAAATACTGAAGATCAGACTATACAGTTAGCTAAAATATAGTATATATTATTTGAAATTATTAGTCAATCATTCACCACATGCATTTTTCACCTGTGTCAACCTGCCTTTAGAGGGGAAAAAACCCAAACGGAATTAATACTAAACTAAAATATCAGGACATAAGATATCTTGAAGCTAAAGTTTAGCTTGATGGCCATAAAACACTAGTACTTGGAGCTTCTTAAGGGAGCATTAGTTGTGATTGCACTACTGACAGATTGCTTCCCATTATTAGGGGCCAAATTTTGCAAAGGCATTTGAAGATGCAAGTAAGCATTTCCTGCCACTGGGTACCTGAGTGCCCGTGAAATCTATGGGCTGAGAACCTCCAGAAGTCAGTAGATTGGCATCTGCCCTTCCACCCTATTTTTTATAAAAAATTTAAAAAGCAGAAAGCAAGAAGAGTCACTTTCAATTCAGATTTTTTGAAACTTCATTCTAAGTAACCCAAACAAAACTATCTCCCAAAAACCTCGAGTTACTCAACCCCCCAAAATTTGTCTTTTCAAACATCCAGACATCACCATTTGCTCTGCTGTACAGACTGAATGAGTTATTGAACATATTACAGTAGTCTAAGGTTTTGTTTCCAAGATCAAGTAAAAATTTGCACTTTGACATAGGAAAGAGATTCTTAGAGAAACAACAACTATCAGTTCAGTTATTCAGAGTTCTAGAAGATAAGAAAAGTGTATACAATGGAGGGTTAAAAATAAAATGTAATATTGGAGGAGGGGAGGAAAAAAAGTGAACTTTACCCACCCCTACTGAGCCAGGGAAAAACTTCAGCCTCCTTTTCCTTTGGAATTTTTAGATTGTATACAACACACTTAACTTGCTCAACACATATGAACAGAAGGACTCCTGCTATTCACTAGAGCTCAAACAGAGATCCTTCACTATTTCTGTAACACAGAAAGCAAGCTCACATTGGATTGGATTTTCTTACACTCTTCCCAAAGTCAAAGCCCCAGATGCTCAGTTCAGTGAGAAAACTTGTAACAGCTCTCACGTTTGGGGAGGCATCCAGTCCAAAGGACTCAAACACAGGAATCTCTTCTAAACACGGAAAATTACTGCTATTCTCCCGTCAAGTTTAGTGACTTCTTGGCAGAGATCGCCTATAACAAGACAATCCCAGGTGAAGCAGCACCCTTTGGTCAGACCCCTGGAGATTGTAAGAGCTTAATCATCCTTCACCTTTGCAGGAGGAAGGTGAAAGAATCCCATAATCCTGCTCCATGAAGGTTCTGCTGACGTGCTCACTGCAGAGCTGGGTACCTTCAGGAGCACATTAAAACAACAGGACTAACAGGGTCACGGTGTTCTTCGCCTGCGTGCTCTCCAGGGAATGATGCAAGCACAGCAGAGTATCTTGGGTTAGAATTGTTTATGTTATTAAATACAGCCATGTTAGAGTAGGCAGGGTCAAAGGCACATGCCCCACGGAACAGAACAACCACAACAACTCTGTAGGTGCCTGTAAAATTCACTCTGCAGTCACAAATCATCCCAAAGAAAGCTATAGTTCTCTGTACAATGAGGTTCTGCAAATTGCAGAAGGCCACTGCAAAGAAACCCTTATCTTAAGGGCATACAGAATGGTTATAGACAGTACTTGTGTCTGCACACCAGAACTTCTCTTGGGCAGAGTTCCCCTCCTGCCACATCAGGCTCTCAGACACCCGTGCGAGGGTCTGACCCCGCTCACCTCCTGCAGCCCCTTTGTGGACAAGCACACACGGACCACAGTGTGTGCTCCTGGGAGCTGAAACCCTGGATCATGGAACACACTCTGCAGGACAGACTGGGCAGCATCTGCACGTGCCAATGTTCATAAGGTGACCACAGCTAAGTATGAACAGAGACAGCATTTCAACAGTAATCCACTCCTGTAAAAATCATTCCAAAACCCAAGCGGCTTGTAATTTACAGCTTCATCTGCACAAATTCATTTGTTCAAACCACATCATAGAATCATAGAATGGTCAGAGCTGGAAGGGACACATCCATGGACTTCTCTTAATATTATCATCAAATCTTTAACTTTTTCACTCTGGATGCACCTGAGGCAGAAAATAACATTCTGTGGGGGAAAAAAAAAAACACCAAAAAACCTCTCCAAAAATATCAAACAAACCCTGGGAAAGACTTAAGCAAACACGGCTTTCAAACAGGCATGTAGAAGAGACCAATCTTTTCAAAGTTTGTGAAATAATCTAAGTCACTTCTGTACTTTACTTGCATGTCTCTATCCAGGTACACACGTTTCAATCTCTCAATTCTAAGGCTCAGTCATCATTGCCTTAGAAGAAGCCAAAACACATACAACCAAAGCAGAAAAGGCACAAAACATCACTTCAAATGGTCACAAACACAGATGTGGCATCACGGTTCTTACACTTCTTATGGTGAAACTCTTTCAGCTGAGGTTTTACAGCCCGTCATTCCTCAAACTATTTAATCTACACAAAATGTCCCAACTGCTGATTGTGATATGTGAAACTGCACATTACCCTTGGAAAAATAGCTTTATCAGGCCCTCTTATCAGTTGCCACAACCTCATCCACTCCCCTTACCAAACAAAAGGCAGCAGGCTACTTGTTTGTCCAGTATAACATAGCGACACAATATGAACTTTGAGCATAAAAGCAAAAAAGGCAGAAAAATATCAGAATTTATCAGAAAAATAAAAAACCCCACATTCATTGATCCTCACCATGAAGGAACACTTTATATCCCAGGTCATCATCTTCATGTGGCATGCCCTCTATCCAAAGAAATTCACCGAAAAGAGAAACGCTCAACACCCAAAGTAAAATCCACCAAACACTGACAAGCTGCTGCTCAGACACAACTCTTTAATACTAACCTCAGCTCAGCGACTCACGTGTTTAAAACAGCATGCAGCCCCTGGAAGCTGCTGTCGAGGGCCAGCCCAGTTAAGTGAGCTCAGGAACACTTCATTGCCAATCCCTGGAGGAGCAACAAGTAGAATTACAGCTCACCCACACTGAAAACAGAGCTCAGAACACAGCACCACTGAAGACCAAGTGGCTTGCTACCAGGAAGAAGGCTGTAGAGCTGAACCTAGAATCCAGATGTTTGCCACAGCCCCTCACAGCACCCAGATCAACCCATCTCGCTCCTCACATACAGAAGGGCCACTGTGTGCTTGTGCTCTCCACTGCTGTCAGAGGATGGCTGTTTCAGAGCCCTCAGCCAGGCAGGAGGGGCTCTCTGCTTCCATGCCTGGTTGTACGTGCTCTCCAGCTGGCAGTGCTTTATCCAACAAGCAGCTGACACCTCTGCTGAAGAGAAAGGTGCTTTGCACATCTGACTCTCCAATACTTTATTTACCAGCAGCACAGTAGCTTCTGTGGCCAAATTCCTGAAGGAAGTCTGGTTGCTTGGAACAAATTAGCAACTTGTTCAAATCACCAGGAGTTAGTAATTACCTGCTTCTACAACTACACAGACAAGTCCATTCCGAAAACCTCTCCCTGACATCAGTGTCACAAAGCCAGAGTAGCGAGAAGCAGCTTCTAATATGGCTAGAACTGGAGAAGTGGTTATAACTAAGTTACAACATGTCACTCCCCAACTTAACCTGAAAACCGAAAGTTCCCTAGCACATCTGCTCCTGCCTCTACTAGATAGCTACTCCTCAGCATGCAAACTCCAACATCGCTTCTGCTGTCACCCAGAAATCCAGACTTCCCCTCCCTCCTCTTCCTTCTCTTTACCTTCAGGAATTTATGTCTTTCAAGTGTTCAAACTGCTCTACCCCCCCTTCCAAAGGGGCAGCACTTGTTTCCCTTCTCTGAGAACAGCTTTCCCCTCTTCCCCCACCTCTCCCTTTACGAATCACCCCAGACACACCTGGAGACAGCAGCAGTGCTGGCAGCACTCCTGCTGCTCCCCAGCCACCACCCACCAGGCTCCCCAGCACCTACCAGCTGCCCTGACTTAGTCACTGCCCTTCAGATTAGAGCCATTTAGGTGGAACTTTGTCCTCCTCCCCACAAAATGTCAGTACCATAGAGTTCAAGCCATATTTACCATTAATAAGTTAAATACTACTCTTTTACCACAGTTATTTTCCACTTCAAAAATCTGAGGAAGCCTGTGGTACCTTGAACACCACTGCACAGGAATACTTTAACTTTTTTTTCTAATGCCACTGTACAAGTTCTGGCAGAGCCTATGTTTCTGCCTTTCTGAATGAGTGCTAAAAGCTCTTGCAAGATCTGCAACCCCACCGAACACTTTCTCCCAGAGGGGTTACAAAACCAGAGATGTGGGAGAAAGAATTGAGTCCAAATGAAATCTCACTAAATCACGCACTAACTGCTCCACAGGAGTTAATGCACCGGGATGCCTCGTATGCACGAGATAACAAAAAAGAAACAAACCACGTAAGATCATTATTTTAATACCACACTTAAAAGATTAGAGCTGGAAGCAAGAAGCCAGTAAGACACACATGAACTTGTGTGCTTGTTTCCAGCAAAGATCAACTGAGAATGATTCTGATCATACTAGCTTCAACTGGACTGAATACAGGCTGATCTAAGATCTACATGTTAAAGAACCTCTCCTCATCAATCACTCCATTTTCCACAAAGCTTGCAACTGGAGAAATACAGTGGAACACTTACTAAATTATAAACTACCACGTCTCTTTAAAATGGCATATTACCATTCGGTCTAAAGAACAAAATAAATAAATATCAAATCTACTCCAGCCAGGAATTGAGGGGTTTACAACCTTTCAGAACTACGGGAAAGTAAACCTGACAGAACAGCAGTCCATACTGAGGCACAACTAAAATAGCAGACACTTTTGTTAACCAGCTTCTACAAACAGTTGTTCCTATCCAGATGTTCCCCCCTCCCCACTTCTTTTTTTTTAAAATAACACTATTTAGAAAACTGTCTCTACCTCTTTGTCTGTTCCACTTTCCTGGAAGGAACGTAATTTTTCAAGCAAACGAGTTACTTCGTTAGTGTGGTTGAGTTGTCCCTGTTTAGCCACGACTGTAACCAGTCAGACTGGTGCAAGCCCACCACCGGCGCGGGCTGGGGTGACCCCCAGTGCCACCGAGGACTGGGGCAGCGGCTGACAGGCAGCTGTGCCAGCGGTGCTGGCTTGGGCACTTCCCCTGCACTCCCTGACTGCTGTGCCCTCTGCTGTGCCAGTACAGCTGTCTGTGCAGCCACGCATGGAACCAGACTGGGAAACCATCCAGATTAACAATAACCCAGTAAGGAATTCTACATGACAGCCAGGTCCTTAATCCGGTAAACTCAGTCCTGGCCCCGTCACAGGGCACACTGCCTTCACTGGTCTGTGAGCAACAGCAGTGGTACAGAGTGCACGGGACACGACTGTACTTTGTTCTTCCTGGCAATCCTAGTTTTTAATTCCTGCTGAGGATATCAACACGTCATCAAGTTGTCAATACATAGGATCCTCGGGCATAACACTGAGAAAACACCTGCAGATTGATCCTAGCCTGAGTAAGTCTGGCAGAATGAAGTTACTCTTTTCTTGGGAACACACTTGATCAACTCCACTAATAACTCCTGATTTGACAACATTCCGTTGCAGACAGACTGCCACGATGAATTTGAAAGTGCAACCTTATTTTCCAGACTAGAATGCACTTTCTACACTACTCCCTAATTCGTCTCATTTGATTGATAAAATGCTTGGAGAGAAAAGCCACAATCTTAGCATGCCCTGCCCTCTCCCCCTTCCCCCCCAAAAAACAACGAACAACAAAATCAAGCGTAGCAGCAGCAGTGAATACTCCTGCTTCTTGTAGCCCTAGTAAGGCCAACTACCAGTACTCCAATTTTGACAAATTAAGTATCATTGGCAACACAAATCAAAGGCAACCACGACATACCATCAAATGCCCCTCAGAAAGTAGCCCTACTCAAAGTTCCTCCCTCTAAAATTGGTGACTGTGAAGAAACACACAAACATCACCAGGTATCCTTTAGCCTTCCACAAAACCCTCCTGAGCAGTTCATGCCATCAAGCACGTCGAGTAAAAAGAATATAATTATTTTTATAAAACTTCTTTTAATTATCAAGGAGCAGGGAGAACTCTTTTAAGGACCACAACAGTCCCAGTTCTGAAATTATTATATCATCAGCTCACAGAAGTAACCCCTCTCAAATAAGTGCAATTCCCTGTATATTAAAACCTCAACATAAACCAGAATTTCTATTTGAAGCCCACCGTTGTAGCTTTCTGGATATGTTAAAAGCACTTCATACATTATAGAGGGGACAGAACAACTGATCTGCAAAACCCTGCAGAGCTTACAGCCTTTCACACGCAGCCCAACTAAGCTGTGCTGTCAGGAAGGTGAGGGTCTGTGCCTTCCACGCACAAGATCCCTCCTACTCCTTCTTCAATCAGTTGTAGCATATAAAAATAAATTAAAATCCTCACTTTTCTAGCTTTTTTGTTTGTTTGTTTGCTTAATTTTGGTTTGCTAAATAAAATAAGACAAACCTTCTCAATTTCTGTTGTGTAAGCTATGTTTGATAATAGCTACTTGAGTGCCTTTTTAAAACTCCAAGTATATCTAGTACTAGACAGAAAGGTACGTATTACCAAGACAAAGCTGTGTATGTTTTTATTTAGTCTTGGTACCCATATGCTGCGAGACAAAGGTCTTAAACTCACTACAGAATGTCTAGTCATGTAAAAAAACCCCAGCAAATATCTGCGGTTCGGACCGAAAGCCTCGTTTATTACGTGGTTAGTTCTGCGTACAAATAAATACCCTTTTAAAAGGTTATCAGCTGCCGAGGCATTAGGCAGGAGTGTATTTAATATTAAAAATCCTATGTCTTTGAAGAACTATCTACTGTTCTAATACACTCACTTTCTGTATATACCCAACTTGTCAAAAGCTTCACAGGCAATACCTTTTCATCCATTCTAGTTTGAAAGGGAAAATCAAGCCTTCTCCCACCAATTGCAGTTATCTGCAGACAGCAACCTTTTCAAGCCTTTCACAGTAGCTCCTAACTCCGATTTAGCAGCAGGGCATTTTTCAGTGAAAGCAGAAGGTACTCCTTTCCAGCAGAGAAGGCAGAGTGTACTGGAGTCAGCTGTGTCATGTGAATGGAATTGTTAATGTCTGAAGGATGTCACCGCATGTCAGAGCCCAGGATCTGTTTGGGGCAAAACCTGCTCCCACGCAGAGCTGGCACAAACTCTGCTCTACCTGCAAGCGCTACTCGAGGAAAGAGAATGTCATTGGCAGCTTTGTGTATGGGTGGAGAGAGATTAATATCTAGTGTCTCTCTGAAGAAATTATATAAAAAATAAGAAGTGTTTTACAGCAGTCCTAATCAGTCCTTTTTCTTGCAATAACAAGGAAAAAAATGGAATAATTCCACCATGCCCTTTGGAGTGCGATGGCAGAAGTCTGATAAGGTACCAAACACTGACTCTTTCAGTTGCACTGAAAGACACTCACCTGAAGCCACAATCAATAAACACACTCTCAGTAAGGCCGCTGTTTTGATACTATTTCAAAAAAACATGCAAAACAGGGCCAGGGTAAATACATACGGTAGAGGACACTAGTTTATTGATCTTGCTTAATTGGAATACTGCCCTTAAATGAAAACAAAACCTGAGATAAACAGAAGTAGAACTCCAGAAGGGAGACACTGCTGTTGGCATAACAAAATGGGAACGTGAAGGTACACAGTCTGAACAAGTTCAATAATTAAGACAGTTCTCCAGAATAAGCAGCAATGTTTCTGACAGGGATGACTCCACCCTAAAGTGTCTCTTTTAAAATAATCTGATTAACCATTTAAGTTCCAATATAGGTCACTACCAGAAATAATAACACATGGACTTGGACAAAGTTTGCCCATCACTTCATAAAACAGAAGAGCTATCGAGTAAAATACACCTTGCTTTAACCCCAGGCATTGCTCAGTACCACTGCCAGACTATTCCTAGGATGCTGCTGCAAATGTTTAGCTTTGACAGTACCACAAACTATACTGCAGACAATCATCTCGGTGAGAAATTCCAGGGTGGACTTGTAATCAAACTGTGGAATTCAGTCTAGGAAACTTGTGGAGATCCATGCAGTTCCTAAGCAGACGACCTCCCTCACCTCTCCAGGAGAATGTCTCCTCTTTCCTCTGCCTTCTCTCTCTAGGCTGGAGAAAAGAAAGAGATCCATTGTGAACATCAAAGCAACTTAGTTACCAGGTCTCTTTCCAGACTTATTGCAGAAGCTCCTGGAAGCTTCCTTTCCTACCACGTTTTTCTCCACCCAGTAACTTCAGCATCTGTACACACTGTTAAAACAGCTTTTATTTTAGGTAAAATACTGAAGTACCCACACAAAACCACCACGGAAAAAGCGATTATTGAGATTTGTGCTTACGCTTCCCTTAACAGGATTCTTAGGTGTCCACATGCACAATCTGCTGCAAGCTTTTGTTGAGTAAAGGACAAATCCTGGCTTGATCTGCACTGTAAGAGGTTAACTGGCTGGAAGAAGCAAACAGCTAAAGTTACATATTTGCACTGCAAATCCAGAGCACCAAGATAGCAGCTTCTGATGCAGGGGCTAAGTCTCTCCAAGAAAACATATCTACCAGCAACTTTATATCCTTAGCAGCTTTTGCATGCTACTACCACCATTCTGGTTCCCGCAGTACCTGCACATTCCCTGGAAGCACAGTAAGCAAGAATCATGCTTTTCCTAACTTACAGTACCTACAGAAAGAAAACTGGAGGCAATTAGGAGTCAGAGCTGAGAGACTCAGTCGGGGAGGGTGGGGGAAAACAGCCACCGACCTCAAAGAGGCAAAACTTAGTCAACATTGGAAAGCACCGAGCTGCTCAAAGTCACTTGTGAAACAGGAGTTTCAAGGAGGTTGGACACAGCCTTTTGTCACAGCAGATGCCTTGGCACTCAGGTTTGAAACAGCTCTTTTTCCTGTTCTTTTCGCAAGCTCGTATGCTACAATTCTAATAGCATGCGAAAGATCTCTTGACCTTTAGAGCAAGCAGCTGTAACAGCAGATTGCAGACGCCGTTTCCTCAATAATACACAAAAAAGCCAAGAGTGACCTAAGCCTGTTTCTTGCTTGCTCAGACACACCTCAACCCAAGGCCTACGAGTGAGCAGGCGTACGTCTTTGCAAGTTGAGAAAGAATTACTGTCAAAAGTAGCTACGAGAAAAGCAGCCTCAGAAGCAGACAAACCACAGCACAAAGCCAAGGCACCAAAACCTCAGGCCCTACCACCGCCCTCCCTGTCAGCTGTCACTTGACAAAGAGGAAATAACCCCTCAAATTCAACTGGCAACTGAGGGTGCACAATCACCAGACCTTTCATTTTACTCTTTAGAGACACGCTTATGAAAGAGATCACGCTGCATGGAATGAAATAGCCAAAACTCCTCAGCAACAAAACAACGTACTGAATAAAAAAATATTTAAACAAAGTCACACAATCTATCATCTGATAGGTCATGTCTGAAAACAAGAACACCAAAATACGTTTCTTATGGTAAAATAAGCAAGAGATCTTACAAGTATATACAAGTGTCTGGTGAAATAAACACTGGCCCCGTGACCAAAAAACCGACTTCTCATAACAATTAGCTGTGAAACCTGAAAGATGCTCTTAGCAAGTGTTCTTTAATTTAATAAAGAGGTGTAAGGATCTGATCAAGATTATTGGATTCACCTGGTTTGCATGCACATGTTCACCGTTCAGCACTTAGACGTGTGGTTCTACCTCCGTGCTGTCTGACGCTTTCATCCTTTTACAGGCCAAAGCCAAAAAAAGCTGCAGAGCTCACCTTCCTCAGACCCAAGCATACTGACCCTATTTTCATCCAGTTACAATTTTTCAATACCCTGCTCTTAAGCTGAATCTCGGTACGGCATTTAAATTCACTCACAGCTGCAGCCAGTCCAGTAAAAAGGAACCTGCAGCCCTTTCCTGCACATGAGTCACAGACACCGATATACTCAAATCCTCTGGCAAGTTCAGGCCCTAAACTTTTACAAACACAGCGGATTCTCACCAGGGCAGGCAACGCCGAGCATTTTATTCTGCTTCCCTCCCACTCATTTACAACAAACCAACCCCAGCGCATTTAAGGGGAGGAAAAAACCCACCCCAAAACACAGAGACGGGCAATCCCAAGGAAGAAGCGCCTCAGACCCTTCACGGCCGCCCACTCCCCCTCTCAGGGGTGCAAAGGCCACCATGAGGGCAACACGGGGATCCTCCAGCGAACCGGAGGCACCGCTTTACGCCTCTAAAGGAGCAGTTTCCCCGTCCCTCCCACCGCGGGAGCAGGCCCGGCCGCCCCGGGGCCTTCCCCGCCGGCCCAGGCCGCGGCCGTGAGGCGGGGCGGCCCTATGGCGCACTCCGCAAAGCGCCCGGCCCTCACCGCCCCGCCG
>VXBW01004972.1:171086-280899 GCA_013400375.1 Thinocorus orbignyianus
TCGGCCCGCCCTCCTCCCGGGACACGCAGCGGGGCCGGCCCGACCCGCGGCTCCTCCCCGCAGCCCCGGCCCGCAACCTCGGTCCGCAACCTCGGTCCGCGGCTCCTCCCCGCAGCGCTCCTGCCCGGCTCCGCTCCCCCTCTCCCCGCCTGTACCGCCGCCGAGCAAGGGGCGGCGGGATCGCGGTTGTCACCCCGGGGTCGCGGGTGTCACCCTGCTCCTCCCCGGACTCCCTGCCCGCCTCTCCCCGGGGAGCGGTGCCACCGAACCCGGCTGGATCTCCGAGCAGCAGCAGCACAGAGGGGTGAGGAAACTGTCAGTGCTGCGTTTAACCCCCCCCTGTCCTTGCTGGCACAATACTTTATGCCCAGCAAAAGCGCCACGAAGTCAAGAGTAAGGCGGACACACGCTACGTTCAGGGGTCGAGAGGTGCTGCCTCCACTCCTGTCGCCTCCTGACACTGGAAAAGTCACCTCGGCACCTTTGCCCCTTCCCAGCTTTGCCCGCAGGCAGCTCCCGCCGGGCACAGAGAGGGTGCCGTGGCAGGAGCAGCACTGCTGCAGAGCCTCCTTCTTGTTTCCCAACCGGCTTTCAATTAACACACTGCACACGCACACACACCTGGAATAGGGAATTGCCTTTTTCTCTCTCTTTTTTTTTTTTAACAGTGATATTTTATATAAATCTTTAATTCCTGAGAAACTGGCAGCACTTCACAAACCACAAGCTGAATCTTGTCAAGTGGTGAGAACTCTAATCTTGATCCAGAAAAGCAGTTACGCACATGCCCAACTCCGAGCATATGGAAGTCTCACTGATTTGTGGCTTGAAATCTCCTGTATCCTTCCTGCGAAGAGAGCAGCAGAGAACACACTCTGCTACAAAAGAAGCCAGAAAGGATTGACACCGATTAAATTCTCCGAATGAAAGACACCGGGAAGTCCACAGAGCTGAAAGACCTGTTTTGTTTTTTTCTCTTCAGGTATCATTTGAAGGACTCCCGTTACACCGTGCGTGCAACCAGCTTTCCTAGAAAGGCTGCTGGCGCAGACTGTGCGGCCTGTGAAGCCAGGACAGTGGATGTGACTGTCATCTGTTGATGCATCAACAGGCAGGGTGACAACCTCTGAGAGATAAGGGAAGATATAAGTTTAAGGGCCAATTAGCTATAAATAAACAGCAGAAAAGTACGGCTCTGCTTGCTAGAAAGAGAGAGCCTAGAAGAGCCTTTCTGAGGGAACACCAGGGACGAAACTAAGCAGCTCTGTTGATCAGCATTACATGATGTGATGCATGAAACAGCAGAGGCACCAATGTGGTGACTCAGCCCCGCTTCCCTCACACAACAGGGTTTGGCCTGAACGCCCCATTGCAGCAGAGAGGGTAGGCTGAGCAAGTTCCAGCTGCACCTTTTGTCATACCTTATCAGAGCTGCCTCTGTTGCTACCTCTGGTCTTCCATTCTCCTTGCCTTCTCACCTGCTTTTCCTCTACCTCTGCTTCTCCATCCTCGCTGACACCACATGGTTTTTGGCAGCTGCACAAAGGTGTGTATGTCCCTGCTGGGGGACGCTTTGCCTGCACCAGTTGGCACACAGAAGGCACAAGAACCTCTCTTGGACAACCAGGGGATCCAAACATCACGGTGTCTCCTGACTATCTGGCAGGCCAAACAAAGGGCTTAATTGGCCAAGTATGTCCTGCAAGCCATATGTTGTTCAAGCCTGGTGTAGAGCATTCCCCAGCTCCTTCAGTCTGCCTTTTTTTGTTGCAGGCTTCAAGAAGCAACATGCAGCTGCACAGCCACCACTCCCCGAAATTCTGTTGCTCCTCTCTGTATTTAGCAGCATTGTGCAAGCTGCGACATCGCCTGTGAATTCATTCCTGTGATAAGACCTTGGACACATCGGGGCGGCCTCGCTCTCTGGGACACAGAGGCTGCTTCAGAGGTGTAGAGCTGTTCGTCACGTCTGACTCATCCCTCTTTCTTCCTCCAGGGACTTGCCGTGAGGCTTCGTGTTGGTCACAAGATGACTTAGGAAATCCCGAGTCTCCATAAGACCGACGTGAATGTACAGAGGGGACGACCTGACATCTCCAGGTAATGAAGGAACTGAACCTTCAAGTAAAGCCCTCAAAGAGCACTGCATCAGGTTCCAGCAGTCACAGACGCTCTTCAGTTCCCTTGATCTCTATTGCCTGGAAGCACCATTTTTTTCCTACCTTTGTTCCTGCGTGTACATCTCCAACACCATGGGAACCTCTCTCTACCATACAGCTAGATTTCCTCTTACAGGGATCTGAACTTTGGCCAAACCTCTCTGTTATGAAGATAACACAACCTTCATAACCTTCTTTGTTTCTCCCTCCCCCCCGCTTTCATTTAAACATAACAAGTTTTGTAAGAGTACTCAACTGAAACTCTCAGAAAAAAGCAGGTTCTCATTGCTTTGCTGGGTAGAACAGGCAACAAAAAAAAGAGGCAAACAATTTAGACCAAAATGTCTTTCCCTTTAGCATTCACTGTCAGTTCTTTGTCCAACACATTGGCCAGGCATGTCCCTGGTAAGACAGCAAGCTGGCAGCAGGGGCAAAGGGAACTGAGGGAAAGATGAGTTCAGGACGAGCCATTAAGAAGGAGATGAACAATGATGTAGGATGGATGGGCTTTGATGAAAGCAAGGATGTTCCAGAGCACAGAAGAACTTCAGTCCTTTTCTTCCCGTGAATGCCTTTCCCAGGTCTGCTGCATTTCCAGCGTTGCTCCTGAGTGAAGCTCCTGTACCTTCAGTTGAGTGTTTGTGCCTGGCAGAGGATTGATTTGTTTCTCTGGGAGTAGTTTATGGTTTTGGTTTTTGACCTCCCTTGTCTCACAGCCCAGCCCTTAGAAAGGGTCCTGCAGCTTAATTCTGATGTCACTTTCCTGAGAGAAATGGCAGGCACCAAAGAAGGAACTGCCAGTTTAGAAATAAGGAAGGCCCAGAACTTTTGTAACCCTGAACCTCAGCAGAAGGAAAAAGAAAAGGATGAAGTTAATGAGATAGGAGGAAGAGTAAATTGTTTTAGTGATGGATGATGCAGTTTGGTAATAGCTGATCCTGGAGCAGAACAGACACTTAAACCTGTTCACAGGTATTAGCAAAACTTGAGACTAGAAAAGACAAATAATACCTGATACCCATGAAGAGAAGAATAAGGCAGGCACCTTACCTGAAATCTTGGGCAAAGGCCAAAAGATTCAAGAGGATCCTGTTTTTCCAAGATACCGTCCAAGCTGTCTTGCTCACCAAAGCCAGGCTTTCGCATCAACTTCTGAGTTCACAGCATCAAAGTCACTGCTTCAGTAATGAAGATACTTTCAAAGCATTTTAGAGAAACACACATCAGTGCATAAAAGCTCATTAAAAGGCTGGACAATGCAGCTTCCAGAAGCACGGCATACGGCACGCAAGGGATTGCTCAGTCCCTCAAACACCTGCTTTACTTTTAAAGACTTTAAGAGTTAAGAAGGGCGTTTCAAAACCAACCTACCCCAGAGGCAGCTTTGGACAGGCAGAGATACAGGTGGACAGATGCCCGGATGTTTAGGAATAGGGGACAAGGAGGTGTCTGCAGGCTCTCAAATACCATGGCCATGAGTTTAACACTTAAAAAAAAGAAAATTAAAAACCAGTAGAATAGTAGCACGGTCAGCATGGTCTGACCAGGATGTTCAGGGAGCAGTTTTCAGTTACAATCCCTTTGAGTTTCAGTTACAATTCCCTGCAGCTGCCAGCAGCTGAGTCAAATCGGTCCCGTCTTTAGGGTGTTGTCGCTCAGCCCCGGAGGAGTGCTTGTGAGCCTGTGTGGGAAACAGCACTAACCTTCTGGTGAAGAGTTCATCACTCTTTGCAGATGTGCAGTTCTAGCCATATTTATATATAGATGTATTACTGAACAGTGTATATTTCAGAGCAGTCAAAAGCCAAACAGCATCTGCAAAGCGAGGTTAATGATATGTTTTTGTTCCATATGAAAGTTGTGGGAATTAATTTATTAGCAGAAAGGTGCTCCAGGAAAGCATGTTAATCACGGTCTTGCAATGCTGCGGATGGGGACTGGAACCCAGTGTACAAACACATCAGATACCAAACTCCTTTCACATGCTTTAAAATGTACAGTGAGGGAATACAGCTAGTGTTCTCCTTTATAGCTCACAGAGCTTCTTAAAAACAGATGAAAAGCACATCTGTGAAAGCATAAGGAACTACGCAGCCATATCTGGGGCATGCCATTTAACAAAATAACAGAACAAGCTCGAGAAAAAAGGAAAATGCAATTTCATTTTTCTAAACCCTGCTGAGTGAGGGAAGAGGGAGCTGCACGGAGCACTGTTCAGAGCACAACACACCTTCCCTGGACTCCCTGTGACTGCCACCCCTTCCTTGGGATCCACACAGAGTCACAAGCCTTATAGGGCTCAGCAAGCTTATCTTCCCCTGCCATCACAGGAGCTTAAAGGGGATGGACAGGAGCGGAGGTCAGATGCCAGGCTCAGTTCTGCTAAACACATTTCTGGCTGGAGGGGCAGGCAGGGAAACAGGCAGATCCCCAGGTCAAGTGCTCACAGCGCTGAGATGCAATCTTAATCCCAGCTGAATATGCAGCTCCTTCATCCCCTCCATTCTTATTTTGATAGGCAGTGAAATAGTTAACTTTGCCCACGTTTAAATTATCAGCACAGGGCATCTGAGTTGGCAGCACTGAGATGAACTGGGCAGGTCAGTTACTGTTTCAGATTCTGCAAGCACAGCCAGACATCACCACACCACTTGCCCTGGAAACAATCAAACACATCCCAGCAAGCCCACCATCCAGGGCTTCTCATTTACTCATTACTTTTTGTAGTATAATTCTACATTTTGGGGAAAGAAGTGGTGCCTGTGACACTGCTCTCCCTGTTCAAACCCTCAACAGAATGTCCAAAGTGCTGCACAAATACCGAACCTACCAGTGTCACACCAGAGCACCCTCCTTGCTTGCTGGGAGCAGGCAAAGTGCCGTTGGAGCTGTCAGTTGGGTTGTTGTCCATCCCTCCAGGCTGAGGATGCTCACAGAGAACATGGAGCAGGGATGGCAGGAAGCTCAGGGCCCACAGTCCCTAGAGAAGGTGAGAGGTGGCACATCCCTTTGAGCTGACGCTGAAGGTTTTATGGGAAGCAGTTAATTTCAGATCTTAAGTTGCTCCCTAGTGCACACCATAAGCAGTTTTTCCTCACTGTGACCACAGCGAGACAGTATGCTTTACCAAGTACATCCTGTGAATACCATAGTTTAAAATTAAAATTTTAAAATTAAAATTTTGGTGAGCTAGATCAGTGATTTTCAATCATCCTCTGATTTGGAGGTCACAGGGGTCCATAGTGCACAAGATCTAACAAGTTGTAACTTTTAAATATAAAGCACACAGACTTGAGTTTGGTAGACATAGCACTTAAGAAAATAATTGGTGAAGTACATCTGGAGAAATGAACCCATGAATCTTTACAGGTGAAAGAAGGACAGCAAAGATAAGACCTTTTTTTCCTTTCTAAGGGTGACTTGAAGTATGAAGAGTTACCTGAGAAAAAGCCACAGGAAACAGCAGTCTCAGAGAATCAAATGCAAGACCAAACCTCAGAAAAGAAAGATCCCAGCAATTCCCATTCTGTAAATCTGACTCTTTTCCCACTAGAAACTAATTATAAGCACAAAAAGCCACTAAAAAAGATGAAGGGTAAGAGACACAAGAAGTTGTATTTGTCCTGGAGTTTATAAGGAAGGAAACCTCCCATCAATTTACAACATCAGCGAGTAAGGGGGAAGTAGCAGAACCAACAGACTTGGCTTTAAGCAAACATCTGAAAGACTGAATCACAAAAGTCTGAATATAACATTAATTCCCAGCTCTTTTGACATAACAGCACCCACAGAGCCTGAGAGCTGGCTCAGGAATTGTGAATGAAGAACAGGAACAGCAACTTACTCAGCAGGAAAAGGTACTCAGTGCGTTTAAAATGGATCATGGTAGCGCTGTGTTATAGAGCTGATCTCAAGACTTTCACAGTGATCTAGAAGAGACTCATTGATGAAATTACCGGATGACACAGAGAGGCATTTTGATTAACAAAGACAAGGAAATAATTCCAAGAGGCTGAAAACTCAGTAAAAAATCTCAGCCCCTGGATCTCTAAGCCACAAACCCAATGAACCCTAGTTTCCTATAGCTCACATTATACCCCCGCCACGCTGCATCTCACCTGATCTCATGCTCTAAACCCACCTCACCTTTTCCCAGTTCCTTCCCATGTCTCCATGCTTCTTGCTTTCACTGGATTCTCTGTGTTTCCACCCACACTCACTGTCTGTGTTGGCTCTGGGAGACAGAGCAGATGCTGTGGTGGGTTTCAGAATCTACCCTGCCTGGGATATTCTAGTATATTCTTTGCTTCCATCTGTTTATTTAAGATTTAAGAAAATGTTTTTATAGATCAGATTCCAACTTTTTGTTCAGTATATTCTGTGTATGTGCAGATGAGCTCCAGTTTGTGGACAGGGTAAGACCAAGAGTCTTATTAACATTTCCAAAAGGGGAAAACACTTTCTTTCCTCTAGCTAATCACTGACTTTTAGAAAATTTGTGGAACATAGTTTAGGTT
Organism: Thinocorus orbignyianus; assembly: GCA_013400375.1. Taxonomy (NCBI): domain Eukaryota; kingdom Metazoa; phylum Chordata; class Aves; order Ciconiiformes; family Thinocoridae; genus Thinocorus; species Thinocorus orbignyianus. The sequence goes on from VXBW01004972.1 coordinate 177,763, forward strand.
TATAACAAATATAAACATAGTTTAGGTTTATATCAAATTGAAACAGTCCAACATGTTCAAGAAGCAGTCAAGAACAAAGTCTGTATAAAGTTAGGTGGTGTTTGTCAGTATCATTCAATAAAGAAAGGTCTTTGATAAACACGGGGCAAAACTGCCCCTAGAGCGCTGCAACTGTGATCCTGGCAGGGAATTATCAGACCCAAGTGTGGGACTCAGAGGACAGGTTTCTGAAGTGGGACTTAAAAAGACTAAATGACAGAGTCATAGAATGGTTTGGATCGGAAGAGACCTTCAAGACCATCCAGTACCAACCCCCCTGCCCTGGGCAGGGACACCTCCCACCACACCAGGTTGCTCCAAGCCCCATCCAGCCTGGCCTTGAACCCCTCCAGGGATGGGGCAGCCACAGCTTCTCTGGGCAACCTGGGCCAGGGTCTCACCACCCTCACAGCAAACAATTTCTTTAAATGAGAATTTCTAAATGCCAGAGCCAGCTTCTCAGATGCAGCCAGTGTTCACCAGGATTCTCCTTTATATCCCCCAATTCTTGATCTGACTTGCCCTCACTTTAGCTGCCGGCTCCCAGAGCAAGCTGAGAACAGCACGGTGCCTGTGTGACACCTGCAGGGATGTGGTGTGGCAGTGTGCTCACCAGGGCGACTGCTGCTCTAGGCAAGAGCCTTCACTTGTGCCCTACCTGGCTGAGGAAGGTTTATCTGGCTTGAAGAACCAGACTCATATAAACACTTTAACAAAAGGACAGTTAAGCTGGGAAACACCAGCTTCCCACAGGGACAGCAGGAGAGGAACAGGGCTGGAGGGAAGGAGTTAAAGGATCTTTATCAACCCCTCCCTGCATTAGCACATGGTTGTATCATACCACCAATAGTACAGGTAGTTACACAGCCCTGTGTGCGTTTGTGTTCTGGATCCCAATATCTGCAGGCACCGAGTAAAGAGAGAGATTATTCAGCAGTGATAACAGAAGGAGCTGGGGATTTAAGCAAAAAAAAAAAAAAAAGAAATTAAACCATGAAGAAGAAAACACAACCTGAATGTTGGCCCAAACCTTCCTGCCACCTCAATGTAAGAGACTCTAGAAATCTCTGAAGAAGCAACACCATGGTGATGAAGAGCTGCCAGGAGTGGGCACCAAGAGGGGGCACGGGTGGCCCAAGGTGAGCTTGGTGAGGACGGCCAAGGGAAAAGGCTGTGATTTCATGGTGGCAAGGCCAGCTGGCTGAGGTGAGCTGCAGGAAAGGTGTGTTGACTAGAGACTGATCAGAAACCTCCTCTGGCCCCTGTGTTCCAAAGAGGGAAGTCTTCCCACACTGGTAACCCAGTTTAATTCCTGCTGTGCTCCTGGCAGCATCAACAGCCCTGACCAGGCTGGGCTCGGGGGGGGTTGTGCCGGGCCCTGTGAGAAGCCCCGCATTTCCAGCGAGCACACACTACCACCTAGTGCCGAGAGATCCTGCTGCAGGGAAGATGGAAACAAGTTTTGCCCGAAGGGACTTCGGTCCCCGCAGCTCCAGGGCTCTCCCGGGCCAGGCACCCCCTCCGGGCAGCGTGTCCCACCGCACCGCACAGGAGCAGCAGGCACAGCTCACCCCTGCTGGAGGGCTTTGATTGTGGGCTTGAGAGGGGTGAAAGGGCCCTGTAATATCATCAACCCTGAGACGAAAGAAGGGGTATCAATTAAAATAAGGCAGTGACCCTTTTCTGTGCTCTGAAATTGTCTTCAAGCATTCAGGAAAGTCAATCCTATTTTATCCATCACCTACAATGGACTGCGGGGAACGCACTGAAATGGTGTGAGTTCTTAGATCACAGAACAGTTAGAGGTGGAAGAGACCTTAAAGATCACTTAGTTCCAATCCCCCTGCCATGGGGGGAGCCTAGACCAGGTGGCTCCAAGCCCCATCCAGCCCAGCCTTGAACCCCTCCAGGGATGGGGCAGCCACAGCTTCTCTGGGCAACCTGGGCCAGGGTCTCACCACCCTCACACCAAAGAACTTCTTCCTAGCATTTAATCAAAATCTAGTGTCTTTCAGTTTAAAACTGTTATCCCTCATCCTATTGCTATGGTCCCTGATCAAGAGTCCCTCCCCTGCTTTCCTGGAGGCCCCCCTTTAAGTAATGGAAGGGTCTATGTCATGCTTTTCTCAGCCACTTTGAGTGCTAACACACACCTTCAAATGAAAACAGCAGTTCTTAAACACTTAGTCCAGAAACAGGGCCTTTAAAGAAAAAACACAAAATACCATGTGAGCAGCTATATGTAAATAGTTCTTTAATTTGGTAGCATGAATGCTTGTGTTAAACTGAAATTATGATCAAACTTCTATATTTTCCAGAGTAATTAAAAAACACATTCTCTCCATACAATCAATAGAATGAAAAGTGTCCCAAGTACTTGGAAAAATTATGAAAAGTGCTATTCTAATGCTTTTTCAGGTTGCAGAATCAGAGACAGTGATGTGATCTAACCAAGCATTCCATTTCCAACATGTTTTCTTTAAGAACTTCTGTTTGTACTCTCATTAGTCCACTCCAGTACTGGTAATTTTGAGAGCTGTGAAACATACACAATTTTCCAGCTTAACTAAAGCAACCAGCAGGCTTCACTGGGCCACAGCACTCATATAGGAAAAAGATCAAGTGTAGGCTTTGTTCCATGCACACCAGCAGTGCCTTCAAAATAATGAGTATTTAAGTACGTGCTTTATATTAAAAGCGAATGTTCAACTGTTTTGCTGGATCAAGGGCTGCAAGTCTTAGTGATGCCATGGTTTCTATGACAACTAAGTGTGATATTACATGAAGGATCATGATTTAGAGGAACACTATTACGTCTAGCCCTTTCACCTGCTGTGGTCCTAGTTTATCCTGTACACACCTTGCGTAAGGATCTGCTAGTCTCTGCTGAATCACAGAGCCCAGAAAGGAAGGCCCCAGCAGACCGGGCTGAAAGTGAGCAAAACATGCTCATTATGCTCCTTATTTCTGCAGATTCCAAGGAGAAAAAACAAATTCAGACTCAGGGCTACACCACCCTCCCAGGCACAACTGCAGCCCAGGAGCTTGCTGCCAGCTGAAGGATGCTGCAGCTGCAACGCAAGAAGCCAGGAGCCAGGCTGAGAGCGGCAGCGCAGATGCTGAGAGCCCCGGGTCCCTCCCTCCGGAGCCCCCCAGCCCTGGTGCTGTGTCCTGCACCCACACCCTCCTGAAGACTTGAGTGCCTGTGAAATTGCTAACAGAAGCCCAGCACAAGCAGGTCTCACCTCCATAGACTCCTTCCTCCATCACAGCAGCAATCTCTGCTGGATCACTGCTCCTCTCAGCCCTGAGGAGGGCAGAAACTCCACCTTTGGTTTCTGATAAATTCATTCTCTTTTGGCTCAGCTGTAAGCATGTTGGATCTCTTGGAGGTATCCTCCAGCTACCTCTGTGGTCCGCAGGGATCCCTACAAACGTAACCACAAAAGTATTTTCATTCCTGGGGAGCAGGTGCCAAAAGCAAATACACACTACTTAGTACCAAAAGCTACACCCAGACTGGTTTGGAACAGGGTAGGAAACACCTGAGAAGCAGCAAACTCTCTCACTGTCCTTGGCACAATAAGAGCAACTTATGCTTTTTAAGTGAGAACTATTAAAGTTGTGCTTGCAGACCTGCAGCAGCCTGGGTGGCTGCAGCGTGTTCTCAGCTGCTCGTGCTGCTGCCTACATTCATCTGGGCCAGTTGCAGCAATTCGGGGTGGGAATGTTGTCTTCTCTGCCTCACTGTCTCATTTCCAGCCAGCAGCCTGGCTCTGGGGCTGCTGTGCATGCAGGACACACTGAGTCACCTGCTGATTTTACAGCCAAATGAGAGCCAGCCTTGCAAATTTGTTCAACGGCCCTTTTAAATCCATGGCTGGCTTTGTAGCAAACAGCTCCCTGTAGATCAGGGTATTTATCTTTGCCAAGGAGATCAGTGCCACTGCACTTGTGAAGTCATGATGTTCCTCACAAATAAAATCAGTAACTATATATAGCCAGCACATCTTCCATCCTGTGAGATCAGGAGTTTCTTGCCTGCAAAACAGATGAGCTCACGGAGAGATAATTCTGTGATGGCCAGATAGCTTCAACATCAGGCTGAGCCCATCATCATTAGCCCAATTAAAGCTCCTTTTTATACCAGTAAAATAACTGATGCGCTGATAAACCGCCCCAGTTGGTTGTTACTGCAATACCCACAGCTGCCCCGAACACATCCGTGTAATCAATACGGCCCACTAAAAGGTTTCTAAATGAGTTAACTCTTCCAGGAACCAGCCAGATTTCTGGGGGACCATTTGCTTATAAAATCTCATGCTTTTTGTTCCCTGTTTCTTTTATTTAGAGAGGCATTAAGGCCAATCAGGAGCTGATCACACACACTTGAGCAGAGCATAATACGAATGTCGCATGCTATTATTGTAATGGGAGCTGAGCGAGGGAACCTGGCCTCGAGGCTACTTTTCACCTATAAAGAAAAATACTTAACCAAACCTGCATCATCCTGACAGAACTGGGTTAGGGAGGGACTGTGTGTGCAGTTGCCCTGGCACAGCACGGCCGGCCACGAGGGGTGGGAGCAGGGCAGCCAGAGACAAGGAGCTCTCACTCCAGCTCAGCTGCAGCCAGGGCTGCATCTCCCGGAATAGCCTCAGTAACAGGATTACAAGGGCCACTTCTGCCACCACGCTAAGCTGCAGGCCATCATTTAACACAAGCAGGGACACAGCTCTAATGTCCTTGTTCTTTTTTGGTGGCATTGTCCCCAGTTGTTCTGCTGCAGGTGCAAAGAGCCGCACAGCTCCTGAGGACTGCATTCCTGTTCACAGGGCGCAGCTGCATCCACACGGGTTCTGTTCCTGCCCTGTCTTCTGGGATAGATCAGAAACGTTCTCAGGAGCCACACAAAATCTCTCAGAATGCCCAACTTCACTGTACGTCCAGGAGAAACAAATCTCTCAGGTCAGCCTCTCCCTGCCCCACTGCAGGGGAAGGACAGGGTGGAAGACAAGCCTGCATGTTTCTCAAGGGGGTTTGGAGCTTGTGTTGTTGGCTCCAGTTAAAAACCCCAACTCAACCTGCAAAACCTTTTAAAAGCTTCATTTACCTTCTGTGAGGCAAATGCTTGAACTTCAGACTTACTCATCCACAAATCTTTTTGGATTTCATGTGTTTGCTGCATTCTGGAGATACAGGTTTTCCAGCAGCTGCGGATGCCCACACAAAAGCCACCCATCCTGCCTGACCCCTGCAGAGGCACACGAGACCCTCAGAGCCCAAAATGCAGCTGCTGAGACTCCTCTGAATGTTATCTCCGGGCAGGCACACACCAAGCAGTACCGTTGGGTGGCACATATGCATTAGAGAAGCTAAAGAGAGCTGTTTTTTCCTGCTGAAAAGTGGCCATCCCGTGTGTGTAGCTTATTGCAGGGGCTAGGCAGTGAATTGTTCCTGATCTGAACAGAACTTGTCACCCGGTCATCACCACCTGCTGCTGCACTACCTTTGCTAAAAGGCAACTCTGCGTTTCCCATGCTGAAACACAAACCCCTGATGAGTTCAGTTTGAGTTGTGCCTCAAAGACCAGAGAGAGATGGCAGCAGGACACAGAGCTTCACAGAACTTGTTGAAATCCCTCTGGGAAACAAAATAGCGTACGGTTTTTGAGGGGTTCCCATCTGTCTGAATTTCTAATTTGATTTTTGGAGCTAAGACAGCTCAGATGGGATTTAGCTGAGAATACATATCCCGAAGCTGAGTTTCTGAAGTGTCCTTCACACCAGGACACTAGGATGGCACCTGCACAACAAAATTCTTAAGCTGCAGAGCTGCAGCTCAGGCCCAACGTCTCTTCTTCAGATGAAGAGGGTCAGCCAGACGCAGATCCCAGAGAGAAAGTGCTCCTGAGCAGACCCTGCAGCCGCTCCTCAGCGCCAGGCACAGCCGCAGGGAGCAGCTGGTGACAGGGACACAGCACCAACCTTTTTGGGCTGCTCTGACAGGTGGATGCCTGTGGCCACCTCAGAACTCACCACTCCTGTTGGCCCCGGGACAGCTGAAAGAGACCCTGTAGCTACCACAGAGCCAGCTCTCAGCCTGCCCTGGTGGTCAGCACCTGGGTTTGCTTGTTTGTTTGTTGTTAAATCCCTTTGGAGCTGTGTACGAAGGCTTTGCTGCCCCTGAGAAGCACAAAGGCCACTTTGAAAGGGTGGTGTTTCCAGAGGCAGCAAATCCTACACTGCTGTGGTTGCAGAACTCTGCCTTACAGTCCCCATCCAGGAAAGGAGCCAAAGACAGCCACAGCTTCCAAATAAAGACTGTGTGGAGGCTGCATCGCCGCCCGATGTTTCAAAATTTCCAGTGGACCCTGTCAGTCACGGCCAAGTGAGAAGCAGCACTTAGAGTCAACCTTTCATTAAGGAGCAGAGTCTCATCTGTGACGGGGGTAACATTTTCTTGTTTCCAAAATCACACATCTGTCAGAATCCTTTTGGCTCCTGTTCCAACATGTATTTCCTAAAAAATAATGGCTTGTTTCCTGTTGTTTCAGCTAGTTTGCTCTGTGTGCCTGGCAGCCTTTTGCAGAGTTTCACTGTTTTCCCAAGACTGTCAATCAGTTCCCCTGTTGTTTGTGTGGGCTTTTCACACACCCCACAGAAGAAGAAAACATTAACCAAAAAAAGAAAGGAAAATGTGATTGTAATCCAGTTAAAGCAGCCGGGGCAGAGGGATGTATAATACCAAGAAAGCCTCTAAATTTTTTTAAAAAGTGATTGTATTCCAAATTTACTATCCCCATGCAGCGTAGAAGACACTGTCTCTTTCTGTAAGGAAAGAGTGAATGTTCTCAGACTGTCACTCTGTGGCGATTTCAAAATCAGCCAAGGAAACACAACTTCATCTCTATTGATCAAATGGCTCACGGATACATTGATTCAGTGGGATAGGAAGTCAGCAACCAAAACAACTCCTGCTTAGTATTTACTTACATTTTTAGAAACACAAAGTTAGGTAACATGTTATTCTTTTTAGGATGGAAAAAACCTCCATGTAGTTGTCAAGGCAAGAAACCCAGAACTTTTGTGTTGTTTTTTATTTTTTTCTCCCAGTCATCAGACATTTACTCTACTAATTACAGATCTCAAGTTGTATTTTTATTGGTTTAATCAGTTGTGGGTGCAGTACTCCTAAGCCTTCAGAGGTAAGATGTGTACCCCTCCAAAGAAGAGCATGCCCTTCCAGCTTCTCTCTCCCCACGGCTCAGGATGCCCCTCCAGAAACCCACCTAACCCAACAGGCTGCATCTGGGAGCAGAGTCACAGGAAGCTACGGAGCACTTCAGTGTGAGCAGTTATGGATAAATTAACTCATTAAGCTCCTTGGTGTTAATATTTGTCCCTGTTTACAGAAAGCCTGACTCTAGAAAGAGGCTATTCAGCACTCGTAAAGCTTCTGTCTCGATAGGAACAGAGCTCCTGTTATTTTCTGTGACTTCTGTACGTGTGAGGAGACTTGGTTTTTAAGACAGTTTTCTTCAACACACCTACTCTAAGTGAGTGCCACCTGCATTGCCTGTCTGCTGCTCAGAATAAACCAGGGCAAAGCAACAGAAAGAAGGGAAGAGGGTGGTAACACACTCACCACTATCAGGGGAATCAGTATCACCAGGACAAGGACATCTCCTCACCTTGATGCCCCTCCGGTGGGCAGCAGAGCAGGGGAGGCTTAGGAGGGGGCTCTCAGGAGCAGGTGGAGTCGATCCCCAGGAGCTGACCAGGAGATGGCGTGAGAGGAGTAATTTTCAAAGGAAATCCCGGGCTGTGGCCTGCAGAGTGCATCCCACCCAGCCAGGGTGGGACCGTGTCCCCCTGTCACCCAGCAGCTCCCGGGGACGAAGCTGCCCTGAGAGCAGGCGATGTGCTGGGTCAGGGGGACACAGGGGTGGGGAGTGCATTTGGCTGCTCATTTTTGTTCTGGAAAGTTGACATGTTCTGAAAACCTGTAAGACAAGGGTACAAAAAGGAAATAACATCTGAGAAAGTTCTGAAGGAGAAGAGGAGAAAAGTCTTAATATTCTTGAGACATCACAGTTAGTTCTCAGAAGGCTGTACAAGCACTGTGTGTCTGGCAGCTATCTCAACACAAGAAATCAGTAACAATCAGGCAAATCTGGAGCATTCTTATTACATCACTGTAGCTGCTGTGGGTCTACATTCATCTAGAGGAGACCAAAAATCTGTATGTTCAAAGATAATTCCTCATGAGCTGCTACAGAACGGTTTTCTCCTCCTGCCAAGCTGATGCGTTAATTCATGTAACACACCTTGAATGAGTCTGTACTATAAAGTTCAAGCAAAAAATACAATTTCCAGGCAACTGCTTCTATTAATTTAAATCACACCAATTTTCCTGTTCAACATCTTGGGAAAACCACATGGTACTTCCAGTGTGGGATTAAAAGTCCCTGATCATTTCTACATTAAAATGTACAACGTGCTTTATATTTTGAAAAAGAATCTAGAAATCTTTTCTTTTTCTTTTTTTTTTTCTTTTTTTTTTTTTTTTTCTCCTGATGTTCATACACCCTTCATCTGTTTGCCAGTATCTGCTCTAGCTCAGACTTATGTGGGCAGGGAATCAGTTTGGTGATGGCCACACAGAGCTGTGGTGAGGAGCGTTACCGTCTGAGCGCAGCACAGACACGGTTTGATGCACAGCCCCTGCTGCAGATCCACTGGCAACCTTGTAAAAGGAAAATATGTCCACATTAATGTTCCAAAGGTAATTATTCCATTTGATTAAACTGCCACATTTTCACAAGGGAAAAACTCAGTTTGGAGAAGCAGTAACGCTCAGTAATTATGCATGACTTCTTCCCCCTTTTAATATGTCACTTATTTAACTTTTCCCAACCTATTTTCAAGTAGGAGTCCTGGAAACTGTTCAAATCCGTCCTGATCAACCCTGTGTCCTCAGCCTATATAAGCTATTATATTAAATGCTCAAAATAAAAGGGGCTTTATAGAAATATTCCACATTATCTGTTAATCTGGGATCTCCAATATCACCTACTTCACTCAGTTACTCAATGTCCAGTGACACATCTACTTATTCTGGGCGCTTTATCCATCCATAGAGATCCAAACAGCAACAGCTCAGACCCTTGGACACACTGTCACTTGGTTGTGGACACGAACACTGAGGGCCACATGGGTGAAAAGGGTGCCCAGGTCCAGGGAGGAAAAAACTCCAACAGTCCCTGGAAGCTCCCTGCTCCTCACCGGCTGCATTGGATGATTCTCAGCCCATCTGGCACCTGGGGATGCTTCCTGATTGCATGTCCTGGAAAATCCTGCTCTGACTTTGCAAGGGTAGCTTTGGGTTTCTTGGAAGCTAGACAGAGCCACTTGACTTCAGAAGGAGATTATAGGACAAGTATAAGGGTGTTACAGGCTACGTTTTCCGCTGTACATCAGATGCTGGCTTTGGCACCTGGGCTCCATCTGCCACACTCATCATCCCGCCAGCCACCGGGCAGCCCGCTGCAGCACTCGTCACGTTTGCTTCATATTAACCTTCTGCATTACTGATGTAGCTGCCAATTGTCTACTGCTCCCTTTGCAGAATGTGGTAAGAAACATTTGGAAAACACCCTGCCAATGACCTAACTATGTGGCATTTCAAATGTTTTTTGGCAGTACTGCCTTACATGAACAGCCTGCCTCCACAAGGAAACAGCCTGTCTCCACGGGGAAACTCCTGTCACAGCCGGGGATCTGCAGCACAGGGCCCCTGGATGGCAGAGAGGAGATGGGAGACTCCTGCTAAAGACTTTCAAATCACACACTAGTAAAAGTGAAAAAGAACCTCTCTGAACAGACAAATAGGTAATCAGTGGGAGAAAAAAAGCCTGTGACCAGCAGTGAGAGCTACAGGGGAGGAACAAAAACCACAAAAGACTGAGAACAGTCTCCGGCTGGGTTCTCTGAGGGGTTCAAAACACTCTCCAGATCAGCAGGCACGTGAGCACTTTAATACACAGGCTCAGGGGTCTCTCAGCGACTCACCCCAATCAACTTGTGGTTCTTCTTGGTCAGTTCTTAGTCAAGAGGTTATTCTCCCCCCAGCTCTGATTTTGCTGCTCCGTGGTTAACCCTAATCCTTCATGGCTGTGCTGGCCACCAGCCATTGTCCATGCCATCCTCTCCCAGCACCCGATAAACCTGGAAAGTATCGTAAGGCAGGGGTGGGAGAGAGTCCTGCATGGCCTCAGCTGTGGGGTTTTCCACTGTCTGTGGAGAAAAGGCAGCAGGGAGAGAGTTTTGTGGTTTGCAAGGCTCAGAAAAGCATGCAGCGTCCCTCAGGGAGACAGCTGCCTATGTCTCCACCGATTTTTGCCCTTTGACAGCTCGCCTCCTGTAAGTCATCCAGAGAAACAGCTGGCTGGGAGGCAGCTACGAATACTCCACCAGGGGAGCAAACACTGAGGCATGCTGAACAGCACCTGCCCAGAGAAACAGAAGCACAAATGCACCCTCCAGCAGAGCAAATGCAAGTTCCAGTGACCTGAGAACTAACACAACATACTGATGCTGCGGTGTAAATTCTCCAGCATAGCTGATAATCTCTTCGATTTATTTGACTGTGAGAGCATCCCATTCCCTTTCAACAGAAGGTGATTTTGACTCCACTTGTTCTCCATGTAGCACCTCTTCACCACAAGAGCGCATCCTTGCAGTTTCCTCAGGGCTCGTCCCCTCTGCAATATCAAGGTAAAACACCTTAAATCCAGAACTGTCTTGTGCCCATCACCTGTGTCACAGCCTTCAGTAAGTATCTATTTGCAAATGCTTAGTTTGATATTAGATCTGGTTTATAGCATTCCAAATCAACTAGATGGGAATAAATTGCCTTTTAACTAGATTTGAGATAGGTATTGTGCCTTAGTGCACTAACAAAACATCGCTGAATAACTAGAAAAACTGTCTTCAAAGCAATTCCGCTGCTCTTTCTGGCCCACTCACTTTGGTTCCTTTCCACAGTACCAATTTCCCCATCATGCCAACAGCAAAGGGAAAACCACTCTGGCAGTTTGACTCCCAATTCCTCACCAGATGTTGGCTATGTCTTAGTCAATATTGTGAAAAAAAATTATTTTGTAAATTAATCTTTTCAAAGGATTATCTCAAAGCATGTCTCCAGGGGTAGGAACCTAGAGATATACAAATGACATACGTGTGGATATAAACCACACAGTATCTGAAGTATAGGCTTGATATTATGCAAAATCTCATAAAACCAAGCCTTTGAGCCTCATGTATAAACCGGGCAAAAGGAAAGCTGATGGAAATAGAAGCCTCCTCAGATTTCCCCTTCTAAAAGAAGCTGTTCCATCTTTTTTTGTGGATTTTGCGTTTCCCAGCTGTTTGTTCACCCCTGCTCTTGTCCTGCAGAGAACGGACAACGATGACCTGAGTGTTTCCTACTTTGGTCAAAGAGCATTCTTGCTGAGACCCTGTCAGTTCCCAGGACAAGCGTGGCTGATCCCCAGACAGCCTATTTTATTGCCACAGGCATCTTTCTGGAACTTCAATGCTGCCTTCCCAGAAATCACTCCCTCTGGGAATGATCGTGTACTTTACAGAAGCAGATGCATCACTGCTGGTATTTCCACAATTTCTCAATCACTGCTACCTCTGGAAAAAGCCAACATAAATGCCTAGTGATCCCGTTTAAGGAACAAAGGCTCTACAGATTATACATTTACTCCTGAGAATTTTTCATGGGCTGACGTTTGCACTGTTTTGATTTACATCCACACCACATTGTTAGACTATTTGTAAGGTCTGAGTACCTGCTACTTTGGGAGAATGGTCTAGAAGATGCAGCAGAGACAGGGATCAGGAGGGCTGGGTCATTTTCCCAGCTTTGCCACAGCCCCTGCACGTGGGACCTCACAAGAGCCACAAGGTCAAGCAAGTGACAGCCTGCTGGTGCCTCCCTTCCATTTGCATCTGCTATCTGTCTCATGTATTTAGATTGCCAGATCTGCAGAATCGGGGCTGTTTCTTACAATGAATCCATTCAAGATCTCAGGCATGGTCCAACAGAAAACTGGAAAGCAGAGCTCAGCTGTCCTGCAAGACTGCCCACAGCATCAGGCTGGCAAGACCTTAGAACATTGTCAGAAGGACATGTCAAGGGCACATTTCACAGCAAGTAAAATGGTTTATCTGAAGATCTAAAAGCAAAGGAGAAGCACCCATTATAGTCATCAAATTCACCTGAAAAGAGGTAGACAGCCAACACGTGACATGCACTGCTGTGGATGAAGGACACAGCGCAGTCACTAAAATGATCTAACTATTAAATACCAGAGGCTGAGCTAGGGAATGACCCAGCTTCCCAGTGACCACGAGGGATTTTTGTTTGTTTTCAAGTTTTTTAAAAGATTGGAAGGAAGGAAAATTTCTTGGGGGAAGGAGGATTAACCAGAGAAATAACTTACCAATGCCTTTGGTTATGTGGACATAAGTCAGAGAAAAACACTTACTGTGCTGAGGGGTAGCTATAAATATGAAGCAGTTTGGGATGAAAACAGAGGCAGGATGTAGGTGCAAAATGCTGGCATTCCTACTAGCAAGCAATCAATAGCTTCTGGATAAAAAAGGAAAACAGGGCAAGAGAGAACAGCACTTTTTTTAAAAGAAAAAAGCAAACACACACTAAAACTGCCCCTCTCATGGGCTGCAGAGGCCAATACTAGGAAATACGAACAGGAGTCTGATCACAGAACAGACAGCTGTAAATATGTCCCAAATCTCATACAAGTAGCTGATGAGTATCAGCCCTTGGGGAGGCAGGGGTGAGGCACTGGAAAAGAAAGTTAGACCTGAGTATAAGGCTGGCCCTGGGCTGGAGAAGACAGGAGGGCAGCAAACCTGGGGCAGGCAGGGAAAGGCCTGATCACTGAACATCTCAGTTCAAACACCACAAAACTGTGACATTTCACTCATCAGCTGAGATTCTCCATCAGAAAAACAGACAAAACAGCCAGTGGAGGATGAAGGGTACTTTAAGTTTAGAGTAGTCTGATCATCAAAAGGAAGATTTAGTGCATCTCAGCAATCAAGATCCAGCTGATACAGCTGTACCTGTCAGTTACTTGGTTTGGACTTTTAGGAATTTTGTTCCACTTTGAAAGCTTTCTGTACTAGAAATGAACAAAATATCTGCCAAGACACCAGATACTCCCCCACCGTGGGTTCATTAAGTGCAGTTCAAGCAGCACCCCAGAACAAAGGGTGTGGTGTCTGGTATTTTTCTCCCTGAATATTTTTTTCCTCACTTGGGTTTATTCACTCCTTTTGCTTCTTCTTTCTCTATTTCTCCATTCTCCTTTCTCCTACCCTGTCCTACCATTCCCTTCTACAGTCTTAGGTATGGCATTATCACAAAAGGAGATATGTAGGAAGAACATTAATCAATAAACATCAATGACTCAGAAGTCTTTAATACGACTAAGCCTAATGACATTCCATAGTGTTGGACACCACCTGCCCAACAGCCACCCACTCCTAAATACTGATTTTCTATTACACAGTAAAAGAACAGGCTATCTCACAAATTTGGTGCTCTTTGCAGTTTTACTGTTTACTGCAGAATAAACTCTGAGTTACTTATTTACACAGCAACTTCAACAAGGCAGAGAAATGCCAAAGCACCTATAGAAGAAAAACTCATGCAGTTCTTGGGGTTCTGTTTGTGTTCTGAGTCTGGTGTCTCAGAGCTATGACATACAAACAGTAGCCTAACTTAACTATCCTTTACATTTATCTCACACCACTATCAAATGTTATATATCCGAGGTCAAAGTTAATCCAGAACAACTCCTGGTTGTACATCTGAATAAGCACTCTCAAAGTGGGGTGGAATGTTTGCAACGACAACAAAGTTGATCCCTTTGTTTTAAAGAAAACTTCCCCACTACAAGAAAATGCAAAGCATCTGATGCCAAACAGCTCTGTTGTCCCAGCACATCACCAGGCATTCCTTACCATCTGTTTTCAAGAATTTCAGGCATAGGTCAAATCCTGCTTTCAGGCATTTGTGATTAGCTGTGGATCAAATTCATCACAGGTGAAAACACAGCTATGACAATCATGTCAACGGGTCTGCACTTAAATCTGTATTTGGAAGTCCAAAGATAGGCAAAATAGCTTCTAAAAATACTGCCTTAGCTTTCCCATACTTCTAAGAAGCTGCACTATAGTCTGCGAAGCTATTTTCCACAATTTCTGGCTGAATCACCTGTACAGAAAAGCTACACTGCCCAGCCTGCAGTGCTCTCATTGTGGAAGAAAACGGCACCCAGAGAAACATGTTTCATCTTTATTACTGTCCTCTTCCCAGCTCCAGACAGATCTGGTGAGAGGCTGACCAGTTCCACTCACCTTCTGCAATATTGCTCTATGAATGGCTGGTTCTTGCATCAAAATCTCATTCAAGCTCCAAGGAGCTGAGGACCTGCATTTTTTCATCGTGCTCACTTGTGAGCACAGACAGACACCCAGAAACAGGCCAGCAAAGGACACCGGTGCCCGAGAGAGGGACCACTGCAACCTGCTCCTTGGTCTTGGCATCCTGCAACACCATGCTGTTGCTGCCACAAACCTGGGATTCATACACGCTGCTAAGGAGCCATGAGCTGCCCCGACACTGGAGAGTGCAACTGGCATGAGCTGTGACAGCAACATCACCAGTGGAAATGTCAGCTGGAAGTGGCTCCTTGTTTTCTAAGTCTCGTTGCTCAGGGAGAAAACCAAGCACTTTGCTTTTGACTATTTTGGGCCTGGTCAAATAGACAGAATGATGGGGAGAAGCATCAGGTTTTTGCTGGTGCCACGAACAATCCACACGTAGCAGCTGGGTATCTGGGTTTGGGATTCAAGGGACCTTCCCCCCACTGAAGTGCTCCGTTACAGCACTTTTCTGGGCCTTTGCACACAGGAAGCCCTTGGCATCTGCTGCCAGAAGCTCCAAGAGATAGGTCTGGAGACCTTCATGTCACCTGTTACCTTGTTTCTTGCCTGGTTTTTAGGAGAATCAGGGAAGACAATTTGTAGATCCAAGTTTTCCACTGCCAAACACCACAAAAGGACAGAGTTTCCTCTCCTAGCCCAGGAGAGCAATGGTAATTCCTGTTTGCATCTTTTATATCCAGGTGGATGAGGAATGACCAGGCAGCAGTGAGAGAGCAAAACCTAGCTGGATTTCTCTTGCAATCCAGGTTTAAGAGAGTGCTCAGTCCCCTTCTGGCCCCTACAGTAGGTGGTTAAAACAGCCAGCAAGCAATGAGTCATCCCACTAACAGCAGAAGAATTGTATTTATTATTTACCAGCCTCTGGGGTCTCTGTGCTTCTTGGAGAGAGCCTGCATCTCCCATCAATCATTTAACACGTCCCAGTTTACGGCTCAGAGCACGGATCTTGTCCAGAAGAATCTCTCACTGCGTGCTCTTTTTGTGCAGCCTCCTCCCAAGTCCTGTGCACCTTCCCCAGTCTCATCACTTCTTGGCAATGGCTCAGCTCCTTTTCACTTTAAAAATCTAGTGTCCTCCAAAGGTGCCAGACTGCCAGCACTCAAAACTACAGCCTGATGTTCGCCCACAGAGCAGGTACTGCCCAAGCAACGGGTTATGTTGTGACACTCACCTGACGATGTGTCTCAGCCCTATCTTTAGAGACACCTACATTTAAAAACTAACTAATTTCTCACCTTCTAACTGAGAACATGCTTCCTCCAGCCATATCAAGCTGGGCTAAATATCCCTCTGGCCCCAGGATCCTGCCTCTCACAGTGACCAAGCGAGATGCACAAGGAAGAAAGCAAGAGGGAAAGTACCAGCCCCAAATGCCCTCCTGCGGAGTGCAGCCCAGACACTTCACTGGTGTTGAAGTATGCAGTGGTGCCTACATAGTACGAATGTCTCTTCCACAAATTTGGTCATGGAAATCTTCGGCATCTGCACCCCTGCAGCAGTAACTCTACAGCTTATCTACATGTTGCAATAACCCTCTTACTCTTTTCCCTGTTTTGAACCTCCCACTACTAGACCCAAAAAGATAATGACTCTTGTTACCTCCTCTTCCATTGACACAGGACAAAACTGTTAATGCAACAGTGCCCTGATCCAACTGCACCATGATCCTTCCTCAGATAAATAGCTAAAAACCCTCTTGTGCCCCCATTCAGTATTTCGGGAGGGAGGGTGTACACTCAATATTTGCAGTGACAGTTTATCAAGCAGTACAAGGTGGAAAGGATTTTAAAATATTCAAAATTAAAGAGAGCTGGAGGAAAAATTCTATTAAATGTTTTCCAAAACACAAACAAGGTTTCCTGTGAAATGTTTTGAGTTCTCATTGCAAATCACAGCTGTTTAAAACAAAATTTTAAACATGTGAGATTTCAGTTTCCCCCCTCCACTTTTGAAAGAAATATGACTGCATTAATAATTTTTTCTTAAAAAATTAATACATCTTTGGCAAAACCAATCTTTGCTGAAACAACTCAACCAAGTCTTCTGAAAAACCTTTAACAAATGGAAATGCCAACAGGTGATAAGAGAGACAAATAAAAATGAAAATTTTGGCAGTAAGAAGACTTGGTGAGCTTAAAAGAAGACCGAAGATTAATTCTGGCAGAAAAAGAAATCAGAAGAATTTTTGGAGACAAAATCCTCTAGGAGAACCAATGTCAGCCACCAGGTTTCAAAGGGACAGTGACACGTCTGAGTAACTTGGCATCGGTTTATGTGTACAAGTTAAGCAGCTGTTGCTCTTTCTCCTGATGCAATTCCAAATCGCTTAAGTTCACTGGAAGGATTATTGGTTGGGCTTTATCTGCCCAGATCTGAGGGAACTGCCAGCAAGGATATTTATACTTAGGGGCTTTGGACAAAGCCAAAGTGCTTTAGTCTGCATGAGAACTTGGGAATACATATTTTGTAGATGGTGACTTCTGAAGAGTTGTCTCCAAAGAGACAAACATGGAATACTCCCGTGGAACACTCAGCATCCCAGAGCCTCAGCAGCTACTCCCTTAGCTCATTGCTACAACAAAACACAGCCATCACTTCAGGCAATGCCACGCGTTGGTGTTCATGTGTGCTAAGTCTATTCATCCTGGCTTAACCACCAGCGAGTGTTACTACTCCTGCCAATTTCTATCCAAATATTTGAGAGAATTCTTGGGATTCTGGTCTGTACCTTTTGGAATATATTATGAAGTGATAGTATTTTTCTGATAGCTCTGGCATATTTCTTCAAACTACCAATCACGGCAGGAACTTTCAGTTGTCTCCCAGACTTCTTCACACACAGCTATTCTTAAACCAATGCATTCCTCGTGATTACACAGGAGACAGACTGGCAAATGCACTGTATGAAGTATTTAGCTGCAGTGACTCTGCTCTTAATGTGACATGACAGCTCTTCGCTCAGCGACTTTGCCATAGAAGCCCTGGTATTTAGAACTGTTATTTTTATTTTTATGTTGAGCTTACACAGCAAGATACTAAAACAGAACTGTCCTCAGGCAAAGCGAACACTAAGTCTAAGTGTGACTGTAGTACATAAAAACCTGTGTGGCTTTGTTCTCTGGGTGAACAGGGAATGACACCTACCTACCTACCTAGCCAAAGGAGTCCAGCTCGGGGAAGATCTAATCTCTCATGACTTTACCCAACTTTCAGTTATAAATATCCAGAGCAATGAGATGACATCTTTGATACCATATTCAAGAGACACTAGTCAGGAAGTGTAAAACAGAATAGACTCATATTTAAGTCAGCTGTCAGACCATTTGCTTGAGATGACAGTAACTAGTGAGAAGTACTTTCCATACCCAGTACTTTCTAGGAGCACCTAAACCACGTTTCAGCTGCAGAAGGCAGAGGTACATCGCACCTCAGTGCTCCACCCATGAGAGAAATTCCTACTGTGATCAGTCAGGAGGATGCAATAAAACCCCACTTCACCTGCTTTCCTTCCCCGCAACAAACCACTTCAGCTCTTCGCTGTAAGAGCCACCATACTGTATATTCTTCAACACTGTGGGCTGGACTCATTATTTACACACATTAACTGTTTGTGAACATCCTAGCATGAAGAAGGTACAGGAATATAATTTACTTTAAGAAGTGCCTGGAGCTTCTAATTTAGCCCGTCACCTCTATCGAAATCTGAGCACTTAGGTTCAAGTTTACACACAGGACAACAGAGGCAGCGCCATACCCAGGTTACAGGTGGAGACCTGAGGTGTAAGAATTGACCAGAATTCCCATGGCCACTCACAGGGACACTGGCAAAGCCAGAGACCAGTTCTAATTACCTATTTCTCAGTCCACTGACTTAAGAATAACTCTCTTTTTTGTTTTCTTTTCTTTTTTAAACCATGGATACAAAAAGCTTTACTGGCTTGGATCCAAAAATACACCACCTTGCTCCACATGCAAAAATATTGATTGTGACCTACGCTCTTCAATTATGCAGAAAATCCATACCTAGATATCTTCTGCACAACAAAGAGGCAGGGAGATGAAACAGAATGAACAAGAGCAAAACACTGAAGTATTTGAAAGAGGAATGAATCTCGTTGCACTGAACACCTCTGATAAATGCAAGATTTGAATGCAAAGGAAAACACCCTGCCACATAACGCTCACAAACTGCAGATGGAGCTCAGTTTGAATGAGCTCCATGTTACCTCCAGGAAAACTCACACTGTTCTTTCAATTCCATGCTATTTCTCCAGGGCAAGAGCAGAGTGACAATACCCATTACCATCATCATGCTTATTCACAGCTCTCTACACCCACCTGCCTGCTCTCACAGGACTGCACTGCATCAGCACACTCTTAATTTTTACAGATAGAGAAACATAGATGCAGAGCGTGGTACAGCCCAGTTTTCTCAGCCAGGCTCCCAGGAGCTATCTTTGGTGTGCACAGCAGCACAGAACCCTGCAGAGGCTGCAGACACTAAGGGGCTCAGTGCTGCAGAGTCCAGCCCCACCACAGCGCACTGGAGCGTAGGGAAAGGCAGCCTTGGGACAGGCCCATGGGATAGGTCTGTTTTGGCACCCAGGACACGCTGTCCCTGAATCTGGGAGAGAGCTGAGCTGGACCCTGTACTGGCTGTACCTCACAGCACACAGGCGAAGCTGACCCCTACACATGCCAGAAAAACATCACCTTTAGCTCTACAGACAATAGGCACACCCAGCACTGGTATCCTAAAACCTCCTTGCTGCCACACTTGTCCTAGCCACTCCTAGGGGTCTCTAACCATTGTTGTTTTTCTAGTAATTCTTCTGTCTGTACTTACCTTCAATCCATCATCCTTGTATTTGCCCTAAAAGCCCCAGCTAGGGTCAATTCTGGGTGATTGATCAGTATCAGATACTTGTCCTCCCCATGAGAAAATCTCTTTAACTGAACGCTAATGCTTGCTTGTGACCCTGCCACTTCAACAAAGCACAGAAGATAAAATGAAACTCCATCATCATTAAATGTACAACCCTGAAAGTTCTCGAGGGCCCACAGTTCCATTTGGATTTCCATTTAGGATTAGACCATTGCACAGCAAAATGTACAACCTATCAAACACAAGGGCTTTTTTTAAAGTGCCACTAAATCTAGTTTCCTAGTACTATCTCAGTGATCTCATGCTTTAAGTACTAGTGTGTAGAGACTACATTACAAGCAAAAAACAACAAGAAGGAACTTTTTGAAACCCTCTTGATAATTCCATTATATTGCTCCTTCTAAGACAAATACTATCAAATTGAAAACCAGTCAGCTTGCATCCTGGATGTCTATTAGCAAAGCCATTAGGATCCCATTATTACATGAGATTACAATAGAGAAACAACTTTATTGCTCTCCCAGCATGAAATACAACAAGAGTACACGCGGCAGCTTCCTCTGAAGATGAAGTCACAAAGAAAGTGGGATAGTTTTAACGTAACTTCTACAGGTTTTCAAAATAACATAAAGAATTTAAACTAAATTTTACGGACAGTAAAGCCTACCAACAAGTGAGCTGAGCACTCCCACAGTTCATGGTTTTCTGCCTGCCCAAGTGCTACCGTTTCAGTGTGTCTCATGCAGCAGATGATAACCCCTGAATAAAGCAGATCTCCTTGGTGAGAGATGAACACAGGGCAGGAGCCAGGCCATGCCATTCCAGCCCTGATGGTAAGGAATGCACCACAGAAACACTGCAAGGCTCCAACAAGCAGAGATGCTACAAAGCTCCAGTCTGAAGGAATGCTCTGCAGTACCACATTCATAATCCCCCACGCATCAGCAAAGGGTTTGGACCCCAATTCAACACACTTTCTAAACAGATGCTTTGCTCTACACGTGTATCCAAACTTCAGTGCTTGTCCAAAAGCAGGTGGACATCTGTGCCAGGTCCTAACACAGGTGGAACAAACGCTGTATTTGCAAACGACATCAATCTGAGAAAGCAAATAACATTTGGGTGATTTAAGCAAGGAAAGTTTGTTCTTGATGAAGCATTTTTCTTACCCCTTCTGAAATAACCCAATCAACAGTCCTTCCATTTCCTCTCTGTTCCACTGCACCGCAATAGAAAATTATTTTCCCCCTGATATTCATCCTAGCTTGCCATTTGCTTACCCTTCATCCTCTGACTAATCCTTGAAATAATCTACTCTCCTCTTCAGTGCTGATATCCTCGAAAACTATTACATGACAAAGCACAGTCTGTATCTGTTGCTTACGTATGGTGGACTGCATCTTTTTAAAGAAATAAGCCCATGCTTGTTAACAGTCACTATTCCATTTAAACAAGAAAAAAAAAAGGTAATAAATAAATAAATAACCCCCCCTAATGGAAAGGTTACAATCACAAATTGTGTCACAGCTGACAATTGTACGAAGATGCTCAGCTGGAACGCTCGAGCCCAGCCCCAGATCACCACATACAAGTGCCAAAAATCACAAATGTGTCCCGTTCAGCTGCCAGCACTTTCAGCTGGCACTGCACATCTCAAACATGCAAAAATCTGTGGCATGGGAAGTGCTGACAGCGCAGCACAGCCAAAATAATAACATTTATCAGTCTCACAGGTCTAGCAATCCACAGAGGGAGTGGGATTTCTTTCGCAATCCTCGTATGCAGCATCAGTTCCCAATTAGAACCCAGGCCAGGAAAAATATCCTTTACCACAGAAATGCCTCCTGATAGCATGGAACTACAAAGTGCATCAGGGGTGCTTTGTGATTTAACACAAAGCATCCTGCACTCAAGAGCCCTGCCCAGGTTAGGCTGTGAGCAGCTGCTGTATCCCTGTGCTCTGCTCAGCTTTGAGGCCCTAATCCTGCCCGATTTACTCCCGTGCTCTATGAACAGTCCAGGCAAGTTCAATGGACTCGTTTGCATCTGAGCCCCAACACACATGGGAATCTTTGCAGGAGCAGGGGATGAGAAAGTACATTCCCACCCTTCCAAAATATGTAATGTTATTGGTAACCCAAGTTGGTTTCCTTTTTAAACTGATCCTGGCCCAAAGCTACAGAAAACCAGAACAGGTTTGAATAACGTTCTCAGTGCCACACATCTGTCACTTCTCAGTGCGTAACAAAGAGCCATGCTGGGAATCTGTGGAGATTTAGAGACATATGGCTTGGCAGCCCCATTGTAAATTCCTGTTAGCACATTAAACTAATTGGCTTTGAAGGAGGAAAAATAATTAGGAAAGAATTCACATGGTAGGAAAATACATAGCATTAATGAGCATTACCATTTATTGCTCATACTCATGCCTCTTTTTATACACAAGTGCTCTATTGTAGACTAGCTGGAACTGCTAAATAAAAAAGTAAGAATAAAAAACAATTTTCTTTAACTTCTATTAGACCATTCAGAACAGAAGTAGAGATGACAGCAACACAAATCAGGAACAAGTAGGAAATAGCAGGATATAGGGAAGAGCAAAACAGGTTCAGTGTCATTTATCCAGCCAGTTAAGGAGACCCTGGTCATGGCAGCTGCTGCTGGCCAAAAGGAGTGTTCCAGGGACAAGCAAAACCCAGACTCAGGACTGAGTCTATATCTGAGAAAGAAGTACAATGACTCTTTCTGCTGGCCAACAGTGCAGTTACAGAAGGCAGCAGGTCAGTGTCATTATGGTCGGGAGGAATTCTGGTCATGTTGTCCTGTTCTCAGAAGTCGGGAGCAAACCTGATGACCCTGCTGAGCTATTTCTGGTGCCACTGAGCTCACTCCCCTCCAGTGAGAGCAGTCAGGAGCAACTTCAGTGAGGCCAATGAACCTCTGCAGTATAGCAGAGCAGTAAGTTCAGAGCAGACCAACCACACGTTCAAGAATGGAAACTTGTGAAGGAAGTATCACAGAAACCAGCAGCCTGGTCAAGTTCAAGGAGAAGATGCAGAAACTCCTGCTCGGAACGTGTGTGCAGGGAGTCAGAGAAGCCAAGAACAATAATCTCTCTTCTAACTTGACGGCAGGGGCCTGGCATGGGGTTCATGTGTAAAACACAACAGCTAACAGTATCACCTTCCTTCACCCCACATGGCACGGCCTGAGGGTGCTGTCACCATTGCTTGTTTAACACACTGAGGGTCTCCAGAAAACTCCTGTCTCCCATAAAGGACTCGGTGCTCTTGGACTAATGGGTCTTAAAAAAAATTGACCCATTTTGTAACACACAGAAACGTACTGCTTAAGTGCTTTGAAGTTTCTCATTTTGAAGTGAGAAAGGAAGGGAAAGAAGGACAAGGAGGAGAGAGTTGTAGGGCCATGGAGAAGCAGATCAGGACACATTCAGCTGACATGGCCACAGATCACCCATCCAGAAAGGCTGTTAGTGATATTTTGCCTGATGGTTCTGGCCAAAGGGAGATTTTGATACGATGGAACAAGAGAGATTGTGGATGAAAGAGATGACACAGACCATTCCTAGCCCGTGTGCACAGTGAGGCCAACAGCTGTATTTCTGTTGACTTTGGTAGATGTGTGATCGGCAACAGCTTTGCAGTTCAGATAAAGTGGGGAATCAGGTGGGAGTACAGACAGTAAAAAATTTCCACTCAGGCACAAGACTGGAGTCTCCTGTCCCTTTTTCTGCCCAGTCCAGAGCTTACGGAGTAAGATATGAAAGAGTACATTAGATGCAACTGACAGACTATTAAATACGTAATAATTGAATTCAGGATTTTATTCTTTGTGTGATTGAATAAAGCTTTTAAGGTAAGGTCTCACCCCAGACATGCAAACCCATCATCTTCTGCTTACATATTGTCTACAGTTAAAATAGCAAACCAGAAAATTATTTTTGTGATAAAAAGCTCCCAAAAGAAAGACACGACTGAACTGAGCTGCTGTGGGAAGAAGAGGCAGATGTTGCTCTCATTTACAAGCACTGGACATGGAAACAATGACAGTTAAAGGAATGAACTCAAAGAAGCAATAGATTCTTCCCTGTGCTCCCCCAAGGACACAAGAGCAGCAGAAACAGCATTTCCCAGAACACAGATATCCAGCTACTTGCCACTTTCAACTGTTTATAAAGCAATACCTCCTGAGACAATTTTATTTTTTAATATCTAGAACTGTTGTGCCTCTCTTTCCACTCTTCCCTGAGTAGCTGGCTGCCACTTCAGTGCTGCAGCTGCTATCCAGGGCTTGCTAAACTAAAAGAAAATACAAGCAGAGTCCAAGTCTTGCTCACAAAGACAGACACAGCACAGTTCCATTCAATTTACAGCCAGGATTTGCATGGTGTGAACCAAGATCAAAAACCCCATCCAGGAAATTGTTGCTGAGGCAGATGTGGTAATACCCAGAAGGGCTATAAAGGAGAACAAAAGCTCCCACTGCAAACACACCACTTTGGGGAAGCTCACTGTCAGGATGAACCTCCAGGCAGCTGCCACACCTTGGGCTTTAAAATGCTGCCAGAAAGAGAGAGAGTTGTCACAGGACAAGGTAAATCCACGAGGCTGCATTTCAATCTCACTCATTCTCTTTCCATCCAAGTGAAGCTCTGGGTCTAAACCAGTGGCAGGGGGAGCGTAATCTGCCTGAGAACAACTGTTTCCACTGGAGGAGCCAACAGGATCCATTCCAGCCGTTCCTGGCCCGGCTGAGGCATTCAGGGCTTTTTGGCCTCCGACAGTTTCTTTTCCAAGTGTGTTAGGAAAGCTTCCTGGGACCTATCATCTACCAAGCTGAAATCTTCCAGCTCTCCCTGAGGCTCAGTTAAACTGGGTACAGAACTGGACACAGATTTTTTGATGACTCATAAATGCTACAGACCTGAGTACTCTCCTTCCCTGGGGGTGGTTTTATAACATGACACAGGACTTCATGAGGAATTGCTCAAACCCATGAAAGATAATATTAGCATGTGCCACAGCTGGAAAACTCTTTTTACTGTGCCTTTTTTTTACTTTGAGAATCTTCACTGTTACTCTGCTTTCAAGAGAGCAGAGAGTTTTTGAGTGATCTTGGAAAATCTCGGTATTTGACAGGAAACAGATTTGTCCAGGGTACTATTTTCCCCATAATAGACATAAAACACACAAATTCACTTCTCAATATAAAATTCCTTCCACTTCAGAAGTTTCAAGACTGTTATAAGAAATCCACACAAGTATGCAGACAAAGAGGAACTTAAAATACAATTCACCACCATAAATCAGACACTGAGAAATCACTTTGACAGCTCTAAAAGCAATTAAACTTTATCTTGGTGGAGGCAATCTTCATTGGCAAGGCAAACTATTTTCCTACTAGTCTTTGGAGGTATTTCATAGGCAGTATGTAAAGACCCTTTTAGAATCCTCTTACACTGTTAACAAACATTTTATAAGGCCAGCAAGGCAAAGAAAACCATCAAATACCACTAGATTAGAGTATGACCAGAAGCTCTGCAGATACAGAATTTGCAAGGCTTGCACATCCAGGTATAACAGGATCAGCTCTGCGACAGGCAGTGTACAGGCAGAGTACGGCACTGGGGTACCCAGCTGCTGTGCCCTCCGTGAGGCAAACACAGAGCTATTACCTCCTTTCTTCTGCTTATCGAAAAAAAACAAACACAGACTCATACTGTTTCTGGATTATAAGGGCCCAAGCAATCAAAAATCCAAGACACCAAATAAAAATCCACCCATCTCCTGGACACAGGAATTATTCAGAGAGCAAAAGGTGCAGGGGTTCGATGCACTGGTTACAGACAGCTTTTCTGTTAGTGCCTTTCTCAACATGTCTCTGTTTCTGACTGCTCTGACAGACAGCTCCTCAGACAGACTGTCTTGCTATCGAGAATGGTCCTTAAAGGCAGTATAAATCTGATACTAAATCAGATATAGAGCAGTGGAAATAAATGTTCAGCCAATAACTGCATGTGCAGCGCGCAGGCTGCAGCTGCTGATGCAGGGTCCGTACGCAGCAATTACAGCTCTGCTCGGAGCGGGGCACAGATGTACTGGAGGGGCTGTGCCACAGCCCTGGCACCGCCACCACTGCTCCCTGCCAGCTCCTTTGAGGTCTTTGCTGTGCTGCAGACACAGCTGTGATTGCAGGAGATGCACAACATCACATTTACACTCACCATTTAGGTCTGGTCCACAGTACAGATGCAAATTTGAGAATTTCTGGGTCTCATGTGTGGCTTTCTGTGCTCGGTTCAGACTAGCATCTATTGTTTTGAGTATATAACTTCGGTTTGAAAGGATCACTCATTTTTTTCCATCTGGAGTTAGGTTTCCTCATACAAATTTCCCTCCCATTCAGATGTAGTTGTGAAAAATCAGTCTGTAAAGGGAGTGTGTGACCCCAACCAACCTGCAGAGCTACAGCAGCCCCTTTGCTTTGGACGGTACCTCTAAAACCTGCTCAGCTTAACACACACACCTGCAGACAGCAAATGCAACTATCTGTCCCCTTGGAGATTTAGCTTTTCTTTTGTCTTTATTGTTCTCTTGCTGAGACTAAGAGCTTATTCTTTTTAGTTCTTTGTAAAAGGAAATCGTATAAACCTCATTTTGCCCTGAAACTACATAAATTTTTGTGTGCAGTGTCCTCCCTCTAGTAAAAATATTAGTAGAATTCAGTTTCAGCACCTGTGTTTGATTCTCTCACTGTCACATCTGACGTCTTTGTTCTAAGTCCATCCTTTTCTGCCTATTCACAAATTAAAATAATCGGGTTCCTATGAGAGCTGTGCATTTTTAAAGATGATAGTTTTCCGACTTATTACTATTCCAGCAGAGGAGCTGGCTTGTTTGTTTTTACCTCAGTGTCCTTAGCTTACAAACTTGAGAGAAAGAGAGAGGCTGTGGGGATCTAAGCAAGTACTACCCGATTTGCTACACTGCCACTAAAGAGAGAAGGAAAAACTCCAGAGCAGAG
The DNA here is from genome assembly GCA_013400375.1 of Thinocorus orbignyianus. NCBI lineage: Eukaryota > Metazoa > Chordata > Aves > Ciconiiformes > Thinocoridae > Thinocorus > Thinocorus orbignyianus. The sequence continues at coordinate 204,280 of VXBW01004972.1, forward strand.
CACAAGCCCCTCTTACACAAGGGCACTTTGGCATTTTTGCCATCCTCTTAATACAGGCAACTGTGTCTGCTTATTGGTGTGCATGTGCAGGATTAGATCAGAAAGGCTTATTTCTGCACAGGAAGTTAATTTGGCAAGCAATTTAATTCTATTATAATCAGATTAATTATGAATTTCACAACTATCAGTGTATCAGACAGATCTATTAGTAAAAATCTAAGCCAACATTTTTCTCCTCTGATACGCTGGTTTTGTTCTACTGGTACAAAAAATCCTGTGCATGCAGAGAAGCCTGGAAGTGCTGTTTTGAGAGGAATGATCTATTCCACAGCTCCTAAATCATCCCCTACCACTGTCGGTCTTGGAAGTTGGACTTATCCACATTTTAAAATTGCACTTGTCATCCTCATGAACACTCTTCTCGCTACATGTGAGGATACACAAGTTCAGGAGCTTGCAGTTACTCCGAGACTGGCATGTGGTGTCACAGGAACAGACTGATCTGGAAACAGCTCTGTTCCTGTGGCTGTGGGAAATCTCACAAGTGCGGCTGCTTTTCCAGTTGCAGCAAGTCACAGCACAGGGATCAGGCAGAATTGTTTTCACAAAATCAGCAGAAGGAAGGAATTAGAGCAGCCTTACTGATAGAAAAGCCGACGGCAACATGTCTTCAAGGTGCAAAACAGAAAGTAATCCTAACTTGAGAGAACACTTCACAGCAAAGGCTGAGAAAGAAATAATCAATCTTTTCTCCTCTCCATCAAAATTTCAGCTGCTGAGTGTTTTTGTGAGGAGAAGGTGGCAGTGGAAACCCTTCCTCTGTGTATTCCCAACAGAGGGCAACAAGCAGCTGCTTCCCTTGCCCAAAGAGCTCTCTTTGAACCTCCCAACACAGACACATCCCTCTTGGGGTGCGGGCAACCCTGTCTTTCAGCTTTATTCTTTGGCCTTAGTGCTGATGTTACCAAAAGGACACGCTCACCCATGTGTTTGCCACAGGGAAGCGTTTGATGTGAACTGTGCACCACACCCAAATTACTTTCAGGCCATCCTGAGCCCCCACAATCCCTTCAAAGCGGATTATAACCCGAGTGAAGAAAAACAAACCAATCCCAGCACAGCAGCTGAAGAGCAGATTCTGAAGAAATTCTTGCCTTGACAGAGAGCTACAGCACACAGAGTTAGAGAAGAAAGCTGAAGTGTTGGGGTAGTTTGAATACCTGAAATGCCGGGAAGAATCTCGCAAAAGGCACTACCACTTTCCTCAAAGCCCCAGGAATGGTTATTTTGCAGCATCTTCCCTTTAGAACTGCTTCATATGTTCCCACCTTGGAGACAATCACTCTACTTCTCACCTTCTCTAGATTAAATTTGCAGCAGAATGAACATCATCATTTGTATATGGGTTCTGGATTTGTCTCACGCACACACTGGTGTGAGCGCCTTCTGCTCCGTACTACAAACACGAAGACATATTTTTGTGAGAACTTGCTAAGAGCATAACAAAAGATTTTATTGTTGAGTTTTGCTCTAATTCAAGGAACTAGAATTCTGTGAAAAACATTTCCATAGTCCTCCCTGTGTGATTTTGTGACCTTCAGCCGTTCCCAAATTTTCCAGCAACACCTTTCCCTTCTTTATTCAAGTTAGTTTTGGTTGTGCTACCAGGATTCCTGATGGCCAAAGGACTGGAGTATGTCTCAGCACCCTGGCAACACCTTCTGTATCACCAAACTCAACATATCTCAAAGCTTTCACCCTCCATGATGCTGTAGTTCAAGAGAACCAGTAACCAGATCTGCCTGCAGTACCCAAGTCTGCTCTTTCCAGGGGTGGAAAAGAAGGAGTTGAAGGGAAGTTCAAGGGCAAGCAGGGAGAAAATTTATTTTCAGGCCAAGGTAAAACACGTGTAAGCCTCCTCTGTTCCTCAGCCTCCAATAAAAAAATGCATGCACATGCAATCTACAATTCTGCAGACATCAATCAATCAGAAAGGAAAAGCAATGGAAAATGTACCTGCCCTTTACACAGCTTTTAAGTTCTTTATTCTGAAGGCCACAAGAACAAAAGAGTGCTTTGTAGTGACACCTAGGCTGCAAAGTGGCTCATACCCTAGTAAACCCTCACCCTCCACCATGCTTCTAGGTGTCAGTGCAAGGCCTGTGACCTGGGCTGTATCACATGAGCCGATGCGCTCTGGTTGCCTCCCAGCCAGGCCTGCCACAGTTCCAGGACTGCACAGGGATGCTGTGCTGCTTGCAGAGCAGACTGCACACAGTGCTCAGTGCATCTTGCAGGACACATCTCTTCTCACCACCACAGGCAGGGCTTTACCCCATGGTGCCTCCCAGAGCGGCCCCAGGTCTGTCTCACACACGACAGCACAGAGCCCTGTGTGCAGGGGTGAGGGATCACGGGCAGGGCTGGACCCAGCACAGCCCTGGGCCCACACTTGCTGCACAGTCTGGACGTCCCCTGAAGGCAGCTCTGAGCCACTCCTGCCATTGCACCTTCATTTAATTTATATCGGCTTCGTTATGCTCTGCTGTAGGGAGGGTTGTCAATCAAGATGACAACTGGCCCATTACGGCTGCCACCAGTCAAACGCAATTTTGGATAACTCAGAGGAGGTGAACTCACTCACTGTGTGGCTCCTGACAAATTGGCTATCACCTCCTTTTTCCCCTTTTTATTTTTATTTTTTTAAAGTCACCGTGTGCGCCGTTTCTCGCATTTCTAGTAATGCTATTAACTTCCAAAGTGATGCAGCACGGGAGTCCAGTCAATCAGCCAGTCAATGAGAATTAATGGCCAGTGGAAAGGTTGCCCGTGACAGATTGAGCCTTCACACAAAGAAAATTGGAAATGCAAGTCAAAGAGTCAATGGAGTGAGCTGCAGCATCCTGGGGCCCTGCCAACAACTGAGTGAAAAATATCTGCAAAACACACTGAACAGCTCACTGGAGTCAACGTGACCCTCAGACCATGCACTGAGCAGATTGCTCAGGCCACAGAAAAATGAGGTCTAATGTCAACACATTTTTGCAGGGCCCACCAACCTCAAGTGGAGCTGCTAACTCATTAGTGGAATGAATTAGGAAGAAGATGACGAGGTATTGTGTTTTGGAGAAGACATCTCCGAGCCTTTTGTATACGGGTGGATGAGGTTTCTGAAAGGCCACAGAACAGAGTCCTTCACCACAACTCACTCTGGGTCTGCTCACCTCTATGCCAGCTAACGTGAACTGATAGCAGCTTCCCTAGCAGAACACACCAGAGATAAATGCATATTGTTTCCCTTCTTTTGGCAGTAAACCAGCACTTCATCATCTAGGACTGGAGATGGAACTTCGAGGCCTCAGTCAAACTTAAGGTCTCGGGACAGCTGGATTGCAGCGCTCTGCTCCTCTGCATTTGAATTAAAAATCTTACAGTTTTGGCTGCTTGAAGTATTCTGATTCTACAAAAGCTTTTCCAATAGGAAAACAAAAGTCTCCAGATCTGTCAGGTGATTCTGAGAGATAATCCTCCTTCTGCCAGGAGTCATGGGAGCAAACCTCACTAGTTCAGACGTACAAGCCCATACAGGAGCACTTGAAAGCCAAGCTTTGGTTGCCTGCCACAACAGAAGGTAAGGTCTACTGATTTCCTAGGTCATACATAGGCAGACCACAGCCACATTAAAGCTTTCACTGGCATATAAAAGCAAACAGGAACACAACGGGCCTCATTCTGCATCCTCAACACTGCTCTTCTGTATCCTTTCTGACACACTCTGTGCATCAGAGCAGTCCATATAGTACCAAGAGTAAAGGGATCACTTTCTCACAAATAAGATTTTCTCGGTCCTATAACTATGAGAGGCAGAGAAAGATGCGTTTTGATGCTCCTTGGTCCCATCTTATACCACCTGCATTATCCAGATGTCACACACACTGTTCACTTGTATCAAAACACATCTGGAAAAATTTATCACTGACACAGCCTGAGATACTTAGATTCTGTAACTCAGGCGTGCAGGAGCGTCTTCTCACCAGATTACTTCTGGAGAGCTGTGCTCCTATCAAAGGAAAAGTTTTCACCCAAGAACAAGCCAGGTCTAATAAACATGCTCTTCTTTTTCTACACGTTCTGACTTATTTCAAACAAGAGATGTAAATATTCCACTCCTGGAGTCTAATTTCTGTAGGACTGAATCAAATTACCTTTTGGAAGAAGTGACTTCTGGCTAGCACTCTATGTAATTCATTCTGGCAGCGCATGCTTTAGTGCTCTGTGTGGGAGTTTGACTTCATCCAAGACTGATGCTCTCTGCTCTATAAATTGAATCCACTGATGCATAATTGAGCCCTTGACTATATCAAGTATTTGCTTCACCAGACCCTCTCCTTGCTTACTTGCTGTATTTGCTCTCTCAAAATGCTGCAGGTTTTTTTTATTCTGGGGAATGAAAAATTGAGGGACCTGAAACTAAGAGGTGCTGAGCATCCTTGGAGCCCTGCAGAAGCATATAATATTTGATTCATGTCAGGTAACACCTTTGATTTCCACCATTTTGCTACTTCTTTCATTTTTCACAACATGTTTTTAAACAAAATTTGTTGGAAGCGAAAAAGCTAGTGTTTGTGTTGAAACAGTAATTGCATCTTGTTTTGGAAAGACAAAAAGCAGGACCAGGCTCACCTCGTGTCACCCTATAACCCTGTGTATATCAGCATCCACAGCACACACCACGTCACACACTCCAGATGCCTCAGTTTGCAGACTATGTATCTCATTTTTAATGGATGAATGTCTCACAGGGAGACCAATTTCCTATTTTGTCTGTCAGTGCTAGCTCAAAGCGTATCAAGATTGGTTTCTAATCATTAAAAGAGAAACACAAACCAGCAGGACTGCCATGCTAAGCGCCATTTGCCTCTCCATTACCAAACTTCCAGGCTTTGCTCCAAAGGGATTTGGAAGATGTTGGGAAGCAGCTGCTCACAGCTAAGGTTGTCTGACAGGCACCAGTGTCTGAGAATATCTGTCTAAGCCAGGTGTAAGCAGCCAAGAGCCCCACACCACACTGTGTCCAAGGCTCTGCTGTTGGGATTTCTGGAGGCCTGGCCTGCCTTTTGTTGGATTCCAGTATGCTATTACGAGAATTCTGAGGAAGCTTGCCTGCCTGTCTGGGTGTAGTGAAATGTGGAAAGACACCATGCAAAATGGACAAAATAACACAAAAGGTGAAAGCAAAAACCAGGTTTTAGTTAACACACCTATTCAGACAGGCACCATCACACTTATTGACAGAGGGGTCTGCGTGCAGACCAAGAGAATACAGAACAGCCTGAAGTGGTGGGGACCAGAAAAGCCATACCATTGGTGCAGTGGTTGCTTGTAACACTCCTTAAACTCTTCTTGTTGCAACCAGGACTTAAGCGATGACGTTCACCTGGAACAGAGAAGGGTGTTCCAGAAGGATAATATAATGACACCTCACCCAGAGACACTGGAAATCCTATTAGAACCTTTGAAGATCTAGTTAGTCTCCACTGGCTTCATCTACAGCAACCTTGAAATGCTGAGGAATTTCAGACTGATGATTGAGAGAGAGAGGACAGTGCTGAGGGTACCAGCTCTGGATTCAAAACTGTATTTGCACCAGACTCCCTGCATTAGTTGGCCAAGCTGCTCCGTGCCTGTCTTGCAGAGCGAGGAGCATCCTTCCCTTCATCATCTGGAGGTGAGCAATTCAGGACAGCACGAGTGCATGCTCTTTGGAACAGGGGTGATGTCCCAGTGTGCAGCAGGGTTCTCATTTTAACCCACCCCTGAGCCTGTGACAGTATGTGGAACACAACAAGTCCATCTAACAACAGTTACCTGTGGACACTGTGCCACAGCCAACTGATTGTCTCTTTGACAAATCATTGCTGCCATCAGCTCTAATCTCCACCTAGAATCTTTGCACAGCAAATGAAATTAATCGTAAGAAAGAAAATTCTATAATAAGTAGAAATAATTGCAAGTAAAAAACCTAAACTTCTGGAATAACTGTGCCTATACGGAATTCCACATTGCACTTACAGAAGTTTCCCAGCATTACAGATGGTTAGCTTCTCTCTGCCAGGTTTTACCAAGAATGTGTGTGGTATTTTTATAAGGCTGATGTCATTAGCACATGTCAGCTACCTCATGACTGTCACCCAGAACAAAAAGGGGACAGGTTGTTACAAGTTTAACTTTATTCCAACCCACTTGGGTCTTTCTAGGCTAGTTAGGCAGACAGCTTCTGACATGTGGGCTGCACTGGCAGGTGCCAGTCAGAGACCAGCAGATCACTTAGAAGCAGCCTCTATTTTAAATAACTCTGCAGAGGTCACTGCACAACAAGGATTACACTCAGGATTGGATGGAGAGGTTTTGGCTTAGTCACAGCTGAACAGACCCTGCGGCATTACAGGGCAGGGCTCCCCATCCTTAAGTTTTTCAAGTTCTCCCTACACATATAATTAATATCATATACTGCACCTGGGTTTATATTATTCATCAAATAAGGCCTATTCAAATGGCATTCAAATGAAGGATGCTATATAAATAAATAAATAAATATAGTGAAGGTTTCACATAACACAAAGTTTAAAATTTTCTGAATGTTTTCTGAGAGTAGTAGTATTTAAGATTTAATTTGTGAAACCTCATACACTAACGGCTCGGAATACTGTGCCTTCATTAAAAGAGCTGGAACTAAATGCAAAAATGTATGTTCAAGCAATGCCCATTTACTGCAAATATTCTGAAGTGACCCGGAGCAGTGAAGTGAGGGAGGCTGCCAACTGGACACAGGAGTTCAGCAGATCAGTATAAGTGTCTGCACAACTGCAGCCTCTTCTGCAGGCACACAAAATGACTTTTCTTCTCTTTTTTTTTTTCTTATAATTTATTAAAAGTTTAAAATCAAGTAGGAATTGAAAAATCGGGAAAGCTTATCTTCTTCTCCTACTCTCAGACGAAAAGCCAGGTAAGAGAGGCTACAAATGTACTAGCTCTAGATTCCTAGAACTTAATAATCAAGTAACCAGATCAATTCACTTCAGTATTACAAGGAATATCAGCTGTGGAAATCAGTTGGTCTTAAATGGAAAACATTTTGTTAAAAAAAAATCTTTTCTAAAGCATCCAGCATATTTAATAGGTATAATTTGCCTCCAGTCAAAGTTAATGGATGCTTCCCTATATTATTAAGAGATTTCTATTTGTAGCATGCACATATACCAGAAAGTACCAACTACACATGGGATATTCCCTAGAAAAATCTCATAGAGCATTTGAAAGGGGTCCAAATATCCTAATATGAAGAGATAGAGTTTCATATTCCAAAAGTTAAAATTTTGCAATTAACAAAAGAAAAAAGGTCTGGAGCAATTTTTTTTTTTTTTTTTTAAATAACTTAGTTTAGATAAGCTTTGTGCATGTGTAAACTGCTCTCCCTGGAATAACTAGAGCTCAGCATGTACTGGAGCAGGACCCCAGGATGTGTGTAAATTATTTGTTAACACAATACGTAACATTCAGTTGAATTACACTGGAGACAACATCTTCCCAAGCTCTTAAAAGCCCAGGAAAGGTACAGTTCTGTGACTTCAATCCATCCTCTGCTTACCCTGCCTTCACCCTACAGAACTGCACAGGGATCTGCAAAGTAGCAGTGGGTGGGTGGAATCAGATCAGAGGTTTCCCAAGAAGGTTGAAACATAATAAGCTCCATTCCTCACATTCAAAAATACTGGTGAGTGTGATACCCCGCCTCAGAGAGTACGTACACACAGAGAAATGAACATACATGGGGGTCTCTGAAGGATTTGGAAAGATCCAGAGAGAGATTTACTATTTCCTCAAATATCTTTCCGCTGTATCTGCTATGATGAAGATGGACAGTCCTGATACATTATTTACAGGGCTGTTGGGAATGCCCCAGAGCCAAAAGGAAGCGTATTGCGGGCAAAGACTGATGCAAGAGAGCTGCTGCTGCAGAGCCTTTGGAGAGGCAGGGAAGCGCGGAGGAGGCGGATCAGCCACGGCTCCCCACGGCACCAGAGCGGACGCAGACCCAGGACACAGCTGAGGCTTTTGGGTGGTAAAGAATTGCCCCATCTGAAAGGAATTCAATCCTCACCAAGCAAGACGTTTTTCAAAGGCACTGAGAAGCATAAAGGTTCAGGTCCCACCCTTAGCAATCCTAACCTTCCATACTTGGCTTGATTTCATGAGCAGGCCTATAAGTCACTTGTTAAACATCACACTCTTTCTTCTGCAAAAGCGTCTCCTCTCAGCACAAGAAAAATGCTTTCACATCAGCCTTGAATAAAAAAAGCAAGCTAATATCATGCCCACAAATTAACTTTTCCTCAGAGCGTTCTGGCACATTAATACCCGGCTGCTGAGCAAGGATCTCTCTGCAGCGGCACTTGCTGTCTGTGCGACTGCAAAACACAACTGAAAGCACCAGCTGATCAGTAAAAGGCTGCACAGCTCAGAGGTGGCACTTAGATTTTAAACTCCAGAGAGCAGGAAGCATCCCCCTCCCTCTGGCACAGCATCAAGAACTCTGCTGGTGTTTGACAAAGCCAATGTAATAACAGCAGCAGCAACAGCTTCATCACCAGGAACCTGCCTGGGCTTTGGTGCTTCTCCTTCCCGAGAGCCTGGCAGGAGGTGAGCCCCGAGGCAGCGTCACTCTGGCAGCAAAAGGCTGATGGTTCTGAGGGCAAGGCTGGAGACAGAGTTGTCATTTTCACAGGTGTGAGCACAGACCTGGCACAGCAGTGCCCGCTCCATGGCTGGGACACCCAAGTGCTGCAGTAGGGAACGGCCAAGGCCCAGCCCCAGCAGGGTCACCCCCAGCAGGCTGGCCAGGAACGCACCCGGGTGGGCTGTGAACAGCCCCAGGGGACCCCCACACCCTGAGCAGCCTGTTCCAGGGCTCTGCCACCTGCAAAAGAAAGAAGTTTTTCCTGATATGAAGATGGAATTTCCTGTGTTCTAGTTTGTGCCCGTTGCCCCTGGTCCTGCTGCTGGGAACCACTGAAAGAGCCTGGCCCCATCCTCCTGATACCTGCCCCACAGACACTGATAAGCAGTTACAGACAGTGCAGTGAGGAACAAACACTCCTTTCTGTGCACTCAAATGGTTTTTGCTTCAGTGTACCCCTACTTAATGCATTATTTATTCTCAGGTGGCTGCTTTGATGCATCGTGCCTTTTTAAATATGACAATACAAAATATTTCAGTCAGACTCTGCAAGGAACAAATGACAGGACAGTAACTCACAGCTAGCACTCAGTCACTGCTCACCTGCAGCCCCAGCAGAGAAGCTCACGTGAATCACAGTGCTGTAACCCAGGCTGTCAGAGCAGTGTGAGTGACTGTAAGCTGAAAGTAGCTGCTAACCATGAGCAGACATCACCAACGCCAGGAGCCACTCCAGATAGATGCACTACTCAAGGATTTGCAGTCTTGTCTGTGCAGGTCTGTGAGAAGCTGATGTAGAACTGCAGTCTGTTTTGGAACTGGAAATTTTATTAAGCCTATATATTTGGTTTCCGAGTTTTTCAATTGGTATTTTGATATTAAGGAAATATTTGAACCTGTGAGTGGGATTTTTGTATTTTTAAAGACACACTCTTTTTTTTTCTTTTTCCCAAAGCTCTTTCCAACTAGCCATTTTAAAAATGTAGTAGAAGCACTAGCATCTGAAAGCTCTTCTGTGGGGTGCAACCCTCCCCATTTTACATTTGGTAACACCGGAGAGGCTGCAGTCACAGGTCCAACGTTCACAGGTCAGTAAAGCACAAACCGAGACCTGCACAAGCAGTAGCAGGACTTTGGCAAACAAACCCACTTGGCAAGTGGGTTTCTCTGCTTAAAGAAAGAAAGAAAAGAAAGAACCCCACAAACAAAAAACCACCAAGCCCACCCCACACCAAATAACCAACAACTACACGGGAAGAGAAACACATTACAGGCTAGTTCTGTCACTACTGACTGAAAAGCCTGTGATCCCTGCCTCACCGACATCCTGCTCCTCAGGTCACCCCAGGGGTTACTCCGGAGGAGCCCAGAGCAGCAGCACTCACACACCATGAAAGTCTGCATCCTAGAAGCAGGTGCAGCTCCAGATCTGAAGGGTTCATGTCAAAGCTGAATGGGCATCTGCAAGCCTGCAGCTTCAGTGAAATTAAGCTTTAATGCTGCAATTTGCTCTTAGCAAGTAATTCCGGTGAAGTTTGCTAAAGCTTTTTAGAGCCATTCTGCACGGTGATTAGCAGCCCAGAGCTATAAGCATGAAAATGCCATTTGAAACACTCACAGCATAATTTACACATGCTTGTTGCAGAACCTGATCAGGGTCGCAGCGCTGCAGACAGCGAACTGAAGGCAAGTCATAAACTTCAGTGGAGAGTTAACACTCAGCGTCTTGCAGGAGCTGGGCAACCAGCAGTGCCAAGGTGCAAACTCATCCAGAGCAGGTTCTGGCATCCACAGAATTCACACAAGTCCATTTATATTCAGAAAAGAAGTATTGCCCTCTGGGGTTTATCTGTTCCATGACATACGAAAATGCTGCCTAATGAGGCCTGACCTAGTTTTAGAATGGAGAGCACACCCTCTGTTTGCTTCTCCTCTCACTGCTCATTAGCAAGTCCTCTTCCCCTCTGACAGCCCTGACCAAACCCAGCACAGGGCATGGCTTTTCACCAGGGCTGGTAGGTCATCTTTTTCACTATCCCATTTGACTTTCATTGGGTAACAGTAGCCCTAAAATCACCAGGGAGAAAAAAAACAAACACAAGCACACAAACAAACCCCAAAACCTCTAAACCACCAAACCCCAAACAGAATCCACAATAAAAAATGAATATATTTAAAAAACAAAACAAAAAAAACCACCCCAAAACAAGACCCAAAACTCCACCACACGAAAAGCTCATCACCCAGCTACTGCCTGACCTAAGACCCAGGCTGGGGTAACTCAGCACTTCACAAGCCCAAATCCACAGCCCTGCAAAGCTCTGGCCTTACCCAACCCCATCCCAGGGGCTGTGGGAGCGTTCCGAGCTCCAGGCTGGGAACTTGTTTGAGGATCAGTTACTCCAGCAATGCTAATGTACCATGAGGAGGAGACAGCAGTGCACAGCAAATTTAAATATTTGTCTGATTGCATTGAAAATTCAGCTTCAATTAAAAATCATTGACACTGGGAAAGAAAAAGGATCTGCTTGTCTTAAACGGCTCCTAAATTAGAAGAAGTCTCAGAGAGGCCCCTCACCCAGGCAGATTTAATGAAAGATTATTTCAGAAGCAGAGATCATGACTGCACAGCACAAGCACTTCAAAGGGAAGCAGACGTATAACACATCTGCATCCTAAACAGACAAGATATACCCAAGGTCAGAGGGGAAATGAGAGCTGACCGGGTTTAGGCAGCGTGTCCAAAATCGTGCTGCAGACCTGAGTCTGTCCTGCAATAGGTGCCCCCCTCCCAGCCTGAGATGCTGTTCAAGCAGTCCTGAGAGCACGTTACCTCCCCACATAACCTTCCTGCAGCTGGCCACATGTGCGGATTAAACTAAACACCCAACAAGCAATTTCTGAACTAAAAGCAGTTCTTCTTCATAAAACCAGTGTCTTCCACATATACCTGGAAAATTTGTACTTGCTCTTGCAAAAATTCACCACTGTTTATGTGGCACGTTTTTCTGTCCTGAGGAAGTTTTAAGGTTTTTTTCCAGGTCTAATTATTTTCTCTACTATTCATATGATTATTATTTTTTTTTTTAAACACAGATATGGTAGAAAGAAAAAAAAATAGTAAAAGCTAAAACCATTTTGGTTGTGGATAAAAAATAAAGTTATCAGGATTAGGGAACCTAATCCTAAACCTAAGTTACTTTACATTCTTTGTTCTTCATGTCTTAAGGGCCCAGCATCTCTTCACGGTACATACAAAGTAGCTGCAACTGAGTAAGACTGATACACAAGTAGTTGATGCAAAGCTACCAGGTAAATGCCCAACACCAAAACCAACAATGCAAAAAGGAACATAACTGCTTATCACACATGAAGAAGTCAGGGTGGGTCTGCTCTTTTCTGAGCAAACATCATAATTTCCTACTTTCACATCTGGGAAAATAGAAAAATCAAAAGAATCATTGTAGTATGAATATAATAATCAAATAAGACAGGTCTTTCATATGTATGGGCAAAATTACAGACAGTAAAAGACTTATTTTAGTCCTGTGTGCAACTGACCTACAAAGCACAGCTCTGGATACCAGGGTGAGCACTCACACAACTTTTACAATAGTTGCTGTGATTTAAATGTTCTCAAAACACAGCCAGCTGAAAATTCCCCACTCTTTTCTGTAGAAAGGAACAAAACCTGTTTTTTATTCTCAGTTAAGAAACACAATGGAAGCCTATGTGCAAGACACCACCTCTTTTCCTGTTGAAACTCCCTGGCCTGCGGTATGAAATGACACGCAGTTGGCAGCAGATGAAGCTGCCACCCTCCATATATCCTCTGTCCCTGCTGGCTGCTGTGCCCGAGGGCACGAGCACAGGGGCTGACTCCCCAAGCACTGCTGCCTGCAGCCTCGCCCTTTAAGGCAAACCACATTCCATTTTGGCTCAGGCTGGCATTGCAGGCTGAAGATCACAGCCTGTCTGGTGCTGATTTGTGGCTCCTTGGGCTCTCTGGCACATGCAGATGCAGGGCAAAGAGCCACAAGGCTGCCAAGTGCGTGTCAGTCCCCAGAATTTGCTGACACGAAGCTGACTGTGACTTAGCCCTGAAAGTGAACTGTGGCCAGTGTCACGTCACAGGGATAATTTAATCCTGTTCTTATTTACAGCGACTACTAAATCATGGCTTTCTCCAGCCCAGCAATCTTAGTTGCTTGCAGTCCTGGTGAAGTCTCCCTGTCGATAGACACAACTGAGGTCTCAGGCTCCCTGTCACCCACTGCTAAACACCTCAGCTACAAACCAACAGGAGAAACACACATCTGCCTCACGTGGCTCAGAACGCCTCTGGACAGGCAATGGTTGTGGTTTGTACCAGACCTGGGAGGCAAAAATCAAGACCCACTTCATAAGATAAAGCATTCAAATGTGAAAAAAAACCCAAACATAAAATGAGCTGGCTAGTATCTTCCTCCCTTCCCTACTTTTAAGTGCTTTTAAGTGGGCTAGCCAGACAGGGAAGCAGGCCAGCATAAGAGAATTAAGTCATTCTGCTCTATTTCTGTGTATGACATTGACCATCCAGAAATGTAATTGGTAGCTAATGGTGAATTAGTGCTGCCAAGTTGTCTTCTCTCTTGTTCCCTCAGATCATTTTCCCTGGAGATGCACTGGAAAGGAGATATTGAAAACTCCCATTAAATAGCCACTGGCTTTCACATGAAGTAATTGAAAAGGACCAAGCAGAGACAGTGACTCAGAGAACTAACTTCATACCCTAGGAGATGGATTTGTCCTCGCATCAAGTAAGAACTTGATGGTCTCAAACAGTCCTTCCTGGCTGTGCTCAGGCCACAACCTCACTCCATTCCTGCCCTGGAGCTGCTCCGCGCTGAGGCTCTGGTGAGAGACGCCAGCAGGGAGGCTCCAGCATACAAGGCATGCCCCTAAATATCAGCCAGGTACTTTGCCAAATCCCCAGACAGAGGCAGAAGAGGAGCAGGGTCAGCAGATGAATTTACACAAAGAGGGGATCTGCATAGCCAGGTTTCTTTCTCAGACGTTTCCAAATATTCTAGAAGAATATGGAAGGTTGTTTGGAAAAACTGCGCTTGTGATCACACCAGTTCCACATGCAATAGAGCAAACCCTTAGTTAAAGAACGCACAGAACAACCTCTCTTACAATGCAAAGAGAACCCCCAGAGCTATCTGATGCAAATTTCAGCTTCAAAGAGCTCTTACAGTGGCACAAACTGATCTCAGACAGCCCTGCTGTGGGCAGCCCCACAGAAGACACACACCCCTCACACGCAGCTGCTGCCGGGGAAGAACAAAGCAATTTTTATCAACGTGAATTATTAAACATTCAGTAGGCTTCATTCATGGCAAGAGTAAGGGAAAGAACTGGCTTGATGGATGGCTGCTCCCAGGATAGTTCGTGCATCCCTGAACACCTACAGTCAGCCACAGCCCTCAAGGGGCACCTTCCCATTCAGTTCTTTCTTTTAAATCCGTTAATTTCTAGTGTAGGAACTTCTAGTTACCTTCAAAGAAATTCATCCTCCAAAGCGTTTGCCTTTTCCACCCAACTCCTGTACTTACTGAAACCATTTCAAGCCAATATTCCATAAGGAAATTGATATTATTAATGCTTTATTACTCCCTTATTTTATTGCATCTTTATGGAAAAGAGACTTCACTTGCTTTATGATTTAATTATGCCTTTTCTGTTCTTTAAAATTCACACAGGCTTAAAAACTACCTTCAGATAACAAGCTCACCCTGTAAAGTTCATTTGTTGTCACTCTCCCAGCACTAATTTCTTTTGTAAATCAAGTTTGCCGTTGTAGATAACTATAGAGCAACCATATTATCAACTATTACTAACTCCCTGCTTACTGCCACAATCAGACACAATATTTAGAACACTTCAGCATACTGAAGTATAGCCCTCTAAACCTATGGATGTGAAAAACAAGACTACATTTTTATTTCTGCCCATAAACATTACACTAAATGTGCATTCACTGTTGCTTCCTGATCTCCACAGGGGAGTGTGAGTGGATCCTGCTGTCCCTGTGCACACCTGTGAAATCTGACAGTGGATACAGAAGGCTACCCTACCCATTATCCACAGGTATAACCATATTTTTAAAAAACCTGGACTTTAGCCTTGGTCATTTTATAAATAAAATTTACACCTGAAAAAGTAGTTGGCAAAGCTGTAGCATCATTAGCAGAATAGCATCAGCATGAAAATCTGTATTTATATTCAAAACATACAGGCGTTGGAAGTGTCTCTCAAAGCTAAATTGCCTTGCAAGTCATACAATTAAGTCACTTGAATAAGAAACTTGCTTGATTGATTTGGTAAAGATACAAAGTTATTTCAGGTAATTAAATCTAAATGTGACTGCAAGGAGTTTCAGAAAGATCTCATGAAGCTGAATTCAAACTCAATAACCCTAAGACACAATAATGCACACCAGGGTAACTCTATATATTCAGCAGTAGATTGCTCACTATCCCTAAAACAAGCAAGATGCGAGTCACCATGAACAGGTCTATGAAACTGTTCATTTGATACTCAGAGGCAGTAAGAAGGCAGATTTGTTTGGAATTTTTAAGAAGAGAATGAAGTAAAACGGACAACATGGGTTTTTCCTGGCAGAAATCTGTGATACACTCGCATTTTGAATACTGCTTATTTCTTATATTCTTCCCTAAGCATCTTACATATTACCAACCATCCTCAGGGATTCAGTATTTGAATGTAAGGACCTTTGTTTGCTCCAGCACAGTTGTTCTTACCCATGTGTTTAAACTACTAATCTCCTTTTACCGCCTACATTTTTGGGGTCGGGGTGTGTGCATGACTAACAAAGATAAAACTAAATATTTATTTATAAATTCCCACATACAGCCAAGCTCTTGTAGCAGAAACTACTGCCCAGTTAACAGTGCTTCTCACCAAGCACACCTCAGCCAGCATTTCCCACTGGAGCCGACTGTCACGTGGATCCCTGCCCGGCTCTGGCCAAGCACCCTCAGCGCTGCTGACCCCTCTCCCCCTGCCAGCTGCTCCTCTGCCACGCCGTGCCCTGAGAACACATCCAGTGCTCTGCTTGCCAAATACATCTGGAGGACAAAGATGTGCTGAACGGAGACTAATGCTGGTGGGAAGAATACCTTCAAGACTGTCCTAACAGATAGAGGTGACATGAATTAACAAAATAAGGAAATCCAACTTTGCTTTTCAGTATCTGCAAATCCGGCATTTAAAAAGTTGTCTGTAATCCCGAAGTTCAAGGAGAATAATCAATCATTGTATTAAGAGCAATGAATTCAGTTCAGGATGAAGCAAACCAGTTTCCCTGCTGAGGTGCAGCAGCAGAGCAATCAGTGTTTGCTCAGCACTCTCTCCTCCCTGCTACCCCCTCCAGCACAGCCCCAGCACAACTGCTCCCAGCTTCCACATGCCAGAAGTCCTTAGCGAGTCTCCCCACTCCCCAAAATGTCTCATCTCCTGCTTCCTTTGCCTGCCATACCCTGAGAGTAGTCAGAGAAACTCTCCCAGTTCCTTTTACCACCTCTGTGCTCTTCCACCCCACACGCACACAACTGAGGTGCTCACCAGCTCTTGGTCCTTCATATATGAACTACTGGAGTCTGCACATTTCAGACAGCCTTTGGGGCAAGTCACTTGAGTTTCTTCATCAGTTTCTGTGATTCCAGAGGGTAACAAGATCTATACCATACAGACAGTCCTTTCTATTATCCCAGAGCACATGCTACAAATCAGTATAAACAACAAGTACTTTTTGGTAACTGTTTTATGCTGATGGTTATAATGTGCTGCATTGGTATCTCCAGCCCGGTGCCCACATCACTGCAGGGCCCAGACATCTTCCATTTTTGCAATACTTTCCACTATCTTAAAGGACGCCAGGGTTCCACAACCTAAATGCATTTGTAGAGCAAATAAATGTCACGATTTCCATTACTCATTGGCTTTGCTTTCAGTGCCCTGCAAGTTCTAAGCATCCTGAAAATATCAGTGACTTCTCAAATAATTCCTTTATCAGAGCAAGTCAGAAGCCCCAAAACATGAGAATATACTTTCAAAACCCTTTTGCTTTGGTTCTGCATTTCCTATAAGGAAATAAACTTTCCAATCCAGACAGTGGGGAGCTCTGGAAAACAGGCAAAACACTGAGAGATATATACACATACATATTATTTTTCTTGCTGTTGGTTCTTCCATCTCAGAATTTTTACAAGGACAGGCTGACAGTTGTACCAGCAATGCTGAAACAGGAAAGAAGCTGATTTTTTTTCTTTAAAACCCCAAGATGTCAACATAACACTCAGTGTGTCCATTTTCTTAATGGCCTCTGGGATAGCATGATCTGTAATAGCATGCCTTTCAGGAAAAGTGGAATGGAAAAGGCATATATATTTAAATATTAATAATTTTTTACTGCTGAAAAGCATTAGAAACAACTCTGCTCACCGCACACCAGAGAGCTGACCCCAGGACCAAAGGCACAACCTGCCATTATCCTCCTAATGCCTGCAACATATTGATTTTTGTTCCTTTTATTGTGCACAAAGGCTCCCAGTTTGTGCATGTGCGCGTACGTCTGCATTTGAGGATGTGGGATAAAACTAGAGATAGACAATATTCTCTGGAGATTTGGGCCCATGTCTTTGGGCAGAGCAGCTTTTCCTCCCCTTTCATGTTTCTCTGCCCCTTCATCTAGGTGCTGTTGTTTCTACACTCACCCTGCAGCAGTGAAATCAGTGCTCAAGCAGCGAAGCATGATACAGACTGGGCCTGGGTTCTCTCTGAGGGCAGGGATGGTGCTTTTACAGTTCTCCCAGCCCCAGCTGAACTGAGAGGACACACTCATTCCTGACTCTGCAGCTAGCACAGGTTATGTTCAGGATACGCACCACATCTCAGCTGAAGTCTCTGTGAAACAAATCCAACCAAGCCAGACTGTCTGTAACAGCAGGAGAAATGGAGAGGAGAGCTAAACATCCTAACCAAGTCAATTCACAAGACTGTCACTTATCACTCACTAATAGTAATTCTTTCTGTCCAAAAAAAAAAACACCCAAAAAAACCAACCCCAAAACCAAAACAACAAAACAAGGGTGTTGCAGTAGTTGTAGTTTTTCCTGTTACTTTGTTGATGTGCCAAAAAGGTAACAGGAGAGACACCACCATGATAGTCCCTCCTCCCCGATAGAGTCAGTCACAGACCCTACATTTCACAATAAACTCACTTTTGCAAAGGTGGGGCTGGCCTGGGGTCGCAGTGCACATTTGGGGCTCTGGTGTGTCCTTATTTCTTCTTGCAAGAGACCAGCATTTTTCATAAGGGGAAAGCCAGGATCCCTGTTAAGTCAGTCCAGCAGTATTTTCTCAATCAGCTTAGGCACTCATGTTGACAGCTTGTCCAGCTGGAATTGCAAATTAGGGAAAGGAAAATGGCAATCTGAAGAAACATGGCAACTGAAATCATCTCAAGGCATTTCTACAAAGGTTCAACTTGTTCTGAAAACCCATGGGAACACACTCGTTGAGTACCACACTTACTAGGGTCAAATGCTTTTTTCTCCAGACAGGCAGATCAGCCTCTGCTGCAAACTCCAACCCCTCCCTTCAGAGTCCCTGTGGCCGTGTCCCTGCTCTGCTCACAACACCCTCTGCTTCCCAGGGTCACAGACCACCTGCCTCCTGGGCCCCATCTTTTTCAGCTTCACAGTCTCAGGTCACACACTGCTGATCCTCTTCTCTATCCTTCTCAGACACTTTGGTGATTCTTGAGGCAGAGCAAAGTCAATTTTGACACATCCACCTCCTGAGACACATCTCCGGGGCAATCCCACTCTGTACAGTCACAACATTGTTTGCAGGCAGTTCATCCCCAGACCCTAACCACCACACTTGCTCAGAGGTCCTTCCTGCCCTCGTGTGAGCTCAGCTCCATCTTCCTCAGTGCTCAGACCCACCTGCTGTCTCCCAGCTCCCTGCCTGGCCTCATCTTCCTCCTTCACAGTCTGTGCAGCCTGTTCTCTGATCCCACAACTCATGGTGCTTTCTTCTCACAGCTACTTCACAGCAGCATCTCTGCACAGCCTTCCCAGCCAGATTTCTAACTCTTCTACCTTCAGCCCCAATTTCCACCTCCTCCAGCTTCACAGCTCGCTCTTGCTGTGCATCCACTTGCCTCATCTCTTATCTAATTCAAGACTCTTCCAATTGCCACAAAAAGCCTCAAAATGGGTTGCACCTGCCCTCCAGCATGTAGGGTCTATCTGCAGACCCCAGCCTGCTGGGCTTCTCCAGCCAGGACTTAGGAAAGATAAGAAGAGATATAAATAGCAAGCAGCATGCTGGCAAGCAGAGCTGTGACAAAGTGCTGTGCTGACTGCTGAGTGCTATCCTGAAGGAATCAGCACTTTTTCTGGATGTTACTTCAAATCTTTATAATTGGAATAGATTGGAAAAAATCAAATGTGCCAAACATGCTGATTCCAGTTCAGAGCAAAATGGTAAGTACACAAAAGTCAGGGGCATGGAAATAAAATACCCTCTAGAAATAGAGTCTCTTCCTCTTGCTCATCTAACCCAAAAGGATTTAGCCTAGTACTTAACATATATGCTGGCAAGAGAAAACAATCCCTCCAGCACTTATGTGCACAAACCCAGTGTTCCAGAACACTCCTGACCTAACCACACTGCTTCTGAATGAGGTTATGGACAAAGGCAAGGGGAAGAAATGCCCATGGGCAGGCTGGACAGAACATGCATTTCCAGCTAGCCAGACTCGTCTTTTCATTGACCTCAGAGAGATTATATGAGGAATAATTCTGCCCAGAGCACAGCATGGTGATGATTTATGGCTGTGCCAGCTGGCAGGAGAAACAGAGAAGTGTCTATCAAGAGTGGTGCTCGGAGCATGTATGAGCCCAGGAAGGCTTCCCTGACTTTGTCCTGTTAGAACATGGGAAACACAGGAATGGATGCAGCCAGGTTTATAGGGAAGAGATGTTTTGGTTTTATATTTAGCTATAACTCATGTTTACCTAGTCCTTGTCAAAAAAAGCTGCCCAAGTACAACCAAAACGACTTCCCCAGCCACCACACCCTCCCATGTACACAACAATACCGTGTGCTTTTCTGTGCTCCCAAGAATGACCTCACTGGCTGTTAATCATGACTAAATATTTATCTGCTTACACAGATAAATACTGCTTCCCTCTATCAGACAGTGTTTGGGGGTTGGAATTTCCATTCTCTTCTAATA
This sequence comes from Thinocorus orbignyianus, assembly GCA_013400375.1. Classification (NCBI taxonomy): domain Eukaryota; kingdom Metazoa; phylum Chordata; class Aves; order Ciconiiformes; family Thinocoridae; genus Thinocorus; species Thinocorus orbignyianus. The sequence continues at coordinate 224,331 of VXBW01004972.1, forward strand.
CAAAATATCTTAGTCTTTACCTCACTGGCTTTACCTCATTCTGGCTGCTGTAAATAGCTTATTTTGGGTGAAAGGAAGCATCCCTTACATAAACTTAGCCCAAACTGGACAGCACTAAAGCATTATTTAGAAATACTTCTAAAGCAATTGAATATCCTGGGTGAGTGAAGCTCAGAAAACCATACGAACCAAGCTGAATAGTTAGGGTTTGCATCAATTTGTCATGAAAATGGGGCACCACATGCTTGGTATGGAAACCACAATAAAAGGCAAACTCTTAGCTGTCATGGACATGCCTTGCTCATGAATTATTTGGCAATTCTGGAGGATTCAGATTCTTATTTTCTAAATGTTTTCCTTTTACTATTTGTCATACAGGACGTTGACAAAGAACAAACAATAGGAGTAATTTAGCAATGTAATACAGCAATGCCCTTGCTGTGCTGTCTGTGGAGACTGAATTCAGAACCTATGCAGGCATCAGACAGGAAAAAAAAGGGAAGAGGGAGGCGGAAAGAGAAAAGCCAGGGAAAGGAGGGGTAAATTGCAACCTGCAATTGGTTGAACAGGTTTTTCACTAACTAAATAATGGAAGAAGTAACAACAGCCGCCCCCGCCAGCCCATTCCTAAAAATAGGTAAGATCAACTCAGTCACCCAACCCAGGCTTTCAGCAAGCTAAGGCTGCTGAAGTAAATCACCGCTGCACCACAGCTGCCTTCCTGCACTGAGAACCGTGAGACTTTGGATCACTGGGGTTATTATTCTACCTTCTGCAAACACAAGCAGAACCACCTCACGTGGTTCGGAAGCTGTTACACAACCACCGTAACAGCCAGATTTTTACTGATGTGTGTTCACCTAAGTGTCTGTGTATGATCCCTATTAACACAGCATTTAACAGATTCCCAGCTTTTTTCACCCCACCTGGTTAAGATGACCCTGATATAATAATATTGTGCACAGCTTAGGACTGAGTTTGCAGGATAAGCATAACTGACCTCAGAAGGGGAAGAAATCATTGGCGTTTAAGTAACAGCGAAATCAAACCTTCCTTGTGTGGAGAGCTACCAGATTCTGCACCTGCTGCTTTCTGAACCCAGCCTCCCTCCTTAGAGGATTTGTAAATCCACAAGAAAAGAGCTCCCCTAGAACATCTCCCTTAAATTCTGTGCCAACACAGTGCCTGCTCAGTGCTGTTCATGATGGCTTGAACCCACCTCCAGGCAGACTCGCTGGCTTTAACTCTCAATTACCCTGCTCTTGACATCTTGCCTTACAGGTTATCAGCTCCTGGAAGCTGAGACCCTGTTCTGCCTCTGTGCAACACACACACACAAAGGTTGCACCTCTGTGGATTGCTGTTGTATAACACAGTAAAGAACACACAGGTACTCCACACGCTGTGTGCCAAGTGCACAGTGCTTTGGCTGTGGGTTCACAGAAGCCCCTATGTCCCCTTCGCCCACGCTCTGGACCTCTGATGTACTTGAGAAGATAGCACCTGATCATGCTTAGCTCCCAAGACTGACCCTACGTCTCTTGTATATCCAGTAAGTGCCCAAAACCAGCACTAATGCTGCTCCCAGATAAGTACACAGAAACAGACCAGCTGATGCAAGGGAAAGGAGTGGGTGTTTTGGATCTCACAGGAATGTGCAGTTCAGTGAAACTAGGCTGTATCTGCCTCACCAGCATTTAATTCTCCAGCTGGCCACCAGCAAGGATCTTGAGAGCCACCAGTGAAGTGGGTACATCCATCACCAACTCGCTGGTCTCCCACTGGTGTGATAAAACTGGAAGCAGAAACAGCTGAAGTGTTAAGCAAAAGAGGAGGAGGTGGGAAAGGAGGAGTAAGAAGGTGCAAAGAGTAAAGCTAGAGAAGATGAGAGAGATGGAAAGGATGTGTCTGTAAGCAGACAGTGAAAGGGGTCCTGTGGGTAGTTAATTCACAAAGACATCAGGATTAACCAGAGAGATTTAAAGGAGAAGAACAGGAAGGGCTGGGAAAATAAGGTTCTATATAAATACTGTCCTAATATTAAAAAGCATGTCCTATGAGTAAAGTGCAAATGAAAGCAGCATCACAGCAACAAGGAGAAGCCCAGCTCCTTAACCCGTGTGGGTAGTGACTGTATGCCTTACATTCCCAGCCTTATACATCATACATATATTCCCTCCTTATACATCAGCCTGCCCAGCAAAGCCTTGCAGACCAGGCTCTGGGAGCTTTATCCCTGTGCAGAGCAGCCTCTCTCCCTTCCCTCCACCTAAATGGAAGCTGCAAAAGCCACCGCCTGCACAGCCCATCCATCAGTCAATGTGTTGGATATCACTGCACCGGATCACTAATTAAGGAAGACTTGTTTTCTCCCCTCTGGAAAACCATAAAAAGGGAGAGACAATAGCTAGTGTTAAATCCAGAGTACAACCCTATCATTTGGTATGGTACGTGTGTCTTTACTGACATGAAAGTATTCTGTAGGGGATGCTTAAAATTCCTGTATGTAAAATGGTTGAGAAAATTCAGATTAAGCTGTCTTTTGCTTCATTTTTATTTTAAACCATTTATTTTGAAGCCATCTTAACTTCTTCATCCTGACACATCTAACCTGCATAAAGAAGTGAAGCATTATGAGCTCTCTGAGAAATTTCTCCCCCTCTCAGCCGGTGTAACTGATCCCCAGAGAAACCGTTTCCCAGCACCTTGGTTTCCAACCCCTTTTATCTCACATTCCAGGGCTGCTTCAGCTCTGTGTTTCAGTGACAGCAGCCCAGGCACATCATCTTCTGAAAGTGTAAGGACTAAAGGAACTCGGGTCACCAGGAGAGCTAGGAGGATGTGTGTGGTCCTTTGGACGAACCTCACAGCTCTAATGACAAAGGATTCGCCTTTCTCTTAGGTGCTCCCATTCATCAGCTGTCTTCAGGTAAAAAATAACCTCTCACTGACAGTCATTACAAAAATTAATTGCACTTAGAAGTAACTGAAACCTCAACAAAATGGGTTTTAGGCAGAAAGAAACAGTCATGACAATCATAACAAGTCAGGACACATCTGCAGGACACAAAGACTTCATTTGGAGAAACACCCAACCCAGCTCTGAACCTCAAATGACTGTGTGTGCTTCAAACCAGGCAGGTCTGCTCCCAGTATCAGAAAGTGGCCATTTAGAGCAGAGGAAGTAGAAAGAGAGGAATATTCATATTTTAAGAGCTCTGGGAAAGCAAAGCAGTGGCAATCAGAGACTGGAAGCATTCCACCTCAGAATATCTCCAGATCAGTGACTGTGATCTTCACAACCTATACAAAATCAAAGCATTTTGTATGGCACGATGACAAAACAAAATCTTTCTCAAAATTTTCAGCACAAGAAACCCTCAAGGAATCAGTTCAGCGTTGATCTGGCCTGAAATGTCTGGTGTTGTGCCAATCCCGTTGAATCAGTTACTCTGACTGCCTCAGATGGGACTGTACCAGGAATATCACAGCCATGGCTCTGGCCTAGTCCAAACGGGGCTGCCTTTGTTCTCCTGCACGCTGGCACGGTCCTCACTGCCACAAACAAGGAGCAGATGGAAGTGTGGATTGCACTGGGTAGAACCAAAAATAGATTTTTGGCTGTCCAGGACACAGTCGTCTCTGGAGACGCTCAATTACATAAAAGAAATTGTAGGGTCCCAGTTGAATTCCAAAAATACACCATCTTTACTGACAAGCAAACATATTATATGTTTATATTTAGCTGGTGTTCACATTCAGAGGGACTGCTGCTGTACTTTATGTGACAATAGGGAATCTATTGCGTTTGATCACACACTGCAACAGACATGCACAGAACCAATTTGGCGGGGGTTTATGGACAGCTAGAGATCAATCTCACACACATATGCAAGCTAATTATCCAGGATAAAAAAAAAACAGATAACGTACTAAAGCCAGATACTTTGTTAACTACCTTATATGTACTACTTACCAAGCAAATAAATGACCCAGTGAGTCAGATCCATGACTTGCTGAATCAGATGTATTATCTACTGAATCAGAAACATCATCTCTTCAAACAGAAATATTAGTTTCTCAAAGCAGACACAAGATGTTGCTTTATATGTCCTATAACTCAATGAGCTGCACTAGATCTACGCTAGCTGAAGGTCACATCCCAGGACACAAAGGCTGCACCATGAGCCAGTAACTGAAAGAACCAAGGTGATGCTTTAATAAACAAGCAAAGATCAAATAAAATTCAGAAGGAAGTAATCCACTGAACATGTAGTGAGACCACCACCCAACACTGCAGCCACAAGAGCTATGAGCACCTTGACAAATTACACAAAGAGCTTCAAGAATGATTCATGGTCTGGAAAAAGAGCCTGCTTTATTAATGAGATACCAAGAAACCTAATCAATTTTACTCATCCAAAAGAAAGGTAAGAGTGTAAAACTTATCTAACAGAGGAGACTTCAGAGCACACATGGAACTTTGACAAGGACATAAAGACACGCAGTGCTTGAAACTTAGAAATAAGGTACGAACTTTTAACAATTTAATTCATCATCAGAACCCTGCTGCTTAAGGATGTGGTTATTCTTAAATCATCTTATATCACCTGAAGCCCTAAGAAGTTAAAAACTGCAGAAATTTAAAAGTGTGAAGCTTAAAAATTACATTGTAGATGAACCTTAAGTTATGTGCAGGAGATGAGAAAGCTGTGGTCTGCAGTAGGGAGAACACTAGCTGATGTGTTCTGGGTTTAGAGTCTACACATCTACAGATGTCACACAAATACCTAACTGCTAAATGCTTGTGAAGTGATTTTTCCTGTGCCTACATTAACATGTACAAGAACCAAGAGCACAGATCATTCCATCTATGGCACGTTGACACACTGAACCTTACAGCAAACAGCATGCAGGGGCTAGAAAACCTGTCACCTGGACAGAACTCTCCCAGCAAGGTGTGTGTGCAGCGCAGAGATGCTACACAGACCTGAAGATGGAGTGTGTGGGTGTCCCGTGGCCTGGCAGCAGTCTGTAGGGCCATCAGTACAGGTCGGGAAGGTTAAAGAACTGCAAACCACCACCAAAAGTCCAGTGGCTCAACCTGGGCTGTCCCAGTGGCTTTCTGCTGGAGAGAAGGACCTTGCCTGCTGTTCAGCACCAGCACCTCGCTACCAGCCCCCCAGGACAATGCCAATAATTTGCGTGGGTTTTCTTGCTTGAAAAAACAACTGACTCCTAAGCTCTCCTAAGAACAACTGCCACAAAGGATAATAAACCCCAGAAGTGGTTACAAAACTGAGGCCCTCATAACGATTTCCTTTCAGTCATAACTGATTACATCCACCCTACAGAATCCCAAGACATCGCTAATGATAGCGGACTCGGTCAGCATTTGAGATGTTACAAGCCTTTGTGAATTAAACCCATTATTGTCCTAAATTATAGATAAATTTCTCCCTTTCCTTGGTGATATGCAACATATTTTTTCTTCAGGGCAGTTAGATGATGTCAGCACAAATTACTGCTTTCCACACAGTGCAGCTGACAGAACCGGAGGCATGAAAGGAACTCACAAACCCCAAATCTGAAGAGACAGAAGGAACTGCTTCCTTTGACTTGGAAATAACAAATTTTGCTGCAGCATGCTGGGTAGGGCAAAAGAAAAAAAACTTCATTTGGGACACTGATGGAGCTTCAAAAGCTTCACATACTTAAGAATCAATAACCAAGTTTGGATTCTTGTTCTAAATTACAAAAAAACCCAACTTTAAAATAGAAGTGCCTGTCTTTAGATGCTCATTCCTATTACACATAGAAGTGTAACACCGAGATAACAGGTTATTGTCCAGCAAACTAGGAAGCACTATTTTCATCTTGGAAAAAAAATAATATACAACATCATTTAGACTGTTTTTCTAAATGGTTTCCTACCCTTCCAGTTTTCCTGGTAGACCAAAGTTGAAAGAAGGGCAAACAAAATGCTAGTGGGTATGTGCTTGCCAAGGGTTCACAAGTGCTATAGGAAGCAAGGGTTGCAGGAGGTAGCAGGATATCTTACTAGATCAAGGCATATAATCAGAACAAAACCCCCAGGCTGCCAGGCAGAAGGCTCTATAACATTTTTTTATACTTGATATACAAATACTTTATTTGTAAATCCAAGAATAGGGAATTACTTCATTACCCTGCCCAATTTTCCTTTATTATCATTTTATTCTTGCACTGTGTGCACTGGCAGTCAAGCTCTTGGTTGCCATCTGCTGTTTCTTTATTTACATTCCATCATTTTTGTTAGCAAGGCCAACCCATGGCAAGGAGTCCTAAAGAATTGTTAAGAAGGGGCACAACTGCTGCATTCACACATAGCCTGCCAGAAACAGATGGCCAAAAAAATTCTGGAAGCCCTTTTTAGTGAAATGCTGCCCAGCATTGGAGAGTGTGTGGTGCCCTCTCAAACCCAAATGCAGAGCAGGAGTTGGAAGTCCAGGCTTAGCAGCAGCAGATTCGCTGTGCATCATTTTGTGGCTACAGCATCGGTATGAAAACCTTTCTAATGCTGTTTTTCTTGTGGCCAGTTCTGTGCTCAGCACCACGGGGACGGGCATCCCTCCCTGCTGTCACCCGCTCCTGTCCTGCACCTTGGTGTGGGCATGACTAGAAAAAGATACTTCAGCCCTGGCACCAACCTTCCCCACCCAAGAAGGGGTTCCCATCTCCTACACCTGTCCCGGGTGCACTTCCTTACATTTAGCATGTTTAATTTTTAACAAGTTTAGAGAAGTCAGATATAGCCATCTTATATGTAAATACTTTCCAAGCAAGAGCCAGTTCTGTCAGGGCCTCTGACATTAAAATCACGGTGAGCGTTCAGCTCTGCTCCACCAAAAGAGGCCCAAAGAGCTTCTGCTGTGAACTGCCATGCTTCTGCAGACAACGCTTCTGGAGCTGCCTGTTTGACTCTCCTCAGCCCCAGCCCTCTGCACTTTTCACAGTTTTAGCATCTGCTGGGAAGCAGAAACAGCAGCATTTCTGCTCTCTTATGTAAGCCTATGAAGACTTCGTAGCTGTCCTCACTACTCCTGTGTAACCACGAGAAGGTTACAGGAACCCAAAAACTCAGCACAGGAGGCTCTTACAGGAGAGCCCTAACCTGGGCTTTGTGCTGGGCTGACACTGGCCCCAGCCCTCCTAACAACACCCACGACAAAGTCGCCTCCCAGCAAAACTTTGTTAGACCTGAAACTGGATTTTATTTTCCATTATGTCCTTTCTAAGCAATTAAAACAAAAAGGAATATCACTAACAACCTCCTGCACTGCACTGAGAGTCTGAGTACCTCAAAACTGCAGAAGCCTGAAAGCTGGAAGTCGGAAGCTCAGCCAGTCCCCAACTCCTTAACAGGCTTCTGCCAACCCTTAATGTGATTTGAACAGTCCTCACTTCGAGGTAGTGATGATGCAGGCAAGTGCTTAAGATGTGTTTATCATTTGGATCTTTGTCTTTGGGGAGAAGAAAAACAAAGAGATTATGAAGTTGAAAATGGTGTTAATAATTATGAGTCCTGATGAAGCAGTACCACCAGTTCAGCTCCATGGACAGGCAAAACCAGTGCCCGTTCCGGTTGCTTGTTCAACAGCAAGAAAAAACCCTCTTTGGCAGCAGAAGTGTAAGCGTGAAAGCTGCAGTAATATGGGGCTTCTTTGTGTTTTCATGATTCCTTTTCATCCCTTGCCACCCAAGCCCTTTGCAAACATCATCTAATTCTTTGCAAATCCTTATCTTTGCTTTACACCTGGGGGAACTGGAGCACTGAGCAGGAATGGCATTTAATCTGAACACAGCCCTGGAGACTCATGGAAGAGCTGAGAACAAAGTCCATGCCTTTTGGCTCTCAGACTTCTATCCTAAAGCCTTCTCTTTTTTTTTCTGCACTTTCCAAATTTGCTTATTTTGAAATGCAGCAGTTGCAGATAAAAAGGTCAATCTCAAGCAGCACAATTGTAATTCATTCTCTTACTCCTCCATTTGAAGGGATGTGCAAATACAGACATTCTGATTTCCTCCATCACAGCTGTGAGAGGGAAACCAGTTGTGGGTTTGGGCTCTTTTCTGGCACACAAGTGATCTCAACCACAGAAGAATAACCCCCAAATGCCACTGCCCCATCCTAAAAGCCCCAGTGTACAAAACAGCCATCGCCACCCTGGCACAGGCCCAACACAGGAAAATGAGCAAGGAAGGAGGTAGCAATGTGCAGGTCTGCCCCAGCGAAGAAGAAAGGTGGTCAGGAATCAAGTAAGACTCCTCACAGTTTCGCAGTGACGTGTGTTCTGCACCACTGCACCTCTGGGTTTTCCAGCTGACCAGGTATGCACCAAGAACTTATTTATTGCTATCAGCATCCTGCAGCATACAGAGGCATCTTGAGAAGAAAAAATCATGTTACTGCCAAAAATGGAGCTGTCTTAGAAGAATCACTGTGTCTGGTACAGGCTCTGCCCACCCCATAGATAAACCTCACACCACATCACAGCCTGAGCAAGGTCTGCAGGTCTGGACCTGCAGCATTAATTCCACACACAGCTTGAAAACATCACGTGTGATTTATTCATAGCATCTACTTTTAGTAGGCAGTAGAGCTTTCCTCAACAGCTCACCAATTACTGAAGGAGGCACAGTAGTAAACGGTATTAAAATTTCAATCTGCACAGCTGAACGTGCGTTTGCCCCAGCACAGGCTGCTTGCTTTTTACTGTCTTTACTCTTGAGACAGTTATATTTTATTTCACAGGGATGTTATGCGCTTTATAGCTTTTAGCACCCACAGCAAGCGGTCGTTCGCTGTTAGGATTTTGCTACAGGACTTTCTGGATGTTTCAGTGGAAAGGTATAAACACTGAAAAAGCTGGAAGTAAATCCTTACTAACTGGCCCTTAGGTTCAGTTTGATAAAGCAGAATAAAGGGATCAGGATTTCTACTGAATCGAGAAAACATACTGTAAATGTGAAAAACGTGTGACTGGACCTTTACCAAGGGATGTAACACGCTCTGCCACTACACCAAAACTGGAAGCTGGCCCACAATTACAGTGCCGTGGCAGGCCAGGAAGCACAGTTTCTCAGTCAGAATACTGTAGGAAAATATAGAAACATAAAAAGTAGAGCTTCCTACTCCTGGAATTTACATCTAGAGTTTTTACTTTAAAAAGTGAAAGCATACAAAAATGCTTACACTGCACACTGGTATTGGCAAAAATGTGTTCTTAACATGCCCATATTTAGCCCCTCTTTACTAATTTCATATACAATACAGGCGTTGCAAGCACAGCTATGGCTTCATTTACTGCACGTTCAAAGAACATAGGGCAGTTTGCCAGTCAGGCATCGGGCAGCCAACCCTGCAATGAATCTCCAAGCATGAACGAGGAAGTGAGAGAGCCTGATAAAAATAAAAGCATCAACTCCAAAATAGCAAACTTGCCCTCAGCTGCTGCTTCTGTAGTGCTTGGGTGAACTCTCTGGACTTGGTACACATGTGCACTTTGGAGATTAAAGATGTTGAAGATAACCAGTAAGTGCTAGAGGCTTTAGCATTTCTGTCTTTAATACTCTACAAACATAACCCACCTGTTGCTCACAAAGCACATGGTGACAACTTTCAAAAAACAATCAAGAAAGGAAAGCATTGTTTCTCCAGGAGTGACTGTGTCTGCCATCAGACCTATTCCAGAGCAGAAACGTGGCTTTTTGTTCATTCATAATCATTCATAGCTTGATAATTAAACCTGGAATTGCATCCATTGCTAATGAGTCATTTGTACGCATCATTTGTGTTATTACCAGTCACAGTGCTATTAAAGGCAACTCTCTAGAACATTTTGAGGGTTTGGGGCAGATTCTAATGCGATGACACAAACATAAAGTATTGTTTGAAACATGAAGGAGAGTTATTTACCTGATAACTTGGTAGCATCCACAGCCCTGTTTCTCACTGTCAATTGCAAAAGAGTGATGGTATTATACCTTCTTGTTTGAAGAGGGCTTATTAGAAACACCTGTACATATTAGTTAGAACCCATTTGGCAAGGCAAATGCAATTACAGAGGTGCTGTAGGAAATGGGCTTTGTGACATGGTTCAGACATAGCCATGGTCCGTCACTGTAGAGTAAGCCCCTGGATGAAAACTAATTCTCCCTAGAAAGTATCTACTAAGCCAATAAAAATTACTAAACTACAACAGACCAAATTTTCCATATATCCTTGCCCTTCCCACTGATTTCTACCAAGAGCTGCTTTGTGTGAGGACCTATCTCGGTTCACCCAGCTGACAGTCACTGGAACTACAGTGCCACAGTTTTGGTTTGCCTTACAGACTTGAGATCGGTGCTCCCTACAGCACTGCTAAATGAAGCTGCAGCAGTACAACTTAATGCAAACCCATTAGCACCAGGATGGCTGAGGTACCATTCTGTGTGATCTTGGTATCACACATCCCTAATGGGACTGTTTGTGCATTTCTAATGAAAAAACTCCCAGGAATGCAGAACGTTGGCTCCAGCACAGCTGTTCTGAGGAGCTCATTTGGACAGCAGTGATTTTACCTGCAGTGGGCCATCTTGGATATTTGCAGAAGTTACTTGTAAGAAGTTCCACTTTCCAACTGATCAGAGAGCAAAGCATGCCCTGCTGCTGATGAGATGAGCCTGGCAGGACTTCGGCAGATACCATTAAAGTTCACTAGAAAATAAAAATTGCCATTAGTTGACATTTTCTGTAGCAATTTTCAACTGAAAAGTGACAGTTGTTCTGCTAGAGCAGCAGTCAGTCAGTCCATGTGTTCTGAAAGGCTGGTATTAAACAAGCTGATCAGTGTCTTATTGGTTCAGTCTAGCCATGAGCTCAGCCCTGAACTTCATTTCAGCATCACAACTACTGGAAACTAACCGTGTATTTCCACCTGGAAACATTTATTTTTGCAGCAACCTTCCTATACTTCTACCATCGAGGCCAGCTGCACCACAGCCTGGTTCCACTTTGGAAGCTCCAGCACTTCTGGCTGATTCTTTCCTAATGCAAGTGGCAGCTTGAAATCACTGTGATAAATCCACAAAAGGGGACTGCCAGCTTTCCTGGGCACTTGGACATCTCACATTCCTCATGAACGAGGAGCTCTAATACCCTAATGCAAGTGGCAGCTTGAAATCACTGTGATAAATCCACAAAGGGGACTGCCAGCTTTCCCAGGCTCTTGGACACCTTGCATTCCCCATGAACGAGGAGCTCTAACACCCCAAGGCAGGCAAAGTGTTACAGTACCAGGAGCAAACCCCCAGCCAGCTCAAGGCATGGCTCCCTGCCACGCTATTCCCATGCTTGCACCGTGCATTAACATGCAAATCCAGAGCACCACATATGCTAATGTGTACTGAAAAAATTTCCATTTCAGGATCTCAGCTTAACGAAGAAATGGAACCCTGCAGCATTACCGTGGGGAAAATGACTGCCCAGAAGGAGTGATGGAGGACTTCAGTGATCTGTCAGAATGAATGAGCATAGAGAATGGCAAAGCAAGGGATATGGCCAGAGGGAAGTAAACCAGCTGTCGCAATTATCCCTGCCCACCTCAGCTTCAGCAGCAAAAATAGTACAATCAGTGAGTGACTTGGGACCCTCTGGCTCTGTGATGACCCACCGCTTTGGTGGAGCCATCCCAAGCTGTTTTGTCATACTTTGAGCTGCTGCTCAACTGCCATGCATCAAGCAGCACAGGTGGTACAAGCACACAGACTTCAGGGTCCACACACCAGTTACTCCTATAACCACTGCAAAAGCACGTAGCAGATGGAAGATCTGCCTTTGAGGAGAAATAGGTCAGATACCAGAAAGTGAAAACAGAAACAGATGCAGTTTTTCTTCTCCAGCAGACTGGTACTTTGCTCAAACATACCCTTACTAACTGAAGGCACAGGTCCTTGAGAGCAATTCCCTCTACATTACGAGAGACAACATTGCCAGGCTCAAGAGTGTAGCAAGGTCTCTGACCATAAAAGCCTCTGACAAGGTCCAAGCCAAGCACAGGGACATTTTCAACTAGACAAGGTTGCTCAGAGCCTTGTCCAACCTGACCCTGAATGTTTCCAGGAGCACCTATCACCTCCCTGCACAACCTGGGCCATTGTCTCACCACCTTCATTGTAAAAAAGTTCTTCCTCATGTTTAGTCTGAATCCACCCTCTTTCAGTTTTAAACCATTATTCCTTGTCATATCACTACGGGCCCTATTAAAAGTCTGTTCCCACCTTTCTTAGAAGGCTCCTTTAAGAACTGAAAGGCCACACTTAGGTCTCCCCTGAGCCTTCTCGTCTCCAGGATAAACAACCACAATTTAAATTAATTCCAGCTATCAGACAGCAAATAAGAGGGAAAAGGAAATGATGAAAGCACACACACACACCGAAGGCTTGAAGTGATGGCAGGAGCTAGCACAAGGGATCTCTGATACCAGGCAGGACCTAATTATTAAGATAAGCAACAAGCTCAGCACATTTCTGTTGGTACAGCTAACAATAAGGTAAACATGCTGTAAAAAACTTCTTGAGTATACAAAAATAATCAATCACCAATTGCTACACAGACCACAGGACTTCTTATTATCTGTTTGCACACCATTAACATGCAATAAATCCACCTCCAAACCAAGTGATCACATGTATATCTATAAAAGTTTAGTAATTACAAGAGACCAAAGTTTTATATTTTTTCAAGTTAAAAGCCCTGAAGAACCTGAGATATTATACCACAGGGTGTTATATTAAAGGAAATTGTTCAAAATTGCAGGTGAAGAAAGGTGAGAATGTAAAAGCCATCCACGTCATGGTAGAAGGCTGTGAACTTTTTAAAGAACTACAGGGAACTCTCAGTGGAGGGTGGGGTATAGTTAACACACCTCAAGTTTTCAGAGTAAGGGAAGGCAACAGCACAAGTCACTTCAACAAAGCTGACTTGTAAAAGTTTGTTTTATCCAAGTAGAAGCCCATGCAATGAGTGCTCTTCTTTCTCTCACTGAATCCATCCTCCTACCCTAAAGAAATGAGCCAAAAATAATAAATAGACTGTTTAGGGTTGTTGCATAGATTGTAGCGCAATTACCAACAATTTGAGTAGAGTCTCTTTGCATATTAGGCCACCTCTGATGGCAGTTCCTTTAAAGACACTGAAGTTATAACTTACTGGCCTACTTAGTACAAAAGAAAGTGGCTAAAACATTTAAGGAGAAGGCAATAAGCTGTTCAACACTACCACTGATGACTTGCCTAAAAGCAGTAGCAGGGGACATTCTCCAAATAACCCCAGCCAGGTGGCAGCTGCACCAGTCTGGTATGTTATGCCGATACATCAGGAATGCCTCCTTCCCTGCCACTGGTGTCAGACTGTGGAGATAAGATCAGAACTGCACCCTGTGGCCAGCTGAAGCAGAGAAGAACCTCAATATGGAGACAGAGCAGTATTTAGGAAATGAGCACATGTTTTGTTGTTCTCTCCAGACACCAGCCTACCCTACCTGCAAAGGAGGACGTGCAGAGGGAGCACTCGCAAAGGGCACATAAAATCTTATTTCCCCTTCCCTCTACACAAATCTTCCCATGGCAAGTCCCAAAACACATGATATTCTGTACCCTGCTGAACCCTTCAGCTGTAGAAGATGATTTCCATAAAATTTCTCTAATTCTCCTCTGGAGTGTCTTTACAACTATCACTGTTTCTCAATAGGCATTCTTTTAAAAATCCTGTCAAATGCTAATGACAACAAACTCTCTCCTCCTCTCCTGTGGCTCCCAAAAAGCCTTTTGGAGTCCTAATTCAGAGAGATAACGTGTGTGGGCCTTGGAGTGGAAAAGAATTAGCAGCAAGAAATCAACTTTTTCTCTTGGTGCAGAACATGACCCTCTGCTGGGGCTATAATTTATTGACGTATCTTTCATTATCAGGTCTTAGGGCACAAAGTCATACCCAGCTCTTCTCATGCAGCTATTCCACCCATTCCACTTATTAACCAGAAAGCCTTCTAAATGCAATGGAGTAGGAAGAATTAAGCAGCCGTGTTTTGCAGATCATGTTCCTCAGCTTGCTCTTTCATTTCCCTTTACTCAACATTATCACATTATGTTCCCTCTTCTTATGTGCTTTTCCTCTTCACAAAGCTCTTTAAACAGCTGCAAAGGGGGAGGGACCACTATGCTCACGAAAACTCCACTTTACAGAATGCTTCTGCCAGGTCCTGCTGTCTGCCTCTTTCCAGGCATTTCATACCTCCAAGATTCAGGTTTGCTTCTACATCTCTTCCTCGTGCATCCCTAACAACAGAGCCTACTGCCAGCTGTCTTAATTGAAGAACAGTAATCCACCTCTTCTTATTACCATGAGGAATACATACACCCTCTTTCTCCTTGTAGTGAGCTCCTTTTATTTCAACGGTAAGTGACCTTTTTCTTTCAGATACAGTTTGCAGAACTGCGACAGCTTTCGGGGCTAGGAGGTAGGACTGTGATATAAGATCTCAGACAATTTGTAACTAGTGTCTCAGTAGGTGCAGACTTTAGGAGGATGCATTAAATTTGACTATTTTAGTGCTGTTTCTGGCTTGCTTGGTATCAGCAAATCCACTACGATACGGACAGACAGTAAATTGGACATAAAATGATAGAACAGTTGGAGATGACAGTGATAATGACTAAATAATATCACTTTAGGTGCTCCTGGGATAATCTGTGATGGGGAAAGCAGGTATTGTGCTGAGTGAAAAAATGAAAAATGAACCATGACAGGAACCATTTATCATCCCTCTACAATTATGGGCTCAGAAATAAAAAGTTCATATGTTTTGCAAAGTTCATGCTTCCTAATTGTCTGATTAGTATGCAAATAGTTTACATTAAGTTGAAATATGTCAATATATGCTAAAAAAGGCAAACATACATTAAGATCATTTTCTTTAGTCCACCAGGATTTTTTGCATGTTTTAGCCAAAGCGTGAGCCCGACAGCAGCAGGAAACAGTGCATTCACCACGGGAGCCTCTTCCCACAGAGAGAACACTTCTCCACTGGAGTGTTCAGAGTGAAACTGCCTGAAACTGAACTGAGACAGAAATCACATCTTTCCCACGACTACCTATTGATCCCACACTTGCTTTGTTTCCTCAGTCACTGAAAGGCCACTTTAGAAAACACCTGCTTTGTAACAGATGCAGACTGGCCTACTTTAAATTCTTAGATTACACACTTTTAGACCTATTCGTATTTCCTTTTTATTTGCATTAATTGTGGTGTAGAAATTAAAATAGTTTTTAAAATACAGTCAATTCAGCACTACTTCCACTGGAACAACGAGCGTTCCAAATCAGCATGCATTGTTCCAAGAGGGTATATAGATCTTTTTACTCAAGAGTACGCTGAGAAGTAACAGCATCACAAAGTCATTCCAGAGAAGATACTGGGATTGTGTTATTGCTGCTTCTCACTTGCTCTTTACTAATTGCAGCTGGGGAGCTGGTATGTCACCACTGTCCCCAAAAGTTACTTGTGAGAGAGGAAAGAACAAAAATGGCAATATATGCTACAATATATTATACCCAAACAGACACTATTTCAACACTTACTAAAACAAGTGAAGTCAAAGAGACGGAGGAAACGTGCCTTATGTCAAACCGCAAACCAGACAGGGATAACAGTGCTCTCGCCTGTACTCATCAGCACTGCTCCTTATCCTGCTCTGTGGAAATCCCTCCAATATATTTGTCATTACACTGAAAATAAACAACATAACACAGGGCAACTAGTTATTTTGTTTGATATATTTAAATTAGACCATGTAAAAGGGAAAGTTTGCCCAGAGGAGTGAATGAAGTCTGTGGTTTTATTTCTCCTGCTGTGAAATTGGAAGCATCCTGATGCAATTTTTTTTTAATGGTCATATTCCCGTGGAGAAAACACAGTTGCTGCACAATGTGTACTGCAGGTTATGTGGAAATTTGCTCTCCCTGTCAAGCAGCAGACACACAGCATGTTCAGTGAAGCTAAAACAATTTCTCTAGCTCAGGACCCACCCCGCTGTGTTTTTTCTATTATTGCCTTTGTTACACAAAAATTCCCCACCTCTAAATTAGGGCTGCTTCATCATTCTTGCTAAAATCATTTGTCTAAAAGCATCAGCCTACCCTCTGCAACATTCCTGGTGATTACTGCTGTTTGGAAATACAACAGTTTGCAAGGGAATCTGTGCACTTCCATTTCTTCCAGTTCCGAGAGGAAAAAGAGGAGTTTCAAACACTGACATCACAAAATGCATCTAGAGATGAACTTGAATGCCTGGTAATTCTGTTCTCACTAGGTGCCATCTGGTTAATATGTGGACTGGTAATGGAAAATAGATTA
Source organism: Thinocorus orbignyianus (assembly GCA_013400375.1). Classification (NCBI taxonomy): domain Eukaryota; kingdom Metazoa; phylum Chordata; class Aves; order Ciconiiformes; family Thinocoridae; genus Thinocorus; species Thinocorus orbignyianus. The sequence goes on from VXBW01004972.1 coordinate 240,767, forward strand.
CAAAAATTGTACAAGAACCACTCGTTTTTCCAGGTTATTTAGGGAGCTGGGCTTTGGCAACCTCCCGGGCAGAGCACTGCTGACATCTGCTGGCGTTTGACACAGGCGTCTGAGAGGAGAGGAGCCCATGGCAACCTCAGAAAGAATTATTAATTACACAAACCCCTTCCCTAAGAAAAGATAATAATTTTTAAAGGGATTCATTATTTAACAAATAATTTTTTTATAATTAAGTCACGGCCTGGCATTCACCTGTACAAAGCTCACTGACAGTCAGCAGTCAGACACGCAGACCCCACTGCGCTGTGGTTTGCAGACCAGCTGNCTCTGAAGCCTGGGCTGTGCCCACCAGACACGCAGACCCCACCGCGCTGTGGTTTGCAGACCAGCTGACTGTGACTCTGAGGTTTCAGAGAACAGGATTAATAACAATTCAGAATTAGCTTTCTGCAAACATTCTGCAGTTACGACTTCTTACGTGCTGTTTAGCAAGTACTCCATATGTTTGAATATTTACAGAAAAAGATGGTAACACAGTGAAAACATTTAAAAATTCAAAGAAGAATTCTCTGTCTTTGCCAGCAGCATTCAGCGACTACTGTATGAAAGAAACCAAATGACAATTTATTTATATTTTAATTCTAGCCATCCGCGTGTGTCACTTACACAGGCAACAGCAGGAATGTTTGTTAAAAACCCCACAAAACCAAAACACCACACTATAATAACTTTAATCAATGTTCTCTCTAGCTTCTCACCTATCCTTACAAACACAGAACAATTCATTCCTAGAGTGCAGCCCCACTTTCTTCACAGGATCAAATTTAACTCTATCTTGATTGTAATAGGCAAGAAAAAGCCAGAATCTGGAGCTTAGTAAGGATCAGCATAGACCCAGCTCAGTAAGCCTCTGATTAGGCAGGTTTAACATTAAAATATCACATGGTACTAGGGCTTTTGTAATGGCTTGCTGGGGACACCAAGCAAGTGTGAATCAAAAAAACCTGACCCAACAAACACAGATACATTAATCCAAGTGTGTTGTCCTAAATGGCTTGAGAAGGACCTGGGGAGCCTACTCTGAAGAACAATGTCATGGTTAAGTATATGTGACAAAATTTGTGCTACCAATGCCACGTCTGAATTAAAACAAGCCTGGCATTTGTCTCAACCCTTCCCTAGAGTCTGACTAAAAGCTGTTCTTAGATGTGAAAAAGCTCTTCGATGATGTTTCCTTTTACATCTCTCCACTTTCTTACTGGATCAGAAACAAGAAGTTCATACAGGATTTTTTTAATCTGAGTGGAATTCAGAAGTACCAAGTTTCAAGAGAGACCTGTTCCTCCTAGCAACCTCCAGCCCAGCTCACACACAGACTAGGCACAGTTTAGAAATGCACAAAGACTTTGGCTGTTCATGTGACCCTGGCCTTTTGATGTCTGCCCTTCTCTGAACCTCACGGATATGCTACAACATAAAAAACCCAGAACAAATTCATGTAGCAGAAATTTAAAATATTTGCATGACCAGTGATTTTTACTGTGTGGAACTGCTCTGGGGAACAATGACGCAGCCATGCTGTAGGGCCACTGCCCTTGTTCTTGCAGTACCCAGGGTGAAGTGCCCCTCCCTATGGAAGAATCATTCTGTCACTCAGTTGGATTAGAATTTGCTTTCATTAACCCCTGTGTCCATCCGACACACAGCAGAATCTCTCTGGGTCAGTTCTGTTGGCAGGATGTCACCAGGACCTCAGTGACCAGCATTATTATGTGGTCAACAGTGGTTTGAAGAGGCCACCAGAATGGCTTTTAAAAGCACATGCAAGAAAATGGGAACAGACGTGGTTACCTCTGGGGCTGTGCCACGAGCTGTTCTGCTCCACGCAGGATGTCAAGCCTTGTTGGACAGTATTCTGCAGACACTCTGTTTTGCAGCCAGTGAACTCCAGCTTTGGCCATCGAAGATTTACAGTCTTTGTGCTGGTCCATAAATCAGGTTCCATTTCCATGTAAAATAAGGCTTACGTACTGCCTCAGGTTTTCAAATAAAATAATTCTGAAACAGAAACATCACTAGCTACCAGAGGGCCAAATCACTAAAACCCCTATGATTCTTGCAGATCACCCCTTGTTTTCCCCACAAAGACCAGTGATTTTCAATTTGTACACGTGCCTGTCTGTCTGTCTCCTGTGACGCTAAGGAGAAGTCACAGATGGACTCCCTGCCTTTGGATCATTGAAACAGACTTCCTCTGTCATTAAGAGGGTGGTTTGCTCCCAGCTTCTATCTCAGAATGTACTCCCAAAAGTATTGATTGATTTGAACTCCACCTTTAACTGCAAAAAAACAAAAGGGTTCTGATTTATCTGCTTTCATCTATGTTGTGTGAAAGACAGACAGCTTCAGCAGAGCAGACCATGGTGCAGGCACCACATCCTCCTGTTCACACAAGAAAATCAAAAGCCCTCGTTATTTCATGAAGACAACCTGATGCACAGAAATTCTGTGATCCCTACAGCATGTCACTCGGTCTCCCTTCTCTCATCCTGTTCTGTGATGTTTTACAGGAAGCACCGCAGCAGACGCCGAAGAAAAGTTAATGAACCACCTACTGAGCCCTGACAGGTACAACAAGTTAATTCGACCAGCTGTCAACTCGTCCCAGTTGGTATCCATAGAACTGCAGGTTTCCCTGGCACAGCTCATCAGCGTGGTAAGTTCAAATTAGGCTATGCCTTTTAATTCATTAGTACCTGCAGTGCACTCTAGATAACAGTCCTGTTGGTATTACTATGTCCCTGTTATTTTCCAGTTTACTCAATAATACTCGGTAGGCAGGGCCCATACACACAACTTTCTGGTTTTATACTTGGGAATGCAGCTACAACAGGGAGATCAATATATGCCTAAGGAACAAAGGTCATTAGTCAGATTTTCATCCAATAAAACACCATTCATCAAAAAATCAAAATCATTCCACTGATTCTGGTCCGGCTACAGTAAGTCCCACCAGGTCAGGGTCTATCCCAGACTGGGTATGCAATGCAAAACCACCTTCTGCACTTGCGTAAGAGAAATATTGCTGAATGCCCTGAAAACAAGCTACAAAGCCAGCTCAAAATCTCATGGTATATCAGGCACACCAGCAAGGAATACGGGAATGTTGTAAATAAAAAGACACATTAGTTCTGACTGGAATATCTTAACGTGGTTAAAACAACCCTCATGTAAGCAAAGCCTCCTATTCAATAAAAATTACTCCACTGTGTCTGAAAGCTTTTAGAGACCTGTATCATTTATATTCTAAAATTCAAAAGGAAAAGAGAGAGACATTGATGGAACATAAGGGGAACTGTACAAAGAGATGAGCTTTCTTATACTTGTGCAAGCTGATTTATACAGGAGACACTGTCATGTACACCTGATGACTCTGGGGCAAGAGCTCCCTCTCCCCTGGAGAATTCCACCTGGCCGCAAGCATGCCTCCTCACACAGTGCACTGCCCCCAGACTGCAGATTCTGGGCATAAAAAGCAAGCTGTCTTGCCCACACAGACCCCAGCAATCAACAGCCTGAACAGAGCAGATGAATAGCCAAGGATCAAGAATGCCACAGCTCAGTCTCTGTCCCTCTGTATCCTCAGTCTGCAAGCAGAAAGCAAAATTAGGCATTTTATAGGCTCTAACAATCTCAAGCACCTTCAGGATCAGAGAATTAACTTGTTTTCCTTCAGAATTCCTCATGACTCTTTGACCTCCTGTCCTGTCCCTCCAGTAGAGTCCCAGCCACACAGATCTGCTGCAGAGAGACTTCTCCTCTGGACTGCTGTCCACAGAGCTGCTGTTCCTTGAAGCAGGGCCTGCCGTCCAGAGAGACAGCAGCTGCACAAAGCAGGGCCTGCCAGCTGAGAGCTTACATGGCAAACCTGACATAAACCTCACAGAATTTAATCTAGGCCTTCCTGCTGGTCAAATGTGCCTTCTCTTTCAAATCAAACCCACGGGCTGTGAGGCAGGTGGGGAGGAAGTCAGCTCGGCAGGGTGGTGGTAATTGTTCCCAAACAGCCACACTCTGCCATCACATCATCCTTGTTAAAAGCCACTTGGAGCTCTGCACTCGTGGGGTCACTAATTATCTGGTCATCTTACCAGCAGAGAAATGCCTGTCTTGAAATACACTAGACAAAATCATGCTGCTCAGCTGGAAACATCCTCAAATCTTATTACTTCAGTAATGGGAAACATTTTAGAAGACACATCTCTCTGTTTTTCCCCGCAGAATGAACGGGAGCAGATCATGACCACAAACGTCTGGCTGAACCAGGTAACGGAACCCCAGAGGCATGCTCTGCAAACCACAAATGGGATTGCTTTCACTCCATTGCAGTGATTGTTTTGTGCTGCTCTGGATACTCCCGTCACTACTGTACAATTCTTCTCTTAGGAGTGGATTGATTATCGTTTGGCTTGGAAGCCCTCTGACTATGAAGGAATAAATAGGCTGAGAATACCTGCAAAACACATCTGGCTGCCAGATATTGTGCTTTACAATAAGTAAGTAAAACTTCTGTAGTTTACACAGTGAACAAAATTCTAACTGTGCATCAGGAAACAAGCATCAGAACCAATGAAGCGGGTCTGATAAAATTCTAAAACTCAGTTCTGTAAACTTTAGCCACAATTGAACACATCTGGCTGGGGAACTGGCTTCAAAGATAATGTTAGTAAAATCAGGGCTGTGGTTAAAGATATTCAAGCAGACCTGGAATATTTGTGCAGCCTGAGCTCTTGCAGCACCAGGGGATCTGTGACAAGTCTCACCATCGAGACACAAATCTGTATCAAACTAGCCTATACAGAAAGTGTGAACTGTAAGTACAAGTGCAGCCATGCACTGCTCATGTTTGCAAGAAAACAAGACATCTGGAATTCTATCAGATTCCTTAGGTTGTGAGTCACATTTCTGTCTCCACCACTTCTCCCCGTCAGTCCACTTCCAGCACAGACTCCAGGACATGTATCTGTTACATGTACCAGAACCCCATCAGTTAATGTTCATTCACAAAGACAAGTTATGTTCTATTTCCATAAAGCATTTAAAAAAATAAATTATAAGAATACATAATAATTTTTCCAACATTTGACATAGTTGCTTTAAAGTACTGAGAAAAATAAAAACGTGGTGCTAGACCACACCTCCTCTCTCCCAAACAAAGCTAACCAGCAATTTTGTTTGGGTTTTTTTTGTTTAAGTCTGTAGCAAAGCCTTGAAGTGAATTACACCAAGTCTTTCAGAAATAAAATAAACAAAACTTGTAATATACTTTCATGGTACTTTGAAAACCAATGAATTCGCAAACATGTGACAGTTTAAGAACATACACAGATGGGAAACCTAGGAAGTTTATATATAACTGAGTTAAGTCCCTGAAATCCTACTGCTGGAAATCAGATTTGAGAAATACTTAAAACTATTGTATTAGTCACAAAATAATTCAGCCAAGGGATTAGGATGTACTCTGTCTGCTCAAATCTTGTTCTGGTAAATTGTGCTCCCACCCTCTGCTTCTTGATTCCTTACTTTCCAAATGATATCATTAATTGGATTGTAAGAATGGAAAGAAAGTTTTAAAAGGCTTCTTAAATGTACGGAAGCAAGCTTTTAGCCTCACCATATTGGATTCGTAACGTTAGTACAAAGCTTCAAATTAAAATTTTAGATGGAGGACAACCCCCGTAACTTTCTGCTGCGAAAGAGGCATCAGTTCAGGCAGGTGTGGAGGAAAAGCCAAGGAGCATCCCCAGCTTGTCCATGCCCAGACTGTGCCAGGGCTGCAGGGGGCAGAGAAAGCACCAGCAGCCCAGCCTCTGCCCCACAGCTGAGCCAGGGGCAGCCCCCGGGAGAACCCTCAGCCCAGGGCTCTACCCAGAACATCCTCTGGCATGATGGCAAATCTAACTTGGGGAGATATAGACGTGTAAGAAATGAGATAGAATTCCTTTACCAAAAATCAGCACTTTTATTGGCAATGAACTACTGAGCCCTGTACACTGTAGCCACTCAGCTCTGCACCTGGTTGTTTCACTGCCTACGTGAACTGGCTACGAGGGTCTCAGCAAAGTGCAGGCACCAGGGCTTGCAAAGTGAGGCCTTTCCAGAGCCAAAGGGAACTGAGCTGAGCCAGCTACACATCTGCCCAGCCCTGGGTACCTGTCACTGCTTAGAAAAGAAATCAACCTTCACACTGAAATAGCTCTATTTTCCACCACATCTTGTTAACAAACAAGTGATTCATTAGACTTTGTATTAACTGTTAGGCAGCACATTTCCACTCCAACAAAAGGGTGCTGCCTAATTATAGTCAGCTGAACTTCATTCATTTACATCTGCAGTGAGTTTGGTCTTGTATTTTTGCAGAAAACATACTGCATTTCTTTACATAGATATTTATTAATCAAAAGGAGAGCACATAGAACGTACCTAATCCAGACTCTTCTTTGCAGTCTAATGAAGTGGCTAACCCAGTTTATAATAAAAGAAATAGATTGACATAGGAACAAATCTCTCAGTTTCCTCATCTGTCAAGAAAGGCAGTGACTAACAGTGGTGACACTTGCCTTTAGTGGCCTGGCTGAGATTGCAAGGTGTCCCACAGCACACTCAGAAGATGCAGGGAATATGCTCAGACACACTACGTTTTAATATTATTTATGAGCAATTGACCACATTTCTGTCTCAGGATACTTCCTAGGTTAAACAGCCCTAAGCTGTTCGCCAGAAACACTGGACAGAAGATGCTGATAATGATCTTCTCCCTGAATTAAAGGGCCCATCAAAACACAGAAACTCTCCCAGTGGAAGTTTGTCAGTTGGAGGAGATACAAAGCCAAGATTCGTTGTGGGCACTGAGAACTTTGTGCTTATCTGTTTGTTTTGTAACAAGTAAACATGAACTGGTGTGACACAACAAATTATAAACCACATAATTACACTTCCTCTGCCTACCTTCTCCCTGCATTTCTAACACTGCTCATCCTTATTTCCTCCTCCAAGTCATTTAGGAGGGTTGCTGTGTGCTCTTAGCAGTGGCTCTGTTCCAGATCAAAGGCACCTCCGTTTTCATGTTGGATGATCTCATTTTCACTCAGCCTTCAGAGACGTAGTAAGCCTTAATTACTTTAACAAACATTTACAAAATACTTTGAGCTCTTTGGGCAAACCAGAGATGCATGTTTGTTACGTTTTTGTAAATACTGTGCCAAATATCAGTTCTCTGATTGGAAGAAATGCACACATGAATCTCCTTACTGAGTTAGTGATCCCTACAGCATAATTTCAAAATCAAAATACTACTAAACTTTGACTCTAGAAATCACTGAGGTCCACAAGACCAAATATGTCAGAACTTTTCTGTTTTGAACTATGTTTTTTCCTCATGTTTTATTATGTCCTCTTCTTTTCCCTTCCTCCTGTTCCGCTAGTGCGGATGGCACGTATGAGGTTTCGTTATACACCAACGCAATTGTGGCCAACAACGGAAGCATTCGCTGGCTGCCACCAGCCATTTACAAGAGTGCCTGCAAGATTGAAGTCAAGCATTTCCCATTCGACCAACAAAACTGCACACTAAAGTTCCGGTCTTGGACTTACGATCACACGGAAATTGATATGGTGCTTAAAACCTCCATGGCAAGCATGGATGACTTCACGCCGAGCGGAGAGTGGGACATTGTAGCACTCCCAGGAAGAAGGACTGTAAATCCTTTGGACCCCAACTATGTTGACGTGACATACGACTTCATTATTAAAAGGAAACCTCTTTTTTATACCATCAACCTTATCATTCCCTGTGTGCTAATTACATCCTTAGCCATCCTGGTGTTCTACTTGCCTTCAGACTGTGGTGAGAAAATGACTTTATGCATATCTGTGTTGCTTGCCTTGACTGTGTTCTTGCTGCTCATCTCCAAAATTGTCCCTCCAACATCTCTGGATGTTCCACTGATTGGGAAGTATCTCATGTTTACGATGGTACTAGTGACCTTCTCAATAGTCACCAGTGTCTGTGTACTCAATGTCCACCACAGATCTCCCAGTACTCACACCATGCCCCCCTGGGTAAAGCTGGTTTTCCTTGAAAGACTCCCAGCCTACCTGTTCATGAAGCGTCCAGAAAACAATTCTCCACGGCAAAAGCTGTGCAACTGCAAAAAGACAAAAGCAGAGAACCCTTGTATGGACCCGGCCGACTTCTACAAGAACTCTACCTACTTTTTGAATACAGCCTCTGCCAAAAAATATGATATGAAAATCACTGAAACTCTTGACAATGCCAGCAGTCATCGAGACTTTAGATTGAGAACAGGCACAAAATTTTCTCCTGAAGTCCAAGAAGCAATTGATGGAGTCAGTTTTATAGCAGAGCACATGAAAAGTGACGACAACGACCAGAGTGTAAGTGAAAATGAGAAATCATCCCCGTCTTTCCAAACTCCATGTCCTGTCCTCTGTAACACACTGCTCCACAAAGGCCATTTGAACTCCCTAGTTTTTAGAGAGATTTTAGCTATAGCTTATAAGAGGAAATATTTTTTGTCATTAAAAGAACAATGAATTGCAATTCGGTAAATGCTGATACTCTCCTGGACAGTAACAGTTTGGCTATTTCTACAAAGAGAGAATGTTGATTGCTCAGTAAGTCATGAAATACCCTTGAAAAAACTGCGTTCTCACATTCAAGTGTGTTTGGCAGGGGAAAAAAAATATTCAGTTCCAGGTCAGAAGAAGAATCTTTTTCCCATTGTATTCAGTAAGACTGTGACTCAACCCATGGCCAGGTAATGGCAACAGAAACAATCCACCTGCAGCTCAAGCATTTATCTGTCTAACTGGGCACAGGAGGAGGATTTAGTACAATTGGTAAAATGCCTTTGCAAACACCCTCTCTGGGCTAAGACAGCTGTCTGTATACGGCAAATACAAGGGGTAGGATTGAAATCCTAAGGCCAGCAGAGCTGACACTTCTTTCATTTGAGTTAAATCAATCTCATTACTGGCTATGACAAGTCCTTTATCCAGGATGTGTTTAAGCAGTGCTGGTGATGCCCTGTTCACTTGCTCTACTCATGTGCTACTAGCTAGCACACTAAAGCTGACATAAATACACTGGGAATAATGCTGGGGAAAACTCAGAGGGTTCCTAGTTTTGTTCGGACAAGCACCCATGGCTAGGAAAAACCATCTTCAGACCTACCAGTGTCCTCTCTTTGACCCAGGTCCCAGTCAGACTCTGGGTTCTCTATTCCTGGTGTGCTCTTCCTCCCTCAGCCAACCAGATTAAATAAAGTCTGGTTTCTGATCTTGCAGGAGTCCCCTGAGGAACATGCTGCTGAGTAGTTCATGTTTTCTATTAACGGAAATTACTGTCAATATAAATAAAGAGGATCAGCTATTAACATTAGACATGAGCTTGTAAACATTGAAACTGACTACCAGAAGCAGACCTCACAGAGCAGAAAAAAGGTTTCTAATAGCTCAGAAATTCTTGCAAGAACATATTGCACACTGAAGGGCCTACAAAGCTTCCACTTGGTATTAAGAAAATTTTCAAGGGTATTTTATACATTAAAAATTAATTGAATGCTTTTCACGCAGGGTCCTCTGATATTACATATCACTGTTTTCTCGATTAACAATTTTAATGGCTGCTTTCTTCCTTCATTATCACAGTCTGATAACAACTGCTCACACACATGCAGCACAGTCTGACTGCAGAAACACACAATTCCCATTAGCAGCAGTGGAAATTAAAAGTGTGCGCTGAAGGAAAAACAAGTAGTGTTCTAGTATGAGACACGAGATAGCTGACAAGCACGGTAAAGTCACTGAGGAGAAGATGTCCCACGTGCAACTAGAATTAATGAGAGGGGAAAAAATAATAATTCCTGAGATGCAAATGAAGACTAATACATTCCTCCTTTACAATAACAGTCACTTCAACTGGAGAACAGAATCCAAGGCTGGTCCCATGACGTTTACAGACAACATATGCAAGGCAAAAAAGGATTTTAATAAAGGCAAGAGTATTAATATGCATTAAACCCCTTGATTAAGATGGCTGCTGATAAGAACTCTGAAGTTAACCTTGTTTAATGGCAGTAAACACCATCTATTTTTGTCCACTGAGATTAATAGCATCTGCAAACTGAAATTAAAGAAAAAAGTCCTTAATGGGATTACACTGAGAGTCCTTCCGGACCAGCTTCTGCCAGGCAATCACACTCAGTACCTGACGCATCAAAGACAGCTCAGAAATATTTTAGTCTTTTTCTCCACTACCCAGACTGGTTGTAGGAGAAAAATCTCATCCCAAACCTAAACCCAGTTTACTCCCTGAACATTGAGATTTGTTTCCTTTTATTTTCATAAACAAAACCTCAGCACTATTAAGAGGAAGAGCAAAAGAATAATATTTGCTAATATCTTTAATTGGCTTTTTCTTCCAGGTCATTGAAGATTGGAAGTATGTTGCCATGGTAGTGGACAGGCTGTTTCTCTGGATATTCGTCCTTGTTTGTGTCCTGGGGACTGTTGGATTGTTTCTGCAGCCACTTTTTCAGAACCACAATGCTGCCATGAACCCCTAGTTGTCATTTCAAACTGTCAACACTTACACAGATGTCGGGTCTCGTTCTGCTCTGTTCCCCTCTGTTAAATCCATGGAGATGCCAACTGAGTTGGTCTCACCTCAGATTTAGAGTAGGGAAATGGAAAGTAGAACTTGACTCACAGCAGAAAAAAACCCAAACAGAAAACTATTATTTTTTCCAATGAGTTCAGTACCTCTGGTGATACCTTGGCCCTTTCTTCAATTATCTGAAGTCGGAACATTACAGAGAAAGGCATTTACTGTACCATGCACCATCCCGGCTCACAAGGATTATTATTTAAACAGTATTTTACATACATTGCCTCAGGAAAGACATTTTCTTTCCCTAGAATACTGCAATTTCCCTATTACACTGAAGGTATTGCTATGACATTTATTTCCTTCAGCTTCATCAAAACTATTTGTATCTGATTTCTAAAGAGCTTTGCAGGTGGAATCACTGTTCAGCTGTTTGAGTACGATATTTAAAACCAAACTGAGAAGCAGACATACTTCTGAGGTAACCACTAATAGGTTTCTCACCTTGCCATCTCTGACAGCTGATTTCTCAACAGAGGTCAAATTAATATATTACAAACAAGCATTTATATACCCTGTTCAATGATGAAATATAAATAAAATGAAAAATTTTCCTTTATATAGATTTAGTGCTGAAATGTTCCTGCAACTTTCACAGCTCATGTAACCAGGGTTCATACACAGTCCCACGAATCTAACAGCACAGGAAAGCATCTCCAGAAGACAACTGTGAAAGGCAGCAGGAATGAAGGGGAGACACCTGACAACAAACAGATCTGCATATTTTGCTAGGGAGATTTTAATGCAGATTTAAGTATAATCCTCAACAAATTAGCTATGAAAGCACATAGTGCATGTACAGTCTTAAAGTCTTTGGCAAAGGACAGATCAAAGCCCCACACACCCATCACGGGACAATCCCACCACACTTTATCCCAGGTAACTTGCAATCTGCAAGAGAAGCAGGATCCAGGTATTTTTCAAGCTAAACCAACCTCAGTTTTTCTTCAGTGTGTTGTCAGGACACATGACAAAGTCAATACCAATGACAGGCACAACTAATGACTGGAGAACAAAATGTTAAAATCCACTACTGTTCGTGAGGAGACCTTAGGCTCACCTGTCCCAGGGAAGGATCAGCTGACACCTAAACCTGTGTTCTTCAACGAGCCATGATGAAGTCACCTGCAGGTCTGTTTGCCCTCATCAGAGCTAAGCTACATCCCCACCTAGATCACCATTTCCAGGCAGCTACAGACAACTGCAGGGATTTAGACGTGCCCTAACAGCTACACCAGCACCTTCCAAATCATTCAGAGCAGCTGTGGGACCTTTGTCGATTCCTGTGTTCACTGCCCCCCTGCCCCTGCCCTGAACTCCCCAGCAACGCTGCTGCACACACCCCTACCCCACATCTCCACCTGGAAGGGCTCTTCCAGGGCCTGCAGCGCGGCAACCTAGGAAAGATGCCATGGAAAAATAGGCAAAGGGAGGTGGGTGAGGCTACGTGAGTGACAGCGGCATCTCCCTTAGGTGGTACACTAGAAGAAAGAACAGTTTTAACACCATCATCCTCCCTTCCATTCCCCTTCCCCTATGCCCTGTGCCCAGTGCTCATGCCAAGGCAGGCAGGTGCACGGTGACACCAATGCAGGTGTGCCCTGTGACCACAAAAGCTGCCACATCCTCCTTTCCCAGCGGGTGGCAACACTCTGGTCATCTCCCCAAACGCTGATCATCCTGGACATTCCCCATGGTGACGGGTGGGGGGTGTAAGGTTTAAATGGGCCCAACCTGCTTTTCCTGCCTCAGTTGTCTTCTGCTTCTCAAACCTAAAGAGCAGAGCTATTTCTGTGCAGGCAGCTGGAACAACAGCTGTGAGATGAGAGAGGGCACAGGCTGCCCCACGGGAGCAAAGGGGTGCCTTCACCCACGCAGGGAGATGCTCATCTATGTCAGGTTATGTGCCAGGAGCTGAGAGGGCACAGGACATGACAAGCTGCCCCAGCTGCTCAACAGCCTTTTCTGTTTACAGAGATGCCAGAGGGAAGCCAGAGCAGATGCCAGCACTGTGGCAGACAGGTGAAGCCCCTATAAATCCCACAATAATTCTGAAGAGTGAATCTGCAAGACCTCAGCACAAACTGAAACACTCTTGTGAGCTACTACACACTGCTGCAGTGCACCCAGCCAAGCAACCAAGGATGCACACCTTGCAGCCCACCCGGCTGACGCCGGACCTGTGCAGAGCAGAGACCCTTCTTTCTGCTCCTTTCACCCAACACCAACAGCATTTTTGGCTCTGTCCTGCCTTCACCCTCCTACCAAACACTACTCCTCTCCCTGGTCCCTTCTTATCCTTTAGTTCACTGCCTAAATGCAGCTGAAATGAGGTCTCCAGTATCCCTGTCTCATGGCTGGCCTTATCTTTCTGCACGGCAATGACTGACCATGCTTGCCTCCCTCTGCCTCAGCTTTCAGCTGAATTATGCCCAGCACAGGCAAAAGTTTCAGACAGGATTTGGCAGCTCAGCTAGCAGCTAACACAGAGTACAGGCAGACCGAGGCCTCAGACTTGACAAACCCAGAAAAAGCTTCCAAAAGGCACATCCCTGGCCCCAGGGAGTTCCCTGCAGAACTAGAGCTGCTTATCCAAGAGATGGTGGGCTCTGATGGCTTCTACACACTGAGGCCACCCTATTACTATTTTAGTCATGAGTGAAGCAATATATCTTTGCTAGTTACGTTCTTGAAAACCACCACTGTATTTTTTTAGTTTCCAGAAATAATTCAATCCATAGCGCATTTCAGAATGGGAAATTTTACCCAAAGTCCTCAAATTTTGAAAAATCTGATCTCCTAAAACAGTAGTTTCAAAATGGGAAATGCTATTTTTGCCTAACCCTCAGCAGCTCCACTTACATAACACATAGAACTGTTCCTAGCTTAACTTGTCAAAAAACTTTGACTTTTTTTGAAAAATTTCAAAAATAAAATATTTCAGAGAAAATTTAAATTATGATATAGAAAACATCACCTTGCAGGCTACCATGAAGATGCTAAGGCCCTAGCTGATCAAAACCACCACCTTCAACATTTCTACTTTTGGGGGTTATTTACAGTAATGTTTTTCATTAAAAAAAGAAAGGTGGTCATTCCAAATGCACTGATTTCCAGCAGCAGCGTGCAGCCAGCCTTCGCTCCCCTGCTCGTGAGGAGAAGCCTGTGGTGGCTCCCTCCCCGTTCACCACCATCACAGAACTCTTTGACCCTGAGCCCTTCTATGTCTTCCATCAGAAGATGCAGAAGTGCACACACACACACGTACCAGCTGCTTCCAGGTGAGTTTGTCTGGGGCTCCTTCTGCTCCCTTCCAGCCACAGCAAACTGGAAAGACCAGCACTGCTTGCTTTTTATAGAGGGAACACCAGTAGCCCAGACAAAGGTGGGAAATATTCTTTTCCCTCATCACCTGAGTTAAGATTTGATCTTAACAAATCTTAACCAAGCAAGACACCACTAAAATTGGCACAGTCATTAAAAAGCAAAGGCTACGCAGCTGGCTGCTGCAGATCTTCTCGGGCAGACAACTTCCCCCTCCCCACACAAATGGTTCTTCTATGTAGTTCTGCACTGCAGTCGTGGTGATGTGTTCCTATCACATCACTCTCCTCAGTCATAAAGAAATCCTGAGCTGTGCACACAAACTCCACTGAAAATTTCAATAACTAGACAAATTAAAGCTAAAATACCTGTATCTCTCGATGCCACGGCTCTCTGCTGCCTCCACAGATCACTTTCCAAATTATTCAGGCTTAAGCACTGACTTTTGGGGAACATGGGTATGATCTGATCTTTGAAGCTTTAGCTCATTTCTAGTTGGGACCAAAAAAAACCAAAAATGTCAGTTATAATGCTGCTTATACATGGAAACCAAGAAAGCAAAAAGGAAAAACATCTAGTCTTAATGCAAGGCAAAATAGCACAGCCACAAAGGGTTAAGCTTTTCCAGAGAATTCGACCAAGCAGTCGAGTTCTCTGGAAAAGAAAAAAAAAAAANAAAGCCTATTTCCTCCAAGTTAATAGAATTACAGAAATTATCGTAAGAGCTTGTGTCTGGGGATGAAGTGAATGATGCTGTGAGACACAGGGCAAACAGGATAAACAAGCCCTGTGCCAAGAGCAGCTGAGCTGAGCCCAGTCTGATGCTCCTTCTCCCAGTGCTGTCTGAACACAGTGCTGAAGGGCCAGGGAGTGAAGCACCTACGGGGTGCAGCCTCTTGTCCCCCAGAGCTTCCCTCACATCATTCCCAAAACCAAGGGTGGGATCCCACCTTTCTCCCTCCATGTGTGCAACAGCCACTGCGTGCTTGAGTCTCGCACCACCTGGTCACTCAAGGAGATCAAGAAGTGGCACAGAAGTTAACAAGGAAGCTGCTGGGCACCTGAGGAACAAGCCGCTTTGCAAAGCACGATTTTATGACTGAATTTCAAACACAACTCCCCATTCTCCCCTACCTCCTTTTCCCTGAGCAATAAGGGATTAACTTGGAATCCTGTGTCCTTTATTCCCCTTCCCAAATGTCACCTTTCTAATACCCACGAAAACAGGAATGGTCCAAAGAGTTATTCTCAAGAGCTTTGGTCAAGCTCAGTCTCCAGCTCAGAGCCCTGGCTCTTGCTGGATCCCAGCTGCCATGCACACCGCTCTGGGCTCAGACCCTGGCAACAGCTGTACATGCCTTTAATTACCCCTGGGAACAGCACATCCTTTTCAGGCACTCAAGCACCTAGCATGTGTGCTTGCAAAACGAGACACAGGCAGGAAAAAAACACCCCAACATTTACTGTATAATTGGAAATGCAGGTCCCATGATCTCAGTTCCCTGCTAAACCAAGTGTTCCTAATGTCAATATCCATTTCGGCACAATTCAATTATAAGACTTTTACTAATTAATCTTCTCCCAGACGCTTGGCATGATAGAGACAGATCCTGTACAACAGCTGACTAGAAAAACCTTGAGCACTGTCAGATTAGCAGGTACATTTACGCAGGACTCTTGCCCCTTATCCTTGCCAGACTGCTCTTTGCCTACACCAACATCTGGTTTGCCTGGAATTTACTTGCTGTCCGTGTGCCCTGGCAGCCGGGGCGGCTGGAGAGGGGGCAGCACAGCCCATGGAGCTCACTGCGCAGGGTCCTGCCGGCTGCTGCTCCCAGGCATTTCACGCACCAGAGGAGCGGAGCTCTCTCTGCTTCCCATGCTCACACAGCCCTGGCAGCTAAGCTCATCCTCAGCAGCCTCTGCCGACAGGCAGCAATTCCCAACACCATCAAGAGCACGCACGCTCTCCTCCTGACTGCTGCCGTTTGCTGTCTCTGGCAAGGTGAGTGATCCTGCATTTGCTTCTTCTCTGATGGTCGAGGGGGTGGGGGGTTGAAAAGGTGAACAGGAGATGCAAATTGCATCAAATTGCTGCAAATTATTTTTGAGAAGTGCTGAAGCGGATTCCAAACTCATGGATCAACATACAGAATCCCAGCACAGCTCCTTGGGTTGCACAGTTTGTTGTTGGGGGTGGGTTTTTTGTTAATTTCTGCTTGTAAAGTAGTTAAGCAGTCCTGATTCAAGATGCCAAACAGGACACACAAAGCCGTTTTAACAGTAAGAAGAGAAAGCACCTTACATGTAAAGGTGTGGCTTCACATATTGTAGGGAGGACCACAGGAAAGTGACACTATTAAGCAGTTTAGAATATGTGCTGCAAACAGTGCACCTTCTCTCTGCAGACATGGAAAGCACCAAATGTTTAAATAAAACCCCCCAACATTAATGTGCTTCTCTGGACACGGTGCATGCTAGATTTAATTAGAGTGCTGGTGCTAAGAAGAAGGCTGGCAATTTGGGATTGCCTATAACACAGAGCTGTTAAGATCTACCTTGAAAATTATTTTCCTAAAAGATCTGGGAGGATTTATTCCAGGAAATCTTGATCTGAGAGATACGAGACATCAATAAATAACAAGAGCAAGGCTAGCAGTGAGAAAGTGTGAAAGAAATGGGGTCATTTTTTAGGTAGCAAGTTGGCTTGAATGATTTCACTAATCTGAAAACAAAATTGCCCTCCAAGAGAACAGAGAAAGGGAGGAGAGGAAAAAAAAAAAAGAGGGAGGTGAAAACAGTTTCCCAGGAGGGGGACCCTCTGTCCTGGGGAGAGGGGAAGAGATCAGAGAGTAGCACCTGCTCTGTGAAGCACAGATCAGGCACCTGCAGATACTTCTGCCTCACATCTCCTTCACTGTCTGGCAAAAAATAAACATGTCCTTACAAATACCTGTAGATTCCTATTGGTGTTTCAAAGGAACTGTGGAGTATGTTCAACAGACTTCGGTTCTATGCCTTTGCAAAATTCACAGTGTCATCCATAAATAACAAAACAGGCCTTATTTTGTTTTTCAGTTGGAGTGCTTGAGGATGTGCTGTCCAGAAGACAGTTTAAGAGATAGTCCCTAAAAATATAAGGCTTTTAAATAGCATCTAGTTGTCAGGAGGGTTGTTGTGTAGCTAGTTAGCTCTGAGAGTAACAGCAGTGTGGCATACAGGCTCTCACACCTCATCCCCAAACACCTGAGAGACCCTGTTGCTTAAGAATTTCAGTTTGCAACCTTTCTCTTGGTCACAGGGCACCATGAGCAGCCGTCATCAGTGGCAAAATAGACATCAGGAATATATTATAAATGAAAATTACTTAGAATAATAAATGGGTAATTAGCACAGTATTTTGAGTATGTCAGAAAGTCTTTGAATATAATGGTTAATAAATTTTTAATCCCTTTTTTAATATTTTAACAAGCAGGCTGTTATCATCACTATAACCACGCAATCATGACTCAGGCTAGACAGCACAGTTCTCATTTCCTGGGAATCCTCCTTCTGCAAAGTGCTCCGACAGCTCCCCAGTGGCCCGGTGCCAGGCTCCCTTCCTCTGCCCCACACCCCTCCAGCCCTGGCAGGCCAGAGGGACCAGGCCTTTGAGGGCAAAGCGCTTTTTTTTTGCACCTACAGTTCTTCAATAACTCCCCGAAAGCAATTTCTGACCCTATTTACAGAGATGAATGTGAGCAAAACGCTGTTGTAGTGTTACCTTTCCTGGATCTTCTCCCAGCCTAAGCCAATGCCAACCACGACACACTGTGACCCACTGGGGCCAGGCCTGGTCTCTCCCCACACACCTCAGGGATGCTCAGCAGCTGGCACACAGCCAGACGGGTACCAACAGGGCAGTGACACCCCCACCTCGGTACCCGGGCACAGTGACACCCCCGCCTCGGTACCCAGGCAGGGTGCTGCCACCCCGAAGGCTGCTCACCCCGCTCTGCCCTCCCGCAGGCTGCGGCAGCTCGGAGGCCGAGCACCGGCTCTACGCAGCCCTCTTCCAGAGCTACAACCAGTTCGTCCGCCCCGTCAAGAACGTCTCGGACCCCGTCATCATCCAGTTCGAGGTGTCCATGTCCCAGCTGGTGAAGGTGGTGAGTACCCGCCCCGACGGGGCGCCCGCAGCCACAGGAGGGCCGGAGCCGCTCCCGACACACCTTCTCTTTTCCAGGATGAAGTCAACCAGATCATGGAAACCAACCTGTGGCTGAAGCACGTAAGTAGAACCCACCCACGGCGCGGCAGGAGCCCCGGGCTGGCCGAGCCGCCCTCCCCCGGGGCAGAGCCAGCCCCCGGGGCTCCCTGGCCGGCTGCGGCCGCTCTGCCCGGGGCGGTGCTGACCTCCAGCGGCGGCAGAGCCCGGGCACACCGCAGCCCCGGGAACCGGGAAGCCAGAGACGGCGCCATCACCACCCACTCCGGCTCTGCAGCGCTCGGACAGGGGCTGGGCTGGGGCACGGCTGTGAACCCAGGCTGAGGGTCCTCAGCGTCAGCCCGAACCCCCCCCGCTGCACAGTCACCCAACACTGTATTTTTGCCCAGAAGGCTCCCACAGATGCCACCCTGGCAGGCACAGGCGCACGGAGGGACAGATTCCGCACAGCATCCCCTTGTGCTGTCGCCTCTTGGGAAGTGGGAGCAAACCAAAAGCGTTACCTTCACTTAAAGGGGTCTTTGTCCATTAAAAATGCAATTACTCACTGTTGCAGTCAGCTTAATAACCAGCTTAATTCCTGGCTTCAGCTTGAATATTAAGCTTTGTTAAACCAGGGTTTAATAAGCCCTACTGAACAAGGCTGTTCCTGAACTGAGCAATGAAACCCTGCAGCTCCTTCTAACCCACCTCCACACCCAGCACCAGGGCCTCCCTCGGTCTGTTCTCACCTCCTCACAGACACCCGGCTTTCTGAGACCTCAGTGAGCTGATTAAAGTCTAACATGAGCTGCCAAGAGAGTGTCTTATTCCCTCTTTCCCCCTGCTGCAGCTACTGAGTAGACATTCCTGGGATGCGGAGTCTCACACGTCTAAGCTGTATCCAGACCAACAATCTCCACGCCAATAAACACCAGACATACACGTTTGCTAAGGAACGATCTAATCATTGATAGTACCCAAAATAAAACAACCCTCCAAGTGATATGACAGCATTTGGTTTGAGTCTAGTCCACTGAATGTTGATTTTTTCACAAACCTAACCTAGACTCATTTCTTCCCTGATCAGATCTGGAACGATTACAAGCTTCGGTGGAATCCAGCGGACTACGGAGGCGCTGAATTCATCCGAGTGCCATCTGGCCAGATCTGGAAGCCAGATATTGTTTTATATAACAAGTAAGACTCTTGCATATTTATCTTCTTAACTCGTGAAGAAGGAGGGGGATGTTACTAGTTATTAAAACAACCAGCAGCAGCAGGTTCATCGAATTAGCTGAAAAAGGCCTGCTTTTCAACACACCTGTGTCCCACATCCCCCTGCTGCTCCGTGCCACCTACAGCAGCATCACTGCGCGGGAGTGAGGAGGCCCAAGAGAACTTGCTCTGCCCCCTTTGCAAGCCACGGCTTTTACTATTATTTTTACCACTGCCTACAAGGAAAGTAGCAAGGAATTCCCTTGGACTGAAGAGTTCTTGTCTGTGAGTCAGACCTTTGACTGAAAAAACCTGCAAATTCTAGCTTTTTAGCAGTTAAACTGTCGATTTGACACATTTTACAATAACAGTGCTGACATATAAAAGCCACGGGTGAACTTTACTTCTGATGTCTGTTTCTGAGACTCTGAAGAGCCAAACAATAACTCAAGGTATCCCTCTGCTCCGTAGGGAAGCAGCTCCAGTGGAACAGAGTTAGCTGCTCCAAGCTTAGGAGTAACCAGAACTTAGGCCTGGGGAACAACAGTGATGATTTTCTAACTTCTTTTCTAACTGTGGCCTTAAAACTTTAAATTACCTTTTTAGTTCTTTCATATGAACTGAAATTGTCACATGGATCTTACTGATCTTCTATGCTTAAAAACCCCTCACCAAATACACTTCTTATGCAGACACACCCCAACCCTAATCCCCTTTCCACAGCCACTACCTGCAGTGTCCACAGAGGAGGTGGGAACACCAGCACCGCGGGAATCCTCTCATCAGATCCCGGGCTCTGCTGTGCTTCATCTAGAATGGAACAGAACAGCTCAGTTGGAAGGGACCCACAGCGAGCATCTAGCAGCACTGCCGTTTGCAGTCTCCTCTCTGCTCTTTTTGAATATTGATGGCACTGAGCCCTGTTTTATAAGGCAGAGTATTTCCTTCCATATCCTCTAGAAATAAATTTATACAGCTGCTTATTTCAGTTCAGTTACACAAATTTACACAAGACACTGACTCAGTCCTGCACACCCAATTCAGCTCCATGTCCACAAGTAATTGGTGACTTTCCCCAAACAGATTAAAGAGTTAACGAAGGTGATCTGAGTGCATGAAACTACCTGGGGTATTGGCATTCTAATCGTTATTTTTATTTGCTTTACAGTGCAGTCGGGGATTTCCAGGTTGATGACAAGACAAAGGCCCTGTTAAAATACACAGGTGATGTGACCTGGATCCCCCCGGCCATCTTTAAGAGCTCGTGTAAAATCGATGTGACCTATTTCCCATTTGACTACCAGAACTGCACCATGAAGTTCGGTTCCTGGTCTTACGATAAAGCCAAAATTGACTTAGTTTTAATTGGCTCTACAATGAACCTGAAAGATTACTGGGAGAGTGGAGAGTGGGCTATTATTAAAGCTCCTGGGTATAAACACGACATCAAATACAACTGCTGTGAAGAGATATACCCAGACATCACATACTCTCTTTACATCAGGCGTTTACCTTTATTTTACACCATCAATATGATTATTCCATGCCTGCTGATTTCTTTTCTGACTGTACTAGTTTTCTATTTGCCTTCGGACTGTGGTGAGAAGGTGACGCTCTGCATATCAGTCCTTCTGTCTTTAACAGTGTTCCTCCTCGTTATCACAGAAACCATACCCTCTACTTCTCTGGTAATCCCACTAATTGGGGAATACCTCCTTTTCACCATGATATTTGTAACTCTCTCTATTGTCATTACGGTGTTCGTACTTAACGTGCACTACAGAACACCCAAGACACACACCATGCCCGTGTGGGTGAGAACCATTTTCCTGAACTTACTTCCCAGGATCATGTTTATGACCAGGCCTGCAAGCGATGAAGAGAATAACCAGAAGCCAAAACCATTTTTCACTTCTGAGTTTTCAAACTTAAATTGCTTCAACGGCTCGGAAACCAAATGCTGCAAAGATGGCTTTGTGTGCCAAGATGTGGCTTGCAGCTGCTGTCAGTACCAGCGGATGAAGTTCTCAGATTTCAGTGGCAACCTCACACGAAGTTCAAGCTCCGAGTCTGTAGATCCTCTGTTCTCATTTTCAGTTCTGTCACCAGAAATGAGAGATGCTATCGAGAGCGTTAAATACATTGCAGAAAACATGAAAATGCAGAATGAGGCAAAAGAGGTAAGAACATACTTTGCTATTACTCAAACTGCAGGTAGCATGTGCCATTAATGTGTTTTGCAAGAAAAAAAAGATCTCAAACCCCCCCAACATACTTCTCAAAAAAGTAAAGAAAAAGACAACACAGACCATTATTTCATCCAGGTAAATTACCCAAGCTGTATTACAAACATACAATTCTGAACGTAGGTAATTTTGGGGAGCAGCTCTGTTGCACAACATTCTCTTTATTAACAACACATATGCTGACTGAAGCAAGTTAAGGTAACCAGTGCCAAGGAAACATTACCTGAGTAGCCGTCCTACACGTATTCGGAGTGAGGCTATTCCAAATTATAACAACAGTGGAATTTGCCGACTCCATGCTTTTAGAGTCTCCCTCCCACAGTTACTGTCAATAACAGAGTAAGAACAAAGGTCTTTCTCAGTGATCAAACTGCTTATCCTGCTGCTGCAGAATAAAGTGCTGTAGCTGTGAGACAAGTGCTGCAAGATGGGGTCCAGCATCTTATGTATCTCATGGAGTCCAGTGTCTCAGTGAACGACTTTTTGTATCTGAAGAAGTAGCTTTGGCTTTGCCACAAAGAGCATGCTCAAATAAAGCTTCCTCAAGATGAACAGTTTCAATGACAACATACATGCCAGTTATGCACATACAGAAGACATACGGAAAAAACCTGTGCTTCCTGTATCAAATGGTACTAATTGCTAGTGGAAGTTACTCATCTAATAACCATGCCTATTTGCTATTCATTTATTTTTCAGATTCAGGATGACTGGAAATACGTTGCCATGGTAATCGATCGTATTTTTCTATGGGTTTTCATCCTGGTGTGTATTCTAGGAACAGCAGGATTGTTTCTACAACCTTTGATGGCTGGAGATGAAATGTAAAGATTAAATGTAAAGTTGTGAAATCAAATGAAACTTTTGCCAATCAACCCTGCACACCCACCCCAACACCTGCTGTCTCCTCTGTGTGTAGATTAGTAGAATAAAGATCTCTCTCGGCCTCAACTTTGCTTGACCAAGGCTTTGTTAAAAATGTGAAAATGTGAAAAAAATAATCTTTTGAACTTTCATGTCAGCTAATCTCAAAGCAGTATGAGCTATTCTTGACAGCTACTTTTTACAATGACTGGAAAAGATGTAGGTAGTACATTAAACTTTGTAAGAATGGTTTAAGAAGGTATTGGTAAACTGAAGATTACACAAATATTCAGAAAGAGGAATACAGATGGAATACTCTGGGCTAATGGATTTGCTTCCGCAGCTCTGGTGCCAAGTCTCTCCAGATCATGGCAGGATCTTCTGGAAAGAAGTTAATTCTGAGATCAACGAACGCCCTCACGAGGACGAAATGTTTAGAAAGCATAGATACCAAATTGCTGGAGCTGCTAGAATGCAGACATTGCCACCTGGTGTATAAACTGACTCACGGTGGGAGGAAGGCACCACGGGCAGGTTTATTACAAAAAGAAAAGAAAAAGGTAAATAATAGATGATGGTAATAAAGCAACCAGAATGTAAGCTCTGTGCATCCCAATATTCCAATGTACCAGAAGACTGCCAGAAAAAACAATCTATTCAAACCTGGTAACAGTTAGAACTGCATACAAGTAAGGCGCTGAGATGCAGGCTGCAGCTTGCACAAAGGAGCACAACACTTTGGCAGGAATACTTTGGATACAGAAGCACCCGTGACAGTGTTCTATGGCAGGGGAAGGCAGGTAGATACGAAACAGTCTGTCAAGTATGCTAACACTGCTTCTTAGGCACACTTTTTTTTATTTTTAATCAGTAACTGCAGATAATTTAAGAGCATGAATAAAGAATGCAACAAAAAACTGTAATGAGAAAGAATTTTGTAAAAACATAAACTGTTGTCTGTTCCAAACTGGAAACTTTTTGGAAATACAGTGTATCAAGTGATGTCACAGTTAAGAAAATAAAGAGAATCAAGCTGTTCAAAATTGCAGGTTTTTTCCATTTATTTTGACCAAGTAGCAAAACCCATCTAAGGTATCACAAGCTACAGTTCAACACAGTCAGAAACAAGTTCCATAAGAAAGGTCCATGCTCCTGCATCTATTCCCATTATTTTGTTTCAGACACAGACGATGATAAGCTGAACACCCCCAGGATTCTAGCATCAGCTATCTTATCTGTATTTATCATGATCAGATTGTGGAAATGACTGAAAGAAATCCATGCATTTGCAAAAATCCTGAGTTAGTTACTGGGATAAGGACGGGGACTCCATCAGCCAATATGCTGCCAGTCACCTTACCATGGGTGTTCTACAGGCACCGTTTAACAGGGGGAAAGAGATGAGGTGAGGAGCTAAAAAAAAAGATATATATATATATATATATAGCTAATCTATAGATTTACTTACTTTACCTTCTGTTCAGATAAAAGGAAACTTCAGTAACTCAAACCCAAGGAGGACTATAAAACAAAATTTTGCATTTGAAGAGGAAATAAGATATCTACAGTATTTCTGTGGCTTCCGCACAGAGAAAGTCACTGAAGCATTGTTTAATCTTGGTAATACTGGAGTTAAAGTTATTATATTAATGGATTAAATCAGATGATCTTTGCAAATTCACCTATAAAATTAATTATGATGGGAACAGAGGAAACATAGTTATCCAGTGCTAGGTGTAATTTTATAACTGAAGAGAAAGAATGACTCCCTTCACAATCACAATTATTTATAAACTGATATTAACAAAAAAAAAGGCTCACCAGGCATCATTTCCCTGCTTGTGAACTTTAAAAAGTTACATAAACCCAAGAATGGCCCACAGGGGAAAACAATTTTAAATAAATATTAAATTATATAAGTTATGACACAAACAATCAGCATTATAATCAGTACAGAGCCTAACAGTGCTTTTCTGAAGGAGATAAAGGTGGGGCGAGGGGGAGGATACGTATCCATTTTCCAAATTCATAACCACTATAAAAATTTACACTATCAAAGATACCACAATTTACATTAAACTTCTCACCTAAATGTTATTATTTATGTGGTAACTTAAGCAAATAAAAACTTCCCAAGACTTGCTTTATCTTGGCATTACTGTATTAGCTCAAAAAGATGCAACTACATTATGCAGTACACTGACAAAACTTTGGTGTAGGAAAACCCCCACCTATTTGAGAGTATCTACCAGAAATCAAGCTGTTAAGAAAGGTGGCGTTGGAATGAATGCGAAGCATTTAAATCCAGTACTTAAAGAGTATGTTTTAATGGAATAATTTCAAAGTTGCAACTTAGTTTTTAACACTTACAAAAAGCTTTAAGTCCTCTCTGCTTAGCGTTGCCTATGGTTCTATAATCAAGACAGCCTATTACAGGTAGCTTTTTAAGTTCAGTGTACCAGATGTATGAAAACTTAGTCATCTGTATTCAATTAATAACTTAATTCTGAGAAACAAACAAAGACAGGAAGCAATTAACATGTGTGCAACTAACATACTGTATCAAAGTCTCCATCAAGAATAAAGCAAGCTGAATGTTCTGGTCCATTAGGATACTTGTGCAACTTGGGAACTCATTTAATTGTCTCTGCTTTCCTTTCCATAGCTGATACAGAGCTACTGATATGCATGGATCCTTTAGGCATTTTAAGGCTTACTTAATATCTACTGTATTAAATATTCATGTCAGTATGATAGAATTAACAAGGTTTTAAGTTCAGCAGCAAATTACACTGAAAATATATAAAGGCAAAACGTAGCCAAATAGCTCCTTGTACTTGTATGTTGAATATATGGGGAGTTTAACTGGTATTTGTATCATTTTAAACCTACTCTGTAGAAACTTTATACTTCTACAACGCATTCAAGACAGCTGATAAAAATTCTCCTTTGCACACTATACTAAATTGAAATAAGCAGCTCTATTGTGTAAATACTTGCAAATAGTCAATATAATAATTTACATAGCAATTTAAGAATCAGAGTACAGTGATCATCACTAAAAAACTTTAAATCCTTCCATTTCACAGCCGGTGTCAGTGTATGTTTTTCTGACATATCATACATGCAAGTGCTGGAGAAGGTCCTTTCAATTCTGACCTAATTTAGAAGTAACTTAGCACACTGGCAATAAGCAAACTGACCTACTTGTTTCCTAGGGATGTCAAGCTTCAATATAAACATAATTCTCTGGGTTTGGATTTAATTACTTTTTTTTTTTACTCTATCAGAAACATGCCTACAAAGAACGTGCATGGAAATAGTTACTGCAAAACTCTTTAGAGCCATACTAGCAGCAGACAGATCCAAAAATATTTTATGCGTGTGTACTCCCTATGTGTGTAGGTACTATTATACTTGCCCATTTATGAATAACAGGAATAAACAACAGAAGTGATCCAACAACTGAAACCAGAAGAAACGCCCATAAGAACATTCGATCAAGCACCTGAGCGATATATTTCCAATCTTCAACAACCTGAAAAACAAAGAGCATAAAAGTCGGTCAGTATGTGTGAGAACAGGTGAAAATACAGCACCAAATCCTGGAATTCTTAATCACTTTTTCCCCCATTGGGTCCATTTGGTACCCCCCTTTAATAACTTCTTACAATTACACTATGAGCTAGAAGAAACTTCCCTCTAAGAAGATTGGTAAGCTACTATCTATACCAGATTTTAATGCAGAAACTGACCCTGGCAAACACTGTACAGAGATTAAATTGGCATGCAGTTTTCTAACATACTGCAGGATTCAGGATTCATGTCACAGAGTCATCACAAAGTGGAATTTCTGGGCAGGAGCTAGAAGCAAAAGCTGTGGGAGGAAAAAAACAACCCAAGATAATAAAAAAAACCCCAAACAACTCAAAAAACCCTCACAAAACCAAAACCACCCAAATCAGAACAAAAAACCCCCAAACCAGTAGCCAGCAGCTGTTGTTACATCCAAGATCTGAAAGCTGTGAAGTTGCTGCTGCACAGAACTACACACCAGGGTGAATACTCACTGTACTTTCCAGACTATTTTCCTAGTTGGCAGGATTATTCCTATCTGCACACAGTTTTGCAAGTACAGCAGCTAAAACTGTGCAAGCAAATAAAAATCCTGTCAAGCAATCTTATTATGTCTTTCATTTGAGCTGGAGCTATCCACGTTTCCCAAACCCACTGCTTCCTAAGAGGCAAACCTACAACAGCACTAACTGTGTAGTTTTTATGAACAACTTTTGCAATTAAAACTTGCATTCTCTGTATTCCAAACAGCAAAACCCAAGAGAATCCCCAATCAGCTATATATTAATTTCTGAGGTTTAGAGTAAAAACAACATTACACCTGAAAAACAAAATACCTATCATCTCTTCTGTCACTCACAGTCAAGTAGAGAGAGTTCACTAAGAGAAAGAACATCAACCCTTAATTTACAGGAAATTACGTACTTAACAGCTAACTATTCTATTTGTTATGTTTATACAATGCAGGAGCATTAGATGCTGTTTTAACAGAAGAGTAGAAACATTCATTCAAAATCTAGGCTGGATTCTTTGTGACAGGATCAAGTCACAATGTTAGAGTCAAGTCCCGAGAATGTACATGAGAAAAGTTAGCTTACTCCTAGGCTGGCATCTGAGAACCAGTAACTTTTAAAGACAGTAATTTCTGTATAAATTGAAAAAAATTCAGGCCTTGTCACAGAAACAGACGGCAGCATCATGAGGTCATACAGCAAACTTTTACGTTTCCATATTAGCCTAAAAATACCGTTTCTGTCTCTATGTTCCACCATTGCTAGTATAAAAAGATTCATAATGATCTGACCCAAATGGTGTAACTATGCATTAAGGACAGAGTTCAGAGTACTAACTGAAAAAAGTCTTTGGTATCTTTTGATATAACTTAGAGACAAAAAATGACAAGGCTAGGAGAGAACACTCAAGAAGGCACCTAGACTGTGTTCGATCTCAGCATAAAATGAGTAATGTCCGTCTACAGCTTGTACTTAAAACTAATACAAGTTAGAGCATTAAAAATCGTTTCTATTGGAATTGAAAGCTGTAAAATAAGGCTTGGTCGTATTTGTTCTGAAAATGAAAGGCAAAGGCATTTTTCAGATAGCCTTCAGGTGCAACATTAAAATGAAAAATACCTCCTTCTCTCAGCAGCACTGCAGGGAACAGCTACGGGACACGCTCTTGTAACAGACAAGTATCTCTCAAAATGTGCTATTAATAATATGCACTTACTTCTACTAGAAAGCAAAAGGCTATAAAGAACCCAAGGACTGTACGTTATCAGTGCAATATCTCTAAGAATTCTCAGTATTGTGGCATACTTGTACTTCTTTCCAGTGGAAATAATTACATGGCTTCCAGTAAGGCCATAATCCCGTAGCACACATTTAACTCAGCTGCACAGCAAACTGTTTCTTGGTTTCCTAATTTCCAGTTTTACAAGATCAGCACAATATGACTAACACACTCACCTCACGAACTTCGTTCTCCTTCATAACATGCCGTGTAATATATCGGATAGAATCTAACGCTGCTTCCAAGGTGTTCCTAGATGACTCTGATCCATTCATATTTCCCGTTTCCTCCTTCTGAGCAAAGTACCTGTCCACATGACTTCTCATGCAGAGCAGCTTGGGAAGTTTGTGAAGAAATATCTTGCGAACCCAAGGTGCCATAGAGTTGTGTGTAGACGAAGAGCGATGATGAATATTGATAGCAAAGACAGTTATCACAATGGACAGTGTCACAAATATCATAGTAAACACCAAGTACTCTCCTATCAGTGGGATAACTTTAGAAGATGATGGAATAATCTCTTCAATAACCAGAAGAAAAACAGTCAAAGATACCAGTACTGAAGTGCAAAGGGAAATTTTTTCACCTTCGTTTGAAGGAAGATAGAAGACAAGGACAGTCAGAAATGAAAGCCCAATACAAGGAATAATGAGAAACAATGTGTAAAAGAGCGGCAAACGTCTAATTATAAATGAGTATGTAACAAAAGGATACCAGCAGCATCCATCAGTCCTATTCCCTTTGCTCCCTGTTGCAGTCACTATTTCCCATTCTCCATTATCAAAAAAGTCTCTTTTGTCAACATCATAATCTTCAAGAATGATATCAACCTGCGAGCCGTCGTAAGTCCAGGAACCAAATTTCATAGAGCAGTTTTGGAGGTCAAAGGGGAAGAACGTTACATCAATAGTACACGAACTTTTGTAGTTTGCTGGTGGAGTCCAAGCAATGGTGCCATCATATTTTACCACAGTTTTTGTAGATGTTCCCTCAAAACGTCCATCTGCACTGAAAGAAAAGAAACATATGCACACTCATACAACGAGTGAGTGTTTTTAAACATTAAAATATATTTTGATATTGTCATTTCAGCTGTTTCTCCCCTTTTCCCCTTCATAGACAAAATTTTATATTATGTTCACAGTCAACCTTTTTTTTTTTTCATTAAAAGTGAATCTCACACAGGTAAACAGCTTTGGAAGGTGTAGAATATTTGCAAGTCTTGAAAAAGATCTGTGCAACTTCCAGCGGTCCAGCGACTTATGAAAGGGTTGTAAAAATCCTGACCTTTAACAGCATGACCAAACTCGTGTGTTTCTGTTGGTAATACAGCATAAATATCTTTTAATTAGGCCAAATCATAATTATTGAAGAGAAAAAAAGTCATGAAAGAGGTAAAACGCTATTTGCATGCAGCCTCCAGACTTGAATTTACAATCACTGAAACAGCATGTTTTCCTGACTCAACAAGTCAGGAAATGTAAAAGCATTCTGGATGTGCCCGAGCTGAGCAGAAAGGTTAATTCAAAAGTTACTGCTTCTAAGGTCTGTTAATTCTTAAAAAAAAAACAAGCCCACATCAAAACCCAAAAAGCCTTACAGTTGAGTGTACTTCATCTCAAATTCACGCTGAACATGGTTTAGAACAACATTAATTAGTTGTTTCCCTCCCATCACTCTACACTGTTAGTTTGTGCCCAGCACCGTACAAGACATTGTTTTCCAATTTAAAAAAGAGTTCACATGAAGAAACAGAAATAAACTCTTAAAGAGACTAATAACTTCATAGAGAAGCAGAGCATTTAAGCGTGTAACATGGCAACAAAATCCATCTGCATCCAGAGGGACATTTTTCCATGCACTCTTAGCTCCACTAAATGTCCATGCACATCTACCCAATGAGCCTCCCAGACGCAGCCTGGACTGCTTGGTTAGTTAGAAAGGAAATGTACTTCATACAGAGAAATTAAAACCTTACTTGTCATACAACACGATATCTGGAATCCAAATAGAATCTGATGGGACACGGATAGATGTTATTCCAGCATAGTCTTCAGGATTCCACCTTAATTTTACATCTATCCATTCCTGTGGATATGAGAGATGCAAAAACCCTTATTATCATGACATTGATTTAAGCAGGGCAAGACTGGATGAAAAAAGATAACAAGGAAATTAAAAACTCCAAGCAACTGGCTTCTAAACTTGGCATAACACAGTGAATCTGCTGACCAGACATCTATTTATCTCATACTTAAATTAAGGATTTTTTATTTACTTTTCTTTGGGTTTGGTTTTTAAGAGCTTTAAAACAATCCTTTAAAGCATTTGCAAGAACATTTTTTAGATACCATGTAAAATAAAAATTCATGCAACAGCCAAGTTTTTTTGATCATACAATTAATTAGAAAAGTTCCTTCCAACTTTGGACTTGCAGTTATGAAGCTTCCGAATCCCTCACTGATATTCCACACATACCTGCTTCAACCAGACATTTGTTGTCATCAATTGATTTTTCTCATCCTGCAAAAAAGAGCACGTTTTGTGAGAAGAAATCTGTATAGTTCACAGCAACCAGCTGCTTGAGTTCAGAAGTCTGTAA
The DNA here is from genome assembly GCA_013400375.1 of Thinocorus orbignyianus. Lineage (NCBI taxonomy): Eukaryota > Metazoa > Chordata > Aves > Ciconiiformes > Thinocoridae > Thinocorus > Thinocorus orbignyianus. Next base: position 271,324 of record VXBW01004972.1, read on the forward strand.
TTTAAAATACAAAATACACTTCTAAATGCATCCCAGTCACCAATCAGGATGTTGATATGACAACTACTTAACTATATTTTATTTGACTGTATTTTATATGGTCTTACTGTTTTCCTATGGAAACGCAGAGGAAGAGCTAACACGTGGAAGAAAAACTCTGATAGCTCTGAACAACCAATTCAACTTGAAAATAATATTCTGAAGTGAGTACGAATCAGGGGAAAAAATAATTTGGTTGATATCTTTTATATCACAGTAATGCCAAGAGATAATCTTCCTTACTATGGAAGTGAAGTTGAAGGTTTAGAGGGGGGACTTTTTGGCTCCTTAAGGGCAGGGGGAAGAGTAATATCTGCAAGTATTTCTGAATTTTACAGAAATGAGATTGATAAAATTTAAAAATACAGTTTTCCCACTAAATTAAAACATAATTCCCTATACTTAAGAATCATTCCTTTTCTTTCCTAAAAATTCTGCTATACGAATGTCGCAGTTTGGCCTCGACGGCAGCACAGAGCCAGGGAGCAGCCCATTGGCTCTGACCCCCCAGCAGCGGGGAGAGGATGGGAAGGGAAAGGCAGACCCACGGGGCGGGACAGGAACTGTTGACCAGAACAACAGGTATGACAGGGGAACAGCAACACGATGTGGGGTACAAACACCAGTGCGGGACCCACCGCAGCACACAAAGCCATTTGTCTTCTCAACCTCTTTGTAGTAACTTCTTCACGTCCCCATATACAATGCATTTTTTTATTACACTGATAATAATTTTAGAAGTTTCATCTATTATGTTTAAGATAAAATGCGCACAATTATTTTACATGGCATTATGTCCCAGAACTTTAAGAATTAGGGGAAAAAATAATCTTATTTGCTATACGTACCACATCTACTAGCTGAGAGATCGCAAGGCCAAATTTTATTTTTATTGTGTCATTCAAGCGTTCCACTGGACGGACCCATCTTTGATAGTCTTCAAACAAGTGCTTAAACAAACGGTCTTCACTTTTAGCAATAAAAGAAGGTTCAGATACACCTATATAAAAAAAATAATTTATTAACATTCATTTAAATGAAGTGTCCATCTGCATTCCTTGGCCCAAAGAGCTACAGCTATGTTTATGCAGAGTTAAAATTCTCATTCCCTTTTCTCTGGAAGCATGGCCAAGGTCTTCAAAGAAGAATTTTATAAGATTACCTGGTTTTATTAGCATCTCCATACCACTATCACACTTCTGAAATCTGTGACTCAAGAACATTAAGATCATTCTAGTAACAATAAAGGTGAAATGCACTTATATCATTTACCTGGTTCCATGCAACTATGGAACTCCTCCAAAATCTAAAGGTTATCTATGAGGGACTGAAGTTCTATCATTCTAGAACAAGGTCGCTTTTAAAAACCTACATCTAAGCTGTACAGGTCTCTAGCATATTGCAGAACTTGTGCTCCAGTTCAAAACATTACTCTCTTCATGTTTTATATATTATTTATTCTAATGTTTAGTCATATCTGTGATGTACAAGCTTTGCAGTACTTGGGGAGCACTTTTTCCCCACAGTGTTTTGTATTTTAAACACATGTGCCAATCTATTTACCAGCCTATCCTCCACCTTTTTAGTTAAGCAATTCAGCTACTTCCTTTTCATAGTTCTCAGGGATTAATGTCAATGCCTGGAGACTGAGTGATGACCGGGAACAACCAAAGCATCTTTGTATAGTACTATAGATGCAGAAACTGCAGGCAGAGAGCAGTCCAGACTTCTCAGGAGAGATATGTAAGTTGTCCCAAGGCATTTCATCAAAATGAAAAAAGATGAAAAAAGACCCAACAGTTGTTATAGTCAGTGTAAGGGACAGAGTAAACCAAAGAAAGATGTTCACAACCATCTCTTTTAATGCAGGTTTATGCCATTACATAAATCCATGGCACGACCTCTCTAGAAATTATGTGTTTGCTAATAGCATGCATCTAAAAAAAGATATATCAGAAACAGAAAAGCACCAGAGAATGACATAAACAGATTAAAACCAGAGACAGTTATCCATACAAGGAGAGATTTAAAAGATTAACATTATTTTGTTTGGAGAGGAAGTAAATTTAGTGACTGTAACAGAAATAGATAAAGTAGTGAATGACACATGCAGAAAAATCACTGATGGTATTTAACCTCTCATAAAAGAAGGTAAAGGTAATAAAAGCATCAATTAAAGGCAGTATAAACTATTTCTATTTAAAGTCCATTACCACCAACATTCAGTAAATCAGAGATGATTAGACAATGAAGATGACTAAAAGTTTAGAATTGCCTGGGACTACTAAATTGTCAGTTCCATCAGGTACCATCATACTCGCATGGGGTATCAATTCTCATTTCAATACAAATTGCCAAATCTACCCCAGAATTTGATCAACAGTTTGATGGCTTGCATTTATTGCAGAGACTTGGCTAACACCGTTTCAGCCCTTCATTTAGACGAACCTAAGCTGGTTCTATGTGACTGCAGCCACTGCAGCCTAGACAACTAAGGCAGCCTAAGTTTTTAATTTCCTTCCCATTCATCAACTCTTCTGACAGCAGTGGCTTTCTGCTGTGCTGCAGAAGGCTGCACTTAAAGATCATTCTGACACACCTGAAGCACAGCAGAGCCCAACCACAGGAGAATTCTCTGCCTTCTGCACAGCACATTGGGGCAGTCCAGTAGAACTAGCATTAGTAGTAGAACTGACTGGATTTTCCCTATAATTTGATAGTAGGAGCAAAAGCAGAATGTAGGTTAAGGAACAGGATCAAAGTGGGAACAGCAGGACTCCTTTTCCCTCCCAAACTTTCCATGTACATTAACATGCTGCAGAATGGTTCTTGTTGCAGGCCTGTCATTTCAGCCCAGCTGGCAACTAGGACCCATTCACTCACTTTCTACTAGGTAGGATAAGGAGAAGAGGGAGAAAAGGCAGGGTGAAAAAACCTCCTGGGTTGAGATAAAAACAGGTTAATAGAGCAGTAGTAGCAAAATAAGAATAGCAATAAAGGTAGAAGAGTATACGAAATAAAATGATGCTATACAATCACTCTCACCACCCGAGGATCAGCTGCCGATCCCATCCTGAGCACTGATCACAGACATCTATGGTACAGAATATTCCTTTGGCCAGCTTGTCCTGTCTACACTCCCTCTCAGCTTCTATGGGAAGTTGAAAAAGTCCTTGACTTAACAGAAACATTACTTAGCAATCACTAAAGCAGTATGTGCTATCAGCATTGTTCTCATACTAAAGCCAAAACACAGCAGCTACCAGGAAGAAAATTAATTCTATCCCAGCTGAAACCAGGCTAAGGCCAAATCAGCATTTCCATTTTAAGACTGTTCGTCCTTCCATTTCAAAACAAATCTACATTTCCACTGTATCTCGTTCATTCACAAACACTTAGCAACCTACTGTTCAATGAGATGTATTATTTGTACCCAATTTAACATTATTCCATTTCTAGCCTGTTGACATGTGGGTGGTATAACAGCAAAGAACTGATGGGCAACCTCCTTTGTGCCACTGAGCATCTCTCAGGTGGGTGCATGAACATACACAGGAGCCTAAGAATTGCTGCCAAAAAGGATCCAACAACAGAACGTTACACACTCACACACACACAAATCACCTTCACTTATTAGGTTAAAATATACTTATTTTAATTGATACCTTAGCTTCAGCGTATCCTCAGTAGCCCAGAATTTTTATTTATGTGTAACTATACATAGATTTGCCAGTCCTGCTTTTAGCAGACATCCAGAAGAACGCTTCCTGAAGATACAACTTAATTTCTCTATTTCTATATCCCTATTTCCTGAATTATGAACGGCTTTGAGTATATTTCAGCCTAATGCTACAAAAATCAAGTATATATGAATAACCTTTCATTACATTTCCCTTTTACAGTTACAGCTCTCAACTGAGTTTTTTGTACAGTTTGAGAATGACTGTGCAGCTGGGTATTCTCTCTCCATTAATTGACCTTGAAGCAATGCAGAAGCAAAGCTGCACTTTCACCATTTCTGTGTTCCTGTAAGATGACCTCCTGTACAGCAACACAGCAGCTCCAGGGTATGCAGGGTTTCCAGATTAAGCTTCTCTTAAAACACAGTATTTTCTCTGCTATGCTAAATGGGGACATGTTCCTTTGCCACTTCTATATACTTGGAAAACTTTTTTCAAACACTTTACACTCAGACCTAAGTATACTCACTGATCTATTAAAATGACTGTATTTACTAAGTTCAACTAATTATTTTTCTTTTTCATATTCCTAGATCATTCTGTTTGCTAATAAGCTGGGGCATACTGTCTGTACAAGGCAGCCTACATGAAGAACTCCATGAGGAGGCTTGAGATGGTAACCATATATTACGAGTCAGCAAAAATAAAACAACTAACTACTCCTTTCTTTCCACTTTATTTAACAGGACCACACAGCTCACTTGTTATCAGACTGCATGTGTTTCATTTCTCTTTTCCATGTGTCTGTATCCTTTTAAAATTATAATAAAGGGTGTAATTCTTAGTTCATTATTGGCTTTAGCACCATTGAGGAAAAAACTGTGAACTGGTGGCAAGCATAGAAAAGGTACAAAAGGGACAAAAAGAAGTAAGATCCAGGTAGTGGCTTAAGGCACCGGACTGTCTATACTGGTTGGAGAAAAACAGGAAGAGGTTAAAATGTATGAGTAGCAAGATGAACAACCAACCAACCAACCTGGAATACAGGTCTCACACTAAATCAGATGGTAAGAGATTATGGAAGCACTCACCCCTGCTACTCCCTCACTGTACTAAAAAAAAAGATAATTAGATTTGTAGCTTTTGAAGGGCAATTCTAAGCAAGCTGGTGTTTGTGTGGCTTTATTTTTGTTGAGGTCAAGTAACTTCTGTGGTCTAAATCAGAGGTATATTGTTCTGATAAATCCCCAAAACAATGTTTACTTTATAATTTATATCTGAAACTCTTCTCCACTCACTCCCCCTGTGTGACTCTTTGTTCAGCAAGACACCTAAACCCTAAATCACATGAGAAAATGCTGGATGACCGGAATTTGGATTCTGCAAAGAGGAAACAAACATCTGTGTACAAAGCAGACTAATGATTTTTTAACTTTGACACTTTTGACAAAAAAGTAAGAAGAAATTCTAATTAAACACCTGATCTTGGACACAACTGTATTCAAAAAATCAGTCCTAAGCATTTAACAAACTTCTTTTATTAAAATACTTTGGAAGAGCTATTTAGAAAAGAAGTATTACATGGGTCTCAGATTCATTAGTAGTATCACAAACCATGTACGTGTCTGCTCATTTTGTTAACATCCTCAAGTCAAAATTTCACTAGTGCTGTTAACAGCAGACTTTTAAAATGCTTCAAATACATTACAAAAATGTTGTTCTTTAGTACAATTTGTCTTTTTCCATTGTTTCTTACTGTACCATTATGGGATGAAATTTCTTAAACCGTTAATATGACTTAGCAGCAATACTCTTTTTATAAAAATTACCAGTGAAATACTTAGTGTTACAGCTACACCTCATACATTTTCAGAATTTTTTTGTTCGTTTTTAAATAAGAGAACACCACAGTGCACATTTCTCCAAAGAATAAACCTTTTTTGAACTCTATGTTCCTCTGCACTTCCTTAGGCAAAGTGTCTAAGAACACACTGGGGTTGCAGATATAACAGTGGTCCTTACACTTTAAACAATGTAGTTCTAAGCATTTTCTAATTATTGTAATTGTTAATGATTACAGATTTTCTTTGGATCCCTACTTGGTGCATTTTCAAAAGAGGTCCATGGGAGAAGGGAAAGGGTCACTTTTTAGAAGCCTAGTGTTAACATGTAGATTCAGAAGTAATATATATTGCTAATAGAGATTTATAATCACATACCACTGAAACGGAAAAGAGCCCTACTACGGACAATAAGCGTGGCAAAACATCCATACTCTGCAGTTAACATGAGCTTCTTCAACGGTGTGCTATCGTAACACAGAGACTGCTGTGCACAAATCTAACTACTACAAACCAACTAACAGTTTGCCATCTAATATTTACCAACTTTACCAACTAATATTTTGGTAGCTGGTGACAGTTCTAACTGCAAGTCATATTTACATTGCAGCAGACAAGAGAAACAGATCAGTTACTGTACCTACAGGCATGGAAAGGGTGGTTATTCTTGATAATTTCTTATTGGTGGGTTTTTTTGCAAATTTGGTTTGCCTTCTTTTGTTCAGAGGTTGTCTTGGGATTTCCAATCCCTTGGGAGGTCCAGATACAGAAATACAAGACTGTCGCTTTTATCACCGTGTGTGAACACGCGCCTGGCAGCTGCTAGCTGCTGCAGGAACTTTTACAGTTTTTCATTTACTCTGGGGCTTTCAAGGTATTAGGAGGATTTCTGCTTCTTCTCTTATCTACCACATCATTCTCCTGCCAACTAGTAGCAAAATAAGATGATATATTGTGGACATGAAACCTATGAAGGATTTTAAATTGTAATATAGCTCAGCACTTACCACACTACCAATACAGAGGTAAAAGAGCTGCACACAGAAAGCAGGGAGGTTGTTTCTTACATTCAACTCAAATTTAAAAGATTAAAGTTTCCAGCTTGATAATTGGAAAGAATTAAGCTATCTCCTAACAGCTTAGCATCACGGGACAACTGCAGCCCGTATTAATGAATGTTCTTACAAGTTTGACTATTAACAGCATAATATACTGTCATGGTGTTTGTAACTAACCAAGAAATGGATACCATCAACTACAGACTGATGGTCGGTCTTTAGACTGACAGCTAACGGGAGCACAAATCACTTCTTCCTGAATATGCGTGCCATGGATTCTACTGTAAATACACACAGAAGATGCCAAAGAGGTTCCACAGCTCTGTAGTGAAGCTGTTGTCAGCAGCCATCGACAGCACTGCCATTGCAGGTCTGGGGCACAGACAGCACCTCCTCCTGAGGTCACTGACACTGACATTCTCCACCCAGTTGTCAGCAGACAGAACTGTGATCTTTTTCCCTGCCCAACAGCTGGGGCACACCAAAAGGCCACCTGATGTCAGGTTGCCTCATGCTAAAAATTGCAGTCACTTGGAAGTCAGATCCAGGATTTTGTCATCTCTCTTTACACCACTCCTAACCATTGCATCATTGTCACGGAGTGGATTGACCTGCCGACCTGTCAGCAGGACTGAAGATACTGTGAAGACAGCACTGAGAAATGCTGAATGCAAGCAACAAAACCCACGTATACCAGTGTGGGTAGTGCAAGGAGTAAAAGGGAGAACAAGCATGTACAACCTTCAAAGCATTTTTAAAGTATTTATTCGTGCAGATGTAGAGGGTTCACATCATGCAAGTAAACACCAATCCACAATGGATATAAATAAGACCTTTAGGCAAGTAAGACACAGGCCTTGGGCTTCTCACAAGCTCAGTGAAGCCCTGGGTGCTGCAGAAGTTGCACAGCAGTGCTGCCTTCCGCCACAGTAGCATTTTGTTCATGCAGCTCAATTTCAGTCTCAAATACACTGGAACATACAATCCTATGGCTCATAGGAACCAGAAACTCCGCTCAAAAGCAGAGACACTGTAGGAGATTTCAGAACATACACTATCATACAAAAATCAGGTTTTACCATTCTGAAAAGTGGGAAACTATGCAAGTACTTCCTTCCGTGGTTCCTTCTACAAATCAACAAAACCATTTCTTCACAAATAAATGCTCCCGTTTTTCTTCCTAAGAATGTCTAAAGAAAGCACAAAATATTTGAGGAGAAGAACTACAAGAAACCCATACAAGCAGGAGGTTTGCAGCTTCCTGTTGGGCAAGAAGAAAGATCAGAACAGTCAAACTGAGTGGAAAACGTTTGGGTGTACAAACTCCCAAGGAAGCGCTATCAGAGGTATGCAGCATGGCACAGCAGTGCTGGAGGTGGTTGTTAATCTCGGTTCAGCTTCTGCATTTCAGGCTCACCTTGTTAGTTAAGGATTGGGAGCAAGGAACAAAACTTACAAAATCTGATTGCATTTTAGATCAGCACATATTTCGTCTTGTCAAATCAGGGTTATCCAGGATTAAGGGCTAGATCATCTCTGGACAGCTAACTAAAGAAAACACCAAATTAATCTTCAAGCATTCTTAAAGTATCATAAAAACAGTCATAATTCACTTTTACTCATAAAAATGATTCCCATATGCAAAGCAATAGCTCTAAGACAACTCTAATTGTATGTACATGATACTCTGACTTCGGTTATTATTTTTGTTTGCCCTATATTTTAATAATAGGCAGCTATAATGTTTTTCATCTTCTCAATAGCAAATCTCATTTTATTGTAAAGTGTACAAATATTGAAAAGAAAATTTTACCCTCACTGGTTTGTGCCAAAAGGCAGAATTTGGCTTAACCTGACTGCAATTCCAGTGTCACATACACCATACAACATAACATAATTTCACACAGTATGATCTTCTGCCGTGATGAGAAGCACTGCTCTTCCAAATATGAAGACCAAGAATAATCTTTCCAATCACATTTTGCATTAACAGCCTGAGTTTCTGTATGCTGACTTAAAACCAAGACACTGATACTATCCACTTTCCTTAAACCACACTTACCACTATTTTTTCAATTTTCGGCTAATATTTAAAAAGTCAATTTTATTTTTCTGCTTGCAAATATTGCAGTTACGACTTCAAAACATTTTGCAAAAGTCTTAGCAATGCACCCATAAATTACGTATAAGCAATGCTTAGAACTAACTATTTCTAAACAATTCTTTGAAGCAGCACTGGGTTTGGTCCTTTAATCTTTGTGTAATTTTATAAACACTTTAGCTTCATATGCTACTTTACATCATTCAACTCTGAAAGTTACATCCTGATTGAATTAGAAGACTGACTCTCTTGAAGTCAAAGAAATAATGCATGACCACACTAAGAATTTTGTTGTAAAATCTTAAGAGGGACATTTCCATGTGCAGCCAGATCTCTATTTGATATTGCACTGATTAAAATACACTCTAGGAGCGTACCTCCATCCCGGCTGCAAACACAGTGTGCGCACCGCAAATCCACGCTCCAGCCTCGTCTGAACAAGTGCACGGAGCAAAAACTGAAAGCTCCGACCCTTCAAAGCGTTATATTATATACTCATTTAAACAGCGCAAGGACTGCGGAATGCCAGCCGAGGCTGCCAGGCACCCGAGGAGCCGGGGGCACAGGCACCCCCCCCTCACGCTGAGGGGGGCAGCTCTGCCGAGCCCCCGGCCGCCGCCTCGGTCGGTCGCCTTGATTTTTCCTTTTTAAAAACTATCCCAAGTGCCTCACGCCCACCTCAGCGCTCCCAGCCACCGCCACAGCCCCGCTTTACCTTGACACCGGCCTTATTTCACCCTCCTCTTGGCAAAAGTTGACGGCGGGGGGGACCAAGCGTGAGGCGAGGGCACCCCAACCCCGGCAGCCCCTTCACCCCCCGCACGCAAAAAAAAACCCAAAACGCCTCGTTTTACCAC